>VXBZ01011731.1:207331-233459 GCA_013399135.1 Heliornis fulica | reverse complement strand
GGGGGGGGGGGGGAAGTCCACCTTGCTTGCTCATAGAAACAATTGACCAGAAAATGTCTCTGAACTGTAAGACCCCTGAACTCACAACAAACGTGGATTCAAGCTTCAGAATTTGCAAAGCCAGTTTTTAGATACTATCTAAGAATCTGCACAGATTTTTTTCCCTGTTTGCATTTTTCTAGCTATCTTCCATGGAGATGTTCCTTTACAGACGTGCTTTTTTGTGTGCATGTGTTTGCATGCTGTGTGGGGTTATCTCCAAAAAGCACATGCAGTGCCAGGGGTGGTCTGCCTTGCATCCCCCAGACATTTTTTTTTCCTTTTTTTTTTCTTGTAGCTCAAATTTACATCAGCTAAGAACAACTCCCAGCAACTGAACTGCAGCTCTCATTTAAGATAATTAAAGGTAACCTGGTGGTGCTCCATTTGTGCCACCTACACACTTCTTCCCTACTATGCCTGAGAACAGGAAAGAATGAGAGTCCTTACTCTCCCAAAGGCATTCAGTGTATGGAGGGAACAGCTCAGCACCAGATAAAGACTGGTTCTGCAAGCCAACCTGGTGCTCAGCAAAGCAGTTATTCTTTGCCTTCTCTCCTTGTAACAGGATGGACAGTTCTCACTAAGATTTGAAATGGTCTCTATGGCAAAACCAGGACATAATATACTACTCAAATTTAGTTGTTACAATTAGATGACAACAAGGCCAACAAACAAGCCTTTCTGCAATAAAGGATGCATTGCCTTCACACCTAGCTTCCCAAATGACACCAATAAACATGGGTAATTCTGTTCAAAAGTGGAGACTTTCTGTGCCACTAGCTTTTCTTGGGGGTGGGAGGGCAACTACAACCAGGGAATGGAAGAAGTTATAACCCATACATTCCTTCCAATAATTTGCAAAACACATTGTATGTCTGTGTCATAAAATATGACAGGATCAACATTTCTACTTCGTGTTGTTTCGCCGAGCTCAATATGCAAGTTTTGCCTTGTTGTGTCCTTGGGTCTCGGCCTCTCACCTTCAGACAAGCCCGATAAGCCTCCACTTTATCAAGATCCAATGGAACAGTCTCCTCTTCAGACAGCCTGACTTCAAAAACTCTGAGCACATCTTCTGTTTGCAGACTAATCTGGAGCAGACACCTCAGTGCATTCAAGCTAAAACAAATAATACAAGACAAATCTGTTATGGACTAAGGCAGGAAAAGTGATACTTCTAGTTAACTGCAGAAAGTTAGTTAAAGAGAATATAGACAATACAGAAGAAATTTCAGTGATCTCCACTATTTTTTTTTTAATTTAAAGTCTTCTGGAAAAAAAGAAGAAATTCACGTAAGTTTTCATTCCTACCCACATGTACAGCTTTTTTAGGAAGGAATATGCAATTTTACACTAGTGATAAAAAAAACAGGTTTCTGCACTAGAAATTCTGGAAGAAAGTGAATAATTTATTGCTAATAACCTCAGTTTGCTTACCTGTCTAAGTAGCCAGCAGAAACACCATTAATATTTTCCAGTTTTTGAAACAGGGCATTTATCTCTGACTGCAAATACACATACTTTTCACAGCCTCTGAAGTTAGGCAGCAAGTCCTTATGCTTATTGAGGGTTTCAGCCATTATTTGAGAGTCATTCTGCACGCCCTAAGGAAAGAGAATGCCCGATTTACACATTTTTGGTCGCTGAATGATCATTCTACAGCACATATACAATTGGTCTTCTTATCCAAATAGCCTGTTGTTATCTAACCACTTGACTGAGGACTGAAGCAGTACCTGAGCTTGCTTTCTTCAAGGTAAGTGACATTGGGCAGTTTCTGTTTTGCACAGTCCACATGAGGTAATATCCCTTTTGTGAGCAACTTATCCACTCTGAAACTCAGTCCTGATGAGAGCAGAGCACTTTACTTTTGCCAGCTACCTACTGCACTCTGAGGTGCCAAGGTTCTTCTGCTATTAAACCTCATTTAATCCTTTTAACCATTGCAAGCTTGCCACCTCAGGGGAATTTCTTGTTTGCTGAACCTGCTCTTTCCTTATTAAGCTCTCTACAGTCTCCTTCAAGTCTCCTTCAAGACTGGAAGGGGGAGAGATCCATTCTGTATCCCTCAAACAACACTTTAGAGGTAGGTGGTAAAGTGGGCTCTGTGCAAAAAGACATTAATAGTGCTTTAACCTGGATAAGGTTAAGGACAAGCTCACATTCACTTAACATCAGGCATTCTGTATTCTTTGCCTGTCAGAATCTAAATTCTAAAATCTAAGAGTCAATTTCTTGTACTTAGGGCCTCAACTCCAATCCAAACCACCATGGCTAGCTTCCAAGTGAGAATTTATTGTACAGGATGTGTGTCTTTCCCAGCTGATCAGAAATAAACTGCAGCATGCTGTGCAGCACAGAGTCACACTGAGCTTGAGATGCTCAAAGGAAAACATCCACAGTTACCTCTAAATCCTTTATTCTGACTGAGAAGTCATGCATAGCCCCCTGATCCACTCCCAGAGGAGCTCTTTGAACCATGCGTATCTCAGAAGCCTCAATCTGACGACGAAGTTTCTGAAGCTCCATGAGCAGCCAGGCCTCCTGCTTGTCATATTCTCGGTTTCTCTCATTAACAATAATGGTGTTTGAGGAGCCCACAGGACAGCTCTCAGTTGGGACCACTGTGAAATGAATCGGGAAAATGTCAACTGCCAGAGAACTGAGCACCTACGATAGAAAGCCAATGCAGTGCCAAAGTGGCCTAAGGACTGATGTGATCTGTAGAACTGAGAACAGGTAGAAAATCTGGGCCCATACGCAGCTGTTTCAAGTAATGGAATTCCCTACACAAAACCAGCAACTTGCTTCCTCAAACGTAGAAGAGATTTTGCTTCCTAATAACAGAAAGCATATCAGATTGACTGAATTACTCAAATTTCCCAGCAAGTTCCTTGAACTACAGAGGGCTATTTCCAGACTAACACCAAAGGAGGGAAGAATAAAATCTATTTTTTCCCTGCACATGGCCAGTTTTGTTACAGGCACAATTCTTGGCCGTGATTTCATTCATACATTTGGTGAGAATGCACTACCACTTGTCAAACACAAGCAGTACAGTCTCTAGAAAAACAGGAGGACGACAAACCTGTTTGTGGCTGGCGTGGTTGATTGGGCAGTTGTATAATCAAGGTTTGGTAGTGCTTCTGAGCATCAGTGAACTGAGTCTGGATCTTTCGTTTGTCTTCATCACCAAACATCTCTGAGCCTTGGCTGTTCCTTAGGAATTCTTGATAATGGATCTCCAGGTCAGTTATTATTTTTTGGTAATCTTCCTTACGCATTGTTTTCAGCTGAAATGAGGAAGAAGAGAATTTTGAAGTGAGAAGTAATTAGGAAGGGTTTATAATTAACTAATCATTACAGAAGAATTAATACACTTGTACAAAAAAAACAAAGGAATTGCATTTTAGAATAACACCTACCCAGGCTGACTCTAAAAGTATGGTGCTAAGAGTGTCCTTCAAGTTAATCTGTTCTTGGTATAAATAATTCATAACTTAGTTTTAATTTCTACCTCTTATTCTCTCCATACACACCCTTGTGTAGTGGGAACAAATACAGCAAGTATGTAATATAGACTCTTAGCTAATCCTCCTATTTATCCAGATCACTTATGAATGTGACAGCATTTTGCTTCTCCTTTAATAAGACAACAATTTCTGTTTATAACTGCACAACCTAGCCAAAGAAAGGCCCACAGGTTTGTGGAACATACACCTGCACGGGACACAATAAGCACTGTTTGGGAGAGCAGAGGACTGGTCACAGATGTCCCTTGTCCACAGGTAAGGCCACCACCTGGAGTCTTACCTTGGCAATAGTCATCGCTCTGATTTTCTCAATGTCGATCATGCAATAATGCCAAGACACCAGGCTCTTCATGTTGATATACAGCTGGTTCCACAAAGCTAAAATGGCTTCATAGTACTGTTCAATTCTGAGATGAGACAAGAAATTTAACAGTCAAAACAGATCTGTCCTTGTAGCACAGCTGCAAAACATCCCAAGAAATATCCACCTGATAAGCAGTGTGTTAAGGCTTTCTCGCTATGAGAAAAAATCTTGGAAATTAATTTATCCATGACTTTCATTATTAGAGATGAGAAAAGCCTTGTTAACAGTTAAAAGTATTTTTAGACCCCAAGATCTCAGCAAGCTTCACTGAAGTGAATTTCTACACATCAAGGGTCTAGCCCTTAATTCCCCACCCTTCAAAGGCACTACAATCGCGACACAGACCAGATTCTGTGATCAGTTGCTACTTTGAGTGAACTCTCCTATCTACGAAATCAGGCAGTAACTCACTTGGTAGCAAGATCCACTGCTAATGGATTGGGGGGTGGGATGATAAGACTAACAGACGGCACCAGCATATCCACTCCTCCAGGGCCGGTCACTAGCCACTTGCTGCGCTCGTTATTGTCCTTCAGGATGCATTCATCTCCTTTGCGCACTGTTTTCTGGAAGGAACACAGAACATCATTTTTTTCTTCTGTTAACTAAGATGGAGTTTCTAGAGAGACAGGCAAAGAATCACAGAATATCTAAGGTTTGAAAAGACCTCTAAGATCATCAAGTCCAACCCTCAGTCCAGTATCACATCAACTAAACCATGTCCTGGAGCAGCAGGTCTACATGGTTTTTCAACACCTCAAGGGATGGTGACGCCACCACCTCCCTGAGCAGCCTGTTCCAATGCCTGACCACTCTTTCATGGAAGATATTTTTCCCAATAGCCATCTATACCTCGTCTGATGTAACTTGAGAATATCTTGTCCCATGCTAATGAAGATGCACCTACATCACGGAAGTGGGAGCACTTCACAGCTGCCAGGTCTAGGTGTGCATCTTGGCTTCATGCTGGAAAAACAGACCCATACAGATCAACTCCTTCCTCTTGAATCTGGTTTCCAAGTGAAGAAATCTCAAGAAAACCAAATGGGAGCCACAGAACACTCTCAGCAGTTGCCAGTCTGGTTGATCATCAGACCTTGATGGCAAACCCCAAGGCTGAGTGTGGACACAGGGCCAAGGTAATCTATGTAACTATGCATGACTGCAAGCCAGTGAGCTGGAGGCATAAGGATGCTCAACACTGCATTTATGTTTGTAAAGGAACTAGGAGCGACTGGAGCAGAGCTAGATCGAACTAGCCCTGTCTGCCAGAAATCCTGACACAACCCTGACATCATGCTGGAGCTTCACTTCTCTGGGCTTACTTTCACCTGAGCAGAATGTAGATTGCTTGAAGTAAGAGCAACTGCCAAGCAGCCAGGTAACAACCATTGCCTAGATTTGATTAGCTTTGCTTACAGTAACAAGAAGTGTTACTCTGTGTGGGCTGAGCTTCCTGAACTCAGGAATAAAATGTGGTATGGAAGAGCACAGACAGAGTGGATAGCAGAAACCACAGATCATAGAGAAATCACAGGGGTCAATGACTGGTCAATACAGGAGTGCAACCTAGGCAATCAGGTAAAACAAGTTTTAGAGATAATAGAACAGAAAACTGGGGTAAATGGGAAACAGGGAAGAGAAAACGCACATAAGCAGAAAATGCACCTAAGCAGACTGTTAAGAAAAAAATATAGAAATAAATCTGAGCAGCCCTAGCACTTGGGGAGGAAGCACTTGAGAAAGAAGAAAACCACCATCAAAGTCGATCCAGCAAAGTCTGTCCATCAGCAAAAGGGGTTACAGCTATCAGCTCAACAGTTTGTTTACAAAATCATCTGCCACGGGAGCCTTTGCCAAAAAAGGTTGGACAACATGATCCCTGAGGTCCCTTCCAACCTGATATTCTGTGATTCTGTAGGATTCTATTTTATGTAATGTTCATTCTCAGGCAAAAAGGGCTACCATACCAGATCCTGTTTGTAGTCACACAGAGCCCTGAGGATAATGGGCTTATTACTTCGGTAGTCTGGGTTACGTGGCTTCAGCTGCACAATCTTCTTGGATTTATTCACCAAACTCTGCACTTGCCTCTTGTATTCCATAATTCTCTCTCGTTCATTCTGTAAAGATCAATTGCACATTAAAAATTCATGCTAAAGATGAAACCACATCTAGTTCTCACGTTTTTTTAAGAGAGGGATACATCTAGGGCTCATGAGAGGCAAAATTTCCTTTAGCTCCAGTGAGATGAGTCTTTCCTGAAATGTAAAGCCATGGTTTGTTGGAGTTTTGTTTGGGTTTTTGGCTTGTTTTTGTTGGTTGGGTCAAAGAACTAAGTATCTTTGTAGTTCTGGCAAACTTCAAAACTTTTGCACACAGATCTGAAATGGGGTTAAAAGTGGTATATAAGAAACATAGGAATAGATAGAAACAATCTATTATAACATAAATCTAATAAAAAAAAAGCAATAACTACATTCTCAAACTGGACTTCATCAATTGCCCTATTACACAGCTGACCATTTTTTCTCCAGCCTATTCAATACAGAATTGTAGTACCTGATTCAAGAAGACTACAGTGATATAGTCACATGTTGAATCATTTATTAAATGCACTTTCATACTCTGAGGCAAAATTTATTCTAATACTTATGAACTAAAGTCTTCCCCCCTTTTTCAATTTGTTAGCACATCAGAAACTTGGGAATTGGTTGGGCTCACTCCAGATTTAAAAAGAAATCGGATTTCCCAAACAGTATTACACAAATAAAAATAACACTGATTAATTCGTAGGCTCTCCTAAGAAACGTGCAGGAAAATACCCTTATGGCTTCAAGTTCATACAGTATTGTATATAAACATATGTTTACATTTGGTATCTGAAAAAGGCGACAGATTTCCAAGGACAGCAGAACATAACCTGTGAGGGGCATGTGACAGTACCTCCAGCTCTTTGATCTGCTCCAGCAAAGACTGCAGTGACATGCTCTTATCACAGATGAACTTCTTTCTGATGGAGTCTTGCAAGTTTTTCAGGTAGCACTCTGTAGCTTGGGCCTCTTCAAAGAACTACAAGAGAAAAGTTGTACACAGCTTATAAAACCACCTGCTAAAAATCAATGGATTCCTTCTCATGAGGAATCCCAGTTCACATCTGGCTGGGTGGCAGCATTTACAATATGGTAAGAGTGCATTAGGCATAATTGTGCACGGGTGTAGAATGATTTCGGTACGGAAAAAAAGGTATCTGTGATGGGATTCACACTTTTCAGAAAAGCAGTGTGAATTATCCACATCACTACTCACCTGAAAATAAGCAGCATTCTCTTTCAGATGAACATCAATGCATTTGGTGATCTGAAGAATCCAGCTCCACTGAGTTTGCAATGTATCCATGTAGGCCTAACAAAAACAGTAATAAACAGAACTCAGACCACCACACTGATCTCCATCACATATCTAGACTTGGGCAAAATAATTAATGTTCCACAAAAACACAAATGAAAAATCTGCTAAAATAAATTCATGCACACCAGAATACTGCAATTAATGCAAATTAATTCCCTGACTTCTAAGCACCTCTCTAACTCAGGAGTTAAATACCTGCTTGTGGGATGCAGAAAATTGTTCATAGACTAGAATTTTGGTTTATCAGGATAAAGCCTGAAGTGCATTATCAAAAAGGGCTGAAATGCACAAAAAGCAGTGCAAATAAAATAGTTCAGCTGCAAATTGTCACGTTCTCCTTCTTCCAAGGAACATTGTCAAACATGACTTTGTATGACAGCTATTTCTAAATTCAAACTTCTGAAGTGGTGCTCATGTATATTCATTTAAAGCAGAAACTGAACACAGAAGAAATATGAAAGGTGATTTTACACAAAGTGATAACAGTTAAAGTAAATACACTGAAAAGGAGAAAGGACTGATTTCCCCCCCCATTAGCTTCTTTCAGTTTCAGGGGTCTTATGCACCCCTAAAACTATAACAACTACAGAATTTCCTAATAAAATGAGATTATACAATTCTTGCAGCTTTTGTAATTGAAAGGTCAATGCACAGTAAGCCATGAAAGAAAAAACATCTTGGCTAAGCTGTAGAAATGCACTATGAATTTCAGTTGCAGAAAGTATTTGCACCTGGATTAAATATAAACCCTCAAAAGGTGTGGCTTTCTTCAAAACATGCTTACTAAGATAGCAGCAGCTGAATGATGGTGTGCCTTCCTACCATAAATTCCATGGCACTGTAGTTAAACAACATACAGCATTTTCAATGCACTCAGCCAACTCCCTAAGCCCTGTATTAATTTTCAAAAGCAGCTATTATCAAATTTGATAGCAATGACAGCTCTCCCCACAGCTCTTCAGCCTGAAGTTGTTGTGGCCACATTTGTAGAGGAAGGTAAGTAACATTTCTTAGAGCAGCTCATACAGATGGATAAAAACAGACGTAGGTTTTGGCAGGCAAACCCTTTTCAGGTCCAAATGCAACACTTCATTTGCGGTCTTACATTAAGAACTTTTCCTGTGTGGCAACTAAAGAAGCAAGTGAAATCCCACAAAGTCTAACTCACCTCAATTTTGTCTGAAGCAGGGTGCTGGTTGAGCACTAGCTGGTCACTTTCTTGCTTTAGCTTGTTGAGTTCTTTTTCTTTAAGCTCCAGTTCACTCATGCGTTTCTAAAACAACCAAAAACCAGCATTAAACAAGCCTCCAAACACACACTGCACAGGATGACGTACTTTCAATTTTCCACATAGCTGTGATAACAAAATTATTCCTGATAAAACTACACAGTAATTCTGTTCAGCGCGCTAAAGTTAAAGACAGTAGAGTCAAAGAAGTTACGATCATCTCAGTTCTATTCTCTGGGCTTGCTGCTTCACAGAGCAAAGTGTCCAAAATTTGGCCTTGCCTAGGAATGATGGAAGCAAAAACGATTACACTTTGCAATGCCCAGAGCTGAACAAACAAAATAAAAATTTCCCCCTGCCACCCCCCCCCCAAAAAAAAACCAACCAAAAAACCCCTAACCTCCTTAGAGAAGGAATGAAAGTTCACTCTATTAATTTGGTGATCATTATTAATTTTGGTCACCAGTATGGGTTAAAGAAACCCACGTGCTCCATTTCCCTACGGACCCACAGAAGGCAAAGAGCAATGCAAACCACCTGTGACAGAGCACTCAACATGTTGCTGGCAAAACAGTCAGAGGAAGAGAGCACCGTTCCCTCTGGTGTAGCTTTACTTCCTTGTGCCAGACAGCAGGGCTAGATACAGAGACTCCCTAACCCCTATATACTCCTAACAGGGAGGATGAAACTGCCTGATTCAAGTCCCTTAGTTTAGCATGCCAACATAACTGTGTGCAGAAGCTACGTGTGATGACTAGTTCGTGCAGAGTGTGCTGATAAGGCCGGCTTACAAGGTCAAATGAAACCACAAGCACTGGTTGAATGGGAGCACAATCTTCCAACAGATGTCCCATCTTGTCTCAAAAGATTGTTAAGAGTTACTTAATCCAAAAGTGTTGCTAAAAATCCTCAGGAACTTAAAAAAAAAAAAAAAAACCAACCCAAAAGCAGCAAAGAAACTCCTATCCCATAAGCAGTCCCCCTGACCTAGGCTGCTCCTCCCCTCAACTACCCCAGAAGTGGGCCCATGGAAAGAATGAGGAAGTTGAGATCTTACAGAGAAGGCCTCCTGCTTCCTAGAGATGTCAGTGTTCCTGTCACTCCAGTCGTAGAGAAGCTCCTCTTCCTCACAGTCATTGATCCACATGATCTCTCTGCTTGTGGCCTGGATGAGGTTCTGGAATTGACGGAGCTGATCCATCCTCTCAAAGGAGTATTTCTGCAAGAAATTCCATAAATGAGAAACCACAACACAGAAATGCCCATGCTGGGGGGAGGGGGGAAGCCAAGACATGGCATGTCATTTAAAAAAACATAAATAAAGAAAACCAAACTGAAATAACAGTAAAGCACACACATCTATAAAACCTATTAGTAATGGACAGCAGATGATGTGCATCGGTTTATACAGGTATGAAACCTGCTGGCAACAGACAGTGGACAACATGTCTGGATTTACAGAGCAATGGGTATTTGAAGTCAGCAGCTTCCAAAAGTCATTTCAAACACAAGTGTAGCAGACATGTAGGCAGGTAATCAAAAAGTCATGGAGGAAAATCCAAGGAATGCCTCAACATTTAACATCACTTTTACTTGCATTTGCTGCTCAGAGTACATCCTTGATGCTGTAGCAGCACCTTTTGCACAGCTATGACACTTCATGACAAAATTCCTTCTCTGTCCACACATCGTAACACACATCCTGTTGCTTATAAAGGAATGAGCCTCCAGTCCCAAGGGTTAAATCTATCAGCTGCACACTATTCTTGCTGCATTTAAATGAAGATCCAAAACAGAGAAAACGCACAGCCCTACACAGAATTTGGCTCTAATCACACATTTGACTAACTTTGTGAGCTCTGTATAACTTCATCACTACATTTACTTTCTTTAAGGAAGTAGGGTTCGACTCTTCACCTGCTTAGGGATCAATTCACTTCACCAGATGAAAACTAGAAACTTTATTTTGAGGACAAATCAATTATACACAAGGTAATGAATTTAATCTTAAGTTCATGACTTCAGATGAGCCTTATAAAAACAACTAAGCACTGTCAGTTTACTTGTGAATAAAATTATTTAAATATGCATGTGTCACTGTTGAAACCTGAAGTGTCCCCTGATGATCACATCAGTGTTAATAAAGAAGAAAAACAGCATTCATCATAGAGCTTATTAGACATGAACACATCTCATGCTCACCAACAGCCCTTCATATTCTTCCTCCAGCTGATGAACCGCAGCCTTCTCCCTCTGAAACAGACATCAAATATTTAGCGAGGCGTTTACAAGTTGTCTATTTGATGGTATTTCCTTTACAGTATTAGTACCATTATGTTACAACTACAGGTGGCAACTTGCAAATACCTGCAAGAGGCATAAATGTGTAGGCAGATCTGTACCACAAGAAGGGCAAAACGAAAGCCTAGACAAACTTACTTCCCTCAGGCACACACGTGCACTATGTGCTAAGGTTGCACATAACTCCTGTTATACAAAAAATAGCTCCCAAAACGGCATCTCTTTCTGTACCAAACTCCTAGACATCTGTAGGGAACCAGCTAGTACAAGAGCTAGCTTTGGAGATTACATGAGCAGGAGGCTCCAATTTTTATTCCTGTTCCTATGACCTGCAGAACCTTGGAACTGGGGCAGACTCATCTTTCCTATCTGAACATACAGAAGGGAAAAAGGAGTAACATCCCTTCCACTCTTCAGCTTGGCTGAGAGATCAGAGCTCCAGAAAAAAAGTCCCTTTTCCTTAGATCCAACTCTATTCTCTCCTGTCCATGTCAGCAAATAACAGAAAAAAAGAATAGAAATTAAGTAAGCCTCCTGTCTCCTACACCTCGCTGCTGGGCTGATAGCAGAAGTTAAACACTGAACCCTCAGTGACTTTTTTATTCCAATCACAAAATCCACAGGGGACCAGAAACCTAAGAAGGGCAAGAAAAATGAAAGAAAAGAAAAAAAAAAGAGCAATAAACACAAAAAAAAAAAAAGAAAAATTCTAACTAACCTCAGCCCAGAATTTGGGCATTTTCACAGAAATTTTCCTCATCACTCGAGGTTGCATCTAAGCACCCACCTTATCCTTTCACTTTCTTGTTTCAAAGCAGCTAGACAGAAAATTACATTAAACATTCTTAGCCATCCTTCTCACAAAAACATCTGCAATATTTGCCAGCCTTAGCATACAATGATGAAATGTTAAATGGCAAGTAATTTTTTTTATTTTAAAATTCTGGGGAAAGAAGTGGAACACAAAATAACCATGGAATAATAACCACTAGGGTTGAAAGCTTTGCCACCGTTGCACACCAGTGCTTTCTGAAGAGGAGCAGAGTTATTTGGCATTGCTTTTTGTAGTAGAACAATACAAACCCAGACTAAACAATGTGTGAGGGAAGACAGAAATTACCAGATCTGTTTTGACTTTGTCCAGGTGCCAGCGATAGTCACCAATGGCATTGTGAGTCCTCCTATGGTCGCTAATTTGTTGCTCGATGGACGCTGCTTCAAACCCCCACTTCACTAGTTCCATTTCAGCCTAGGAGAAAGAGAGAGCTTTTGTACTTTTGTTTGCAACATGATTATCTAAATTGCAGTATAGAGGTGTAATAACGAAAGAAACACCACTCTGCATTAGAGAGTAAAAGTGAACCAAGGGAAGTTCAGAATAGAGGGCTACAATTCCTTAAACCTGTCATCACTTAAACTGCGATAGGCCCCCAAAGTAGATGAAACAAAGTAGGGAAAATACTTAAGTTGCTTGTAATGAAACTAGAGGAAGCATACTCAGTACTGTATTTTTTGCCATTTTCCTTGGACCAAACTGTTATTTTATGTTCTACAGCATGGCTACACACTTATCACTCTGAAAACAAAGTATTACTTTATCAAACAATACCATTCATACAATGCATGTGAAAATACCCAGAGTCAAATTCTGTAGCCTAGTATTCTATATTTCCATCTTCATTAAGCTCAAATAAACTCCAATAATTTCAGTTAAATACAGTCAAACCAAAGGAAAAAATAAAACAAACCAAAACCAAACCAAAAAACAACCCCAAAGGATATAATGAAATTATTATAGAACATGTTGTTTGGTTTGCATTTTGGCAATGTTTATTGTACGATGCCGAGTGAAAAAACTCCAGAAATAGCCTGTGAAAAACAGTAATGTATCTGGATAATTACTAACTCAGAAAAAAAAAAATCTGACTGCAGTTCTTTGTTTCATTATTTTCAAATAGTCAAAGCTGCTGAATTTACAATTCAACTGCTCAAACTCCAAATCATCTTTTGTGCTTAGACACACTCTGTCTGTGTCTGAATGCCTGTCTGCACACACTCACAGTAAGAAACAGGTATCTCGATCTTGGGCTGGGACCGAATTAGGTAATTACCAGCCTGGAGCCAAACCTCTATGAGTCAACAGATGACAATAAAGCCTGAACCACATTCAAGCATCAGGGTTCAAAGGCAGGGTTGAAAACGATCCAAGAAACAAGAGCACTTTCAACCATCTGAAAGTTACAGGACTTTGACCCTTCTTGTTATATTTAAACAGTCTAAAAGAGGCTGTAGCAACAGCAGCATTGTCTGGCTTCCAGTATGTGAACAAAGGCTGTCTGGATTTCACTGCACCTTCCCTCACTCTGCACTGGAAATTTAACCAACACTCCTACCACCCGATTCTCGGGTCAGCAAACCATCTGGAGAGAAAACACAAAGGCACCGGCAGAAAACCACAGCTGCCCAGACCTTTTTCCCACATCTCACCACATTACTATGGGAAACATTACCCTACACCCAGTGTAAGCAGGTAAGGGCACACAGCAAGGCACAGAAGTTGAAAATAAGTTTTAGCTAAAATAAAATAAAATAAAATAAAATAAAATAAAATAAAATAAAATAAAATAAAATAAAATAAAATAAAATAAAATAAAATAAAATAAAATAAAACTCAAAAGTCCAACAGGGAGCTAAGTGCTTCCTGGCTCCACCTCAGCCTTGCCTTAGGGACTGAAGAAGGGAGAGAGCAAGCCGTTTTTCTATCACAGGAGGTTTTGTGTGGAAACACAGCTGTAAAGCACTTGCTTGCACACTCTGTCTCAGTGAGGGGTGTCCAAGCAGGGTGTCACGTGGCATCTTTGGGAGGTGCAGCATGTTGATAGTCTTTCATCGCTGGAAGCGTGCCCAGTGTCTGTCCAACATCACCCCTCAAATCATGGCAGGTCTAATGATTAGCCTACTCTCCTACAGTGCACGCAGAGCGATCCTATCTGGTGTTGCTCTCCTAGCACAACACTCACACATGTTACCACTCAAGGAGTGCATCTCCACTTCCCCTTCTCCCTCAAAAACATCCCACGCTACTGGAAGGCACTGGAAGCTTGGGCTATGACCTACACTCACACAGAAGTATGGGAACTGCACAGAGCTCTCCCCTCCTCATCTGGTTTGGATAGCAGACACTTGGCAAAAACCACATGCAGATAACGACAGGATCACTAAGCAACAACCTAATAAAGAGAGATAAAAATAATGCAATTTCCACTGAGTAGTCTGCATATTTCAACTTCAGCCACCTTGTTCCATCTTCCTTTCCTGTCTCTCAAAGGGCTGTCCAAAAACAAACATGCACCCCTCACTTCAGCAGCATGAAAACAGACACTCAAAGTATGTTTTTTATTCCAGGCTATGCCATCAACAGCTGTGCACAGGTTAATTTATTCTGTGTATGCCACAGATGCATAGGGAAATGCTGAAGATGCAGTTTTGACAGTGATTTCTGAAAGCCAAGCCCTGTGGCAATCTACCAGCTCTACCTTCTGTTTCCCACTATGATAAGGACAGATGAAAGGGGGAGAGCAACTGAAAAATACTGGACAATGGTTCAAACTGTGAAGCTGGTCCCATCTGTGTAAAGGGCTAAAATAAATATGAATCATAAAGGAAATCTGTAGTGGAAGGAAGGAAATATTGAGCATAATAATATCCAATGCGAACAATGCCAATGCCATTTGTTATGCTAATGGCTGTGTCTCAGTTAACTTTTAAATAATAGGCTTTTTCCTCTGCAAAGACAACCCCAAATCCGTGCTCGTACTTCAGTGGAAACTCACTATACGTTCAATACTGCAAACAGAAATGGTGAAAAGAGGAACTTGGAATAATGTATCAGCTTTCATGTGTACTTTTAACTTCTTACTGGCACCCAAAATGCTACTGCACGTGAGGTGACATTCACAGACACCAATAGGTGTTGGTATTGTCTCTGGGTTTTGCACAGATTTACCTTCTGCTGCCTCATCCAGTTTAAACATTCACTTGTGACACGTTTGGTGTACTCATCCCAGCCGGAGCCACTCTGAGAAGAGTAGCAACCACCACCTTTGGAGCTGGCCCTCCTGGCACGGGGAACACTGATGGCTTTGTACAGGGCACGCATTTGCTCTTGAAGTTGAAGCAGTCTGAAAGGGAAAGAAAACGGTTGCCATCTATGAGGAAAACACCCAGAAAACATGGATACATCTCTCCTACTGGACCATCAAGTATTCAAAATAAAGTGCTAAAAATCACAGTCCATGGAAAAAATATATTTACTAAAATTTCATGTGGATAACCAAGATATGAAATTCTCTAAGAAAAGCATCACTCCCTTTTGGCATACCCCAAACAGGTTTAGTTCTACCTTACTGATTTCTGACACATTCTGCAACACCCAGAGAGGTGAGCACTTGAGACACTCCAAACTTGTACCACCCACATTCCCTGCCCCAGTCCTTTCCCTGCCAATACCTCTTCTGATACATGTCACATGGCTGGCCCATCTGCCTCAACTCCCTGATCAGCCCATCCAGGATATCCATTTGGTCATTTGCCTGCGCAAAACACTCTTCCAGGTCTCTGTTCCCTCTAATCTGGACACCATCTCCATATTTCAATTCCTAAAACAAAACAAAACAAAACCACAAAAGACAAACAGAAAGAGATGGGAGATTAAATACAATATTTATCACCTAAGTTTCAGCTTGGTTGTTTTAAGAGCTGTTATGAGAACCAATTATCTTTAAGAACCATGGCAGGTTTCAACTGCTAGGTCTCTGCTACAGTCACTGGAAAGTCCTTATTACAAATAAAATATAAAATAAAATTATTAAACATAATACCATCCAAATCTTTTCATAAGGAATGGAACATCCTGACATTTATGTTGGTGGTTCCAAGGCTTCACAGAGTGCCCTATATTTTTAAAACTTATCTTTTTGTGTTTAGAGGAAAAGTAGCAAACACCATGCCCTAGCAGTGGATACTGCTCTCCGTTTTTTCAGAAACTTCTGAGGCTCTATGCCTGTCCTTCCCTGCACAAACACAGACTTCAAACTCTCTGCCTGGGCCCAGCTGCATGCCCCGTCACATCTGCAACCCACCTTATCAACCAATGTCTAGGCAAATTACCCACCCATCCTCTCAGTGTAGAGGACTGCCATGGTCAGGGTGCTCTGAGCAGAAGACACTGCTTTTTGATCTCCTCTCACCCTGACACAGCCATGCTGAACAAAACATAACCCAACTGTGATTTCATTTTGCAAAGAAAATATTGACGGACATTACTCATTACTTTATCCCTCAGAACAAAAAGGGGAAAAAAAGTAAGTAATGCATATTGCAGCAGTGAGCTGGAGCTAAACATCATTTTCTTTTAACTTCACTGGAATAATATTAATGCTTAACAAGAGGCAGTATTTACTCTGGCATTGATTTTTATATAAACACGCTCACACGTGCTGCATCTCTGAAAAGGAAATGAACTGTTAACCACAGAGCTCATTCCTGAAAGAATTTTCTGTTCACAGAGGGTCCAAAAATGCGTATTAAATCACATCTACCTCCAGAACTATGAATGGGTTTCGGATATCAGTGGCCTTAGCTGCAGGATGCCCTCACCACCCTGCATCTACTCTGATATCGGCAGGAGGAGAAGGCATCCCACATTTGGGAGGAAGCAGTCAAGAAGGCCTTACCCTATTTTTATATACTTCTTTAGGAATCATCTGGAAAAATAAAGGTCATGAATGTTTTTCCTGTGGTGGTTCAGATTATGACCCAGAAAATTCTGACAATATCCTTAAACAGTGTAGTGATACACTAAATAAGTGTATGTGATCATAACATTATTAACAGCAGTTTGCACTGATGGTGGCCTCGATCTAAAACTGAAAAACAAGATGCAGCAGAACTGGTTTAAAGGGTGAGGCTTTTTTAAAATCAAGAAGTCCCCCTTTTTTAACTGGAAATCAGTTTCACCGAACGGGGTGCAGAAGGAAGAGGCAGACCTCGGCAGGTGGTGTGTTATTCCGCTCGCAAACAGCTTAAAGGGGAGAAAGGAAGTGAAGAAGCAGAGCCTGTCGGTCCAGGTAACAATACAGCACTCACTCCCTGTACTCATAATCACTTTTGATAAGAGAAGCAAGAAGTACTCACAGGTTGTACTATGAGCTCAGCTCGCATCAGGCAATCCGAACAGTTTTGCAAAAGCTCCTGGATGGTGTTCTGGCGTCTGGACACTGTACAGGTCCCATTCTGACTGTTGTGGGGAGAAGAAGATGATGAAGTAAGTACAGAATAATGGCACATTTTGAAGAGACACAAGAAACACAAATTTGGAACAGCTAAGACACGTTACATGGAATAATCCATGTGGTTTAGCTTCAGAGACACACACACTTTATCTAGCCGTCCTGCATAATTGCACTGTGAAGCTCTAATGCTGATTCCAGAGTGGATCTGCCACTTCATAATCCTGTAAGAGCTGGCGTGGGCTGACTTTGCCAGATGGTGAAAACTGGCGTGCCATAAAGGAGAAAGGTTTCCTCCCAGGCATTTATAGCTCTGATAGACAAAACTTTGGCAGTATTACAGCAAGAAGGAATTTTCCCCAATCTTTGTTAAAGTCAGTACATTAGAACACATCCTTTGTATGATGTCAGTGTACATGTTATCACACTAGCCATCAAATGTCAGAGCATAAAAGGAAAGCAGGATCCTCTGCTATGCAAGAACATGAACACACAAGTCAGTACCAGTGTAACAAGGGCTCTTTTATCTGCAGAAATGCTCAAGGTGAGCACAGTGTCTTAAAAAGATACTGCAGCATGCACAAGCTACTATAAAAGAAAATTAAGCTCTAGTTAGAGGGCACGCTTTCTTATCAGGAACTCCCAAACTTCCACTTTATTTCGAAGAAAAACTCCAGAACCAAGAAGACTAGTATGCCAAGACAGATGACAGGATCATTTTTGTCTTGCACATGGTCTATGGCATCCATGCTGCCAGAAGGTCGCTTTTCCAACATTTGAGATTCAGACACCAAAGCAAGCCACTGCTAGTTGAACATGGGTGAGGTGCTTCAAGCAAGGAACCATTCCTTGCTGATGGAATCAGAGCTGCCAAGCAAGCCCAGGCATCTCCCAGACCGAAGCACTTGCCAGCGAAACTGAAATAAACCACTACTAAGAGATGGTAAGAAACTAAGACTCTTCTAAAGCCTTGCACAGTTTCCTAGATCCTTTGCTCACAGTAGGCAACTTTTTCCATTACAAGCCAGTGAAGGCCCAAACCTTGCATATGACACCAACATCAAAAGGACTATCGGTGCAAAACTGCCTGGCACAGAGACAGCAAGTCATGTGGATTCAATGGAAATCCTTCCACTGACTTCAACAGTCTCTGACCATCCTTCAACAAATTGTGACAATGTACAAAACTTGGCAGAGTTGTCCTTGGGAAACAATGCTGCACTGGTGAGAAACATTCAAAGGTCTATTGTCAACAGCTCTTCTGCAGTACGTGCAGCGGGTGCTTCAGCAGCCTGCCATTCACTCTCCTATCAGCTCTTCTTGAAGAAGCAGAAAAAGTCTGAGCAACTTTTCACCAGCTTCCCTCAATGCCAGGGAGCAGACCCTCAATCACAGACGCAGAACAGGAGAACCACTTGACAACTTAAAACAAGCTGTACACCCGCAACTCTTGGCTTGAACTGTGACCCTTTGGCTGCTCAAAGGCTGCGCCCTGCTGCGCTATGCACCCCTTGGAAACAGCTTAAAGAAAGCAATTGTGGAAAAATAACATGTGGTCTGATTTTGTGCCAGGCTTCCCATCAGCTTCCTTTTCTAAATCATTCCTTCTCCTTAGGCATCGCTGTTGTGTTTGGATCTAGAAGTATCTGACTGCATCTGAAATTTACATTTAATTATAGATACAATTATTCTAATGAATGCAACATAATAAATGAGAGGAACCTTCCAAGCAATTTTCTCTTTTTAGAACATC
Organism: Heliornis fulica; assembly: GCA_013399135.1. NCBI lineage: Eukaryota > Metazoa > Chordata > Aves > Gruiformes > Heliornithidae > Heliornis > Heliornis fulica. Next base: position 214,537 of record VXBZ01011731.1, on the reverse strand, counting down.
AGAATAGTTGGTTTTTTTTTCTCCAATCACTTTTTCAATCATCTCCTGACAGCTATAAATGTCGGATATCTATTAAAGCCAAAAGAACTGTAGATGGGACCAGGCTTCTACTGTAACAGCGTATCTCCACTGGTTTCAGGGTACCTTCACTGACCTCAGAGGCACTGCTTCACTGGGCACTGAGACGAGGTCTAAAAAACAGCTGTCAGAGTTAGCATGATAAGAAATTGTGAAGAAAAGCTATTTAATAAATCAAACTACTAAAACAATGTAAAAGGTAGAAAAAGCAGCATTACAAGTATTTTGTGTTCACTCTGAGGATGTTAGACTACCACCCCCAGAATTACCATCCAAATAATAGAAAAGTTGGAAAACTCTAGGTGGTTTAATACAGATCAGGAACAGAGGTCTTGCAGCAAGAGGCATAAGCACACCTGATATGTATCTTTAAAGAAGGACGGACCTACAAGTTGCTGGTTTACAGTTCACAGGGATCTTTGCAAGAAAAAAAGCAGCCAGCAGGCTCTCCAATCTAATAGATAAAGACATAACAAAAAAAAAATAAAAAATGGCAGAATCTGGGACAATATAAACTGAAACCAGAGAAGAGGAGAATATTTCATCAGTGCTGCTTTTAACACCTTGAATATTAGTTTTGCCATTAAACAACTAACTGGTTTTCCAGTCAAAATAGCTGGTGGAAAGGCAGTGGCTTGTTAAAGGCAGCTGATGACACTGGGTGAGCTAATGGGTTTCAAATCCATCAGCCGACCAAACGGAGCTACACTGGGTTACGGGGCACACCCAGGGACAACAAACGCCGATACAGGAGCTGGTGTTTGATGGCATAGCTCTACCAAGTCAACAGGACTCAAAGACTTCACATCCGAAGAGGATTTAGCTGTACAAACATTCTCAAGAAAGGCATAAATCAACCTCTTGAGCTTATAAAATAAAAATACTTTGCAAGATGGTACCTCAACATGTATCGGCTGTTCCATCGGACGGCACCAGCACAATCTCACATGAACACATCTTCAATACTTTACACCCATGTGACAGGACAGTATTTCATAAGCAGTTTCAAAGGCCTTCCGTGTAATATTCCTCTTACCGAAGCCAACAGGCCTTTAATGAAAATGCATAGATCAAAGCAGAAGCCCCAGTGCAGAGTAAGCAGAAGTCCAACCTTGAGGCAGAAGGAAACAGCCAGCCAAAGGAAAACCATATCTAACATGATAGCATAAGGGAAAAAAATTACTGGACTAAAACTGAGGTAAACCCTAAACCCTGAACGTGGTACAATGGCATCATAAGGTGGATGCAAGAACGGAGCTGTATTTTCCAAGCTCAATCATGCAACTGAGATCTATGTCCCTCAGAGAGATACATGACCCCAGCAATCCTCACAGAGGACAGGCTACTACAGATGGTGTATTTTGTCAGTGTTTCTCTTCGGTCATCTGATTCTGTTTACATGAAACTGACTGAATTTAAAGCAAGGTTTGGTCACTGTAACAACTACTGCTACAATGAGGGCAATGTGGTTTGAACTCTGGCAGCAGGTAAAACTCAAGCCCGTGAATCGGATTCTGCTGCACCAAGCACTGCAGACACGCCACACACTGAAAACACAATTTTCTCATTTGTTTTACTGTGTCTTTGTAAATACAGTGTGTGTTTTCAACCATTCCTGCAGGAAGGAAAAGAACTGAAGCTCAGTCTTTCAGCAGCACTTGTAACACAAGAGCACAGGGACCCCTACTAATAAACACAGGTATTTGAAAGAGTCTGACTCTTTGCTGTATGGCTCTGGTCTTGGAACCCTGCAGAACAGCAGTGAGCAAAACAGCCTGGACTGCTACCCAGTCATTGCAACGACTCACTACTTTAAACTGTGGCATTTCTTTTGAAGGAAACTCATGAATTTCTGAGTTTTAAACTGACCACTGAATTGCATTCTTTATTAAAATAAGTTAGTTTTAATAGCAATCTGCTATTTAAAGAACAAATGAAAACAAAGATGGGTAGCACCTTCGTTTTTTAAGTATGAAAATACCTCCAAACACAGAAGAATCACTTTTATTTGGGATCTTAAAATGTATCCCCATACCACTCTACTACCAGAAAAGCCCTAGGAAAGGCACAGCATCTTCACAGGGCCATCATTCTGTCCTGGAGCCACCCTGGTTGCTGCATGCCAAGGCAGAATAAAGCTCCCTTGCCATACTACGCTTTAGCTCTCCCACAGAAACAAAGAGGACAGCCCAACCCCTGCTGCCACTGGGCTTCGGGCAGGATGGTAGCTCAGACAACATCCTCCTGCTGCAACACACTTCACCTGAGCCCTTACCCTACCAGCAAATCCTCAATTTCTGAACTGGGATTGCATGTGAGGTACCAGCGATCCTCACGAGACCGCTCCAGCTCCACAGGAACAACACATAACCATTCCTGCTTTTCAGAAACACCACAGAGAAACACTCAAGACCATGAGATGAGTTACAAGAACTGTGAGCAATGCAGAGAACCCAGCTGTCCCCACTTCCCTGGAACACAGCAGTGATGAGCACTGCTGCCACTGTTTCATTGCAGCAGTCAGAAGATTCCCTAAGTGATATATTTTTAATAAATTATCCTCTGAAAACACTTGGCTTGCACCCTTACAGGCCCAACTGAGTCATTATGACTGCAGAAGCTGAGGGGCAAGGAAGAAAGTCAGCTCCCTTCTGCTTTCTCATTAGCCTCCTGCTGCTGAGCACCGGCACATCCCCAGCAGAAACACCTGCAACACAGAGACTGCTCTGCTTTCTGCCTTTGCTAGCGGACATCAAGGGGCTGCTGCCTTATCCAGATTACTGTCTAGAGAAGCAGGGTGAAGAAGACAAGCAGAAGCACACCAAGAAGCTCTGCAGAACCTTCCAGCAGCTTCACAGCTCCTTAAAGCTTTGGAAGAACAAATGGGACACCCTTGGCCCAAAGATATCGCATTAAACTAAATTACAACAATCCTTGTTAAATTTTCCTGATTGCTCAAAAAAACTTTCAGGCTTTTAAAAACTCAAAGCATCATTTTTTCTTTCAGGAAGCTCTAAAAAAACCCTCTTTCTGCAGATGGAAAGTATCGAGCGACTCCCATAACTCAACAAGGAGAACAAAACAATAGCGCGTTTTTGGTGTTTTTTTTTCCCCATCCACACAAACTTGTTTGAACAAGCAATAGCTTCATCAAGGGATTACCTGGTATACCCAGGGTAGGTAAGTCAGAAGAAAAACCTGACCTGGAATCTCCAGTCCTAGCACGGAGCCTGTGGGAATAAACCACCACTCATCTACCACCACCTGCCAGTGGGGTGTGTGCCCTTGAAATGGCACAGGCACATGCTGGCAAAAGGTGGTGAAACACCATGAGAATGTAGCCAGAAATTAAAATACTATAAACCAGCTTTATTCCCATCACCTCAAACAAGGTGAATACAAGTGTCAGAAATTATCCAGAGTTTCATGATTGGGTTCTCCCCATGTATCTATATGCTCTTGCTGGGGTCAGTTTTGGCACACCATGGCCTCACCAAACTAGTCCCATCTGTCGAGTATGCACATAGACTTCAGCACGATGACAGGAAACCTCCACAGATGGCTGCATCTTGTATTAGAAATGTGAAAAAAAAAAGTGTCACTGGTAAAATATTAAAAAAACCCTGAGGCCAAGTGCCTTTAGAGCAAGCAGGGTTTCAACAGGGAGCCTGCCACACCTATTCACAAAAAAATCTTCACCCTTTTTCCCCACCAGTATTTCACCAGAGGCAACAGCACCGTTTCTGAGGGCTGTACCTGCCAATGCTGCCTTTCCCACCCCCAGCTCTGGGAGGTGCCAAATGCAGTGTCCAGCCTGGACCACGGAAATACAGCTGCTCAAAACCAACGGCAAATCCCTCACCTGGCAGAGGCTTTCACTCCTGCAGAGGTATCTAGTTTGAAATCTCATGCACATACTACGAAAAGGAGAGTTGGGTTGGGTACAGCCTGGTTTCTTCGTGTGCCATGGCAGTGTCACCAGCTGCTGCTGCTGCTGAAACCCCATTTCTTGGCCGGGTGGATCACAGCACAGGCTGTGCCAGCCTTGGGCAGCAGTTCAGACACGTCCCTCCTTCTCCTCCTCTGTCTGCCCATGTTTTTGTTTGTCACCAGGGCACTTTTTCCCTCCTGTGCCAGGCTGTGGCAGAGGAGATCAAAGGGGACACCCAGCCCTACCATTGCTCAGCTCAGCCAGGACCCTGCAGACTGCCCGCTGCAAGACTGATGGGAAGGGAAAAATGCAGCTCTGAATCAGTTTTCTCCAAGTTTACTTTGTCCTGTTATCCCCTGAAAGTAAGGTCAGGGCACGGGACATGAATTACTAACAGCTTTTCTAACTTAAAACACAGAAGTTAATATTAACTCTAAAGCAGAATTCTGTAGATGAATTTATTTTCATATCACATAGCAATCATGAATCCTGTGCTTCCCCCCCAATCTCAGCAGTGACATATAAAAGCATACAACTTGCCACTTTTTCTCCTTCCCTCACAGCGTATCAGGCTGTATCACTCCATGGCAAAGACATTGATAAATATTTGACTGATGAATTGGCAGTTTAGAAGCCTGTGACTCACTGTCAAGTTGAGAATCTGTACTGCCAACCAAGCTCATCCCAAGTTCCCAAGCCAGAAGAAACTGGGAATGTTGTAAAAGCACCTTGCTGAGCCCTAAGGGTAGGGAGCGTCTTATATTGCTCTGTGAGTAATGCAATACTCAGCACAGACTTGTTTGGCAGAATACGCCCCAAAACCTACAAGACTAGACCCTACGTTAAATCCTACTGCATTTAAAATAGAGGTACAGTAATCCTCCCCACTGGAGAAAGAAGCTGCAGGTTTTTAAGTTCAGTAACTGCCACTAAACTTTGGCACAGAAGATACCAGGCTGAACACAAGAATTAAAACCAGTTCCATAGATGGCAGCCCTGACCCTTGCAGGCACAAGCACAGGATTTTCTGCACACAATGTGTTTACAAAAATCAGGCATGATTGCTTTTTTTTTTTTTTTTTTACTGTCAACAGCACCCTCATTTTGCGTTGTGGAGGACATTTTAATTCCTATCACCACTAATTAAAAATAAGCCTGTGCAACTCCGTAAGGTGCAAACACAGTGTTGCTTTCCAAATAATTACGTATTTTGCATGGTCAGTCATTTTCATATACCAAAACCTTATACATATAGTTATGTATGTATTTTGATCTTATTAACCAGGATGTTTAGTTCTATGCAGAAGCCTGGCAATAAAGCTAACACAAAGTTTCACTGTAACCTCCTGGCCAGATATGCCTTATGAAAAAGGAGATGCCAATATTGTGTTAAAAAGCGTAAATGAAAGTATGTTGATATAAGTTTGTTTGTTAACCTCTTGATTGGGTGTGTCCTTTCCATTCTTATTATGTCAGCACTGAATAGTCAAGAAAAAATAGCCCAATAAACTATGGATTGGTTTAAAATATGCAACAAAACCCAAAGACTGCTAAATTAAAGGATGGTATTTCTCCTCCAGTGAAAGTCAGAAATAACAGCAAAGTCACTCTTGTGAATCCAACACAGCTGAACCAGAGTAAGCCTGGGGGTGGGGCCAGGGTGAAGAGCAGCCAGGTTGTAACATGTTTTGCCATTAATTTTTCATGCCTGTCTCTTGCAAACAGTAAAGGCATTTGTAGTGGAGCATCACTAGCAAAACAGATTCTCACAAATGCAATATAATGACAGCATTTTGGATTCTTAATATGTGCACTCTCCCACAGTAAATTATTGAATTCACCTAATTAAATAGCAATAGGTAGTCTGATACTACTGCAACTAGTGAGTAGGCATGTCATAGCTGAAGTTCATCATTAACTAATTTACCTGTACAAACACCAAATGGAAAGTCAAATGAAGAACTAAAACTAAGAGCTGGGTAAAGCTATAGATGAAAAACAGAATGCAAATTCTGCTATCCATTCAGTCCTCTAGCAACAGGTCTGACGTATGTAGATGGAGCTCTCCAGGCTCTCTAGGACAATCCCAACTCTCTACAGACATATATAGATCTGCCTGATTTATCAGAGCCTGCCTGATCTCATCTGCTCCTTATTCACTAGGAAAGTTTATTAGATTGCAGAAGAATGAGAATGATGTACAATCCATAATACATTAATGGACAAATTCTAACAGGCATTACACGACAGCACTTCCAAATAGACTCCTAAGTCAGTTCATCAATAGTTAGACCAGCAGTTTTAATGAAGCCATTCCCAGGTAAAAAACCACAGTCACCAGCAGCGTTTTGTACAGGCCCCTTATCATACACCTGCACGGTTCCCTTCAGTGGTTGCAACCGCCGCCTGCTTTTCAGTCCCACGAACTCCCACCCACCCAAGGTACTCAATGAAGAAGCCTTTGTGGCCACCACACTTATTTTGCCAGTATCGATCTGCACGGACTGCTGGTAGAGCCGCATCCAGGAAAGCGGGTGTTCTCCAAACCAGGATCTGCGGCTGCTACCCTGCCCGCAAGATCTTCACTGCGCCCGCGGCAGCGCGGCGAGCGGGAAGCTAAGGGAGAGGTGAGGGAAGCAGACTGTAACTTTGCTCCCCAGACACCACGTATCAGGGATCGCTGCATTAAAAAAAAAAAAAAAAAAATCACGGCGTTAAAAGTCCCGAGCCTTGCACAAGCTAGAAACAAACTGGAAAATCACTTGAGTTTAGGATTGCCACTAGCTGGGACTGTTTTATGGCCCTGGTTATGCAGCTGCTGGCGAGGACGGGGAGAGCTGAGCCCGGGTGTACGAGGGATACAGGACCCTCAGTGAAGCTGGGGTTGTGAGCAGGGTTTACCAGCACAACTCGTGGGTCAGTGCGGCCAGCACAGGCGCATTTACACCCCAGAGCACGAAGGTGGGACACCGAGGTTCCTGTTCGACTTCTGATGCTGTTCCTACCTCCTGAGAGGGTCCCCACCAGAAGGGGGTTTGGGTTTCTTTTTTTTTATTAATAAATAAAAAATAAAAAGAATCGCTCTGATTGCGATTAAAGGCCTGTTCGGACTCAAGGCTCCTCGGGGAGGAAAGCAGAAGGCTCTCAAGTCCGCACACCTGGGAATTCAAACCCGGGCCGCTCTCCTGTGGCGGCCC
>VXBZ01011731.1:120099-206899 GCA_013399135.1 Heliornis fulica | reverse complement strand
TCGGAGGGGAGTGCAGGGCTGGGGCGCCGCGAACGGTGCGTGGTGGTAGAGAGCAGCAGCGGTGGTGGAGAGCAGCAGTGGCGGCAGGAGCGAAGGTCCGGTCCCGTCCCCTCCCCGCCGGCAGAGGAAAGGCAAAGCCACACCTTTACCCGACGGTTTTAAGTGGCGCTCCTGGGCGTGGAGCCGCCGCCACCTCCCCTGCGCCCTCCGCGCCTCCCCGGCGGCCGGATCAGGTTTCTCCGCGGACCCGGCCTCCTCCCCGCCGCGCCCGGCTCGGCTCGACCCGGCCCGGCCTCCCCGCGGTGGTGGCGGTGTCTGAGCACCGAGAGGCTTCTCCGATGCTCGCAGCGGTGTTTCTCCCTTCCTCGTTGCGTGGGCTGCGCACGTAAGTTGCCAGTGGAGGTTTGGAGCCCAACAAAAGCTTCCTCCTGGTTTGGATCGTACCCGGCGCTTTGTCCCAGGCTGTGGCAGAGGCCTCGGGGGCGATGGGCACCCACAGCCTGAGAGTGACACAGTCAGGGCGGCCGGGACAGGGGTGCCCACGGTGCCAAACGCCTTCGTGTTGCTTTGGAAAGCAACTGTCACCAGGGACAAGGCGGCGCCGTTGAATCGACGCCTTTAAGCCGTGGATGGGTCTGGTGTGGTGGTGGTGGCAGCCTTCGCTCTGCACCAAGATGTGGCACATCGCACACTTGTGATTTCCTCCACACTTACGAAAGTGGTGTAGACGTTTGTTTCATCAACCGGGAGATACACTAGGTCCCATATTTGGGAAGACTGCTAATACTCCTGTTCATTTCTGATACAGCTCTGAAACTTGTACAGCAGCACATGGAATGGTTGAACTGTGCTGCGCACTGACTGCATTTGTCTGTGAGAAAGAAGAGAAATGGATGTTTAAACTGTTTTTCTTGATTCCTGCCTTCTACTGCTCTGAAAGTTAAGCTTTGCTCTTAAAAAAATAAGCCAGATCTTAGAGACAGAGTCATTTTAATACATCTCTGTGTGTGTGCAGGGTGTCAGCAAAGGCTGTAGGATGGCCAGCGGTGCCTTCGGGACCCAGACCTCTGGGTCAGGCTTGTCAAGGTTGATTGAGAACAGTTTCTTAGCTACACTCAGTGGCACTGCCTCAGCTGGTCTGCCCACTTGCCCATGGTGTTAGAACACAAAGACAGACAGATTTTAAGAAGCAGCAGCCACTGTTAAATAACTCTGCCAAGTTTCTCTGAAATAATCCAGGTGCTTTCATCCCAAAGTGCAGTGCAGGAGCTAGCCACATCAGTCATCTGATGTTCTGCAACAACACGTGTGCTAGAAGTTCTTTAACTTGTGGGAGTTCACCAGCAGCCTATACCATCCATAAATTCTTGGGCCTGTTTCCGTGTTGCCTGCGCTGATGATTTTCCTGATATTTTAAGTGCAAGTGATAGGCCACAGAATGGTAAATAACAGCTCCACAAACATGCTGGAAGGACAAGACTTTCTGGATTATTCAAGAGGAACCCAAATGAAAGCAGTTCTCCTCAATGCCACTGAGACTGCTGGGGCTCTGCCAGAGCACCACGGTACAAGTTAGGTGAGAGCCTGCCCTGCTGCGGGTGGTGGTGGTGGTCACAGCATAGCGGAGGCATAAGAGTTCCTCTAAGAAACGTGGGCTTGCTCAGTCCCAAAGGGCATCCTTACAGCACTGCCCAGAGCTGTGTGGAGCACTACAAAGAGAATGCAAGTTGCCTATTACCTCTGAAGTCACAAAGTGACTTCTGTATTGTAATATGTATGCAGTATTATATATAACATGAATCATTACATATCAGGGCACATATATATGTATACACACATGCATACATATATATGTGTGTATACATGTATATGTGTGTATCCACACGCACACACATACATATAGGTATGTGTGTGCGTGTGGATTTGGGATGCTTTTTTGAATACAGATTACATCTACATGATCTGATGATTTAACATTATATTCCAGAGTCATTAGGGAGCAGAATACAAAAGCAGTCAGGGTAAGAAAAGCAAATGCATAGGCTTAATGCTATAAAGAGGGAAGTAAAAAGGGAGAAAACAGATTGCAGGATGATAGGGGTTGGAAGGGACCTCTGGAGATCATCCCTGTCTACTCTGCCCCGGTGAGACTGCACCTGGAAGGCTGTGTCCACTTCTGGGCCCCTCAGTTCAAGAAGGACAGAACTCCTTGGAAGAGTCCAGTGCAGGGCCACCAAGATGATGAAGGGAGTGGAACATCTTCCTTATGAGGAAAGGCTGAGGGAGCTGTGTCTCTTTAGCTTGCAAAAGAAGAGAGTGAGGGGTGCTCTCATTAATGTTTAATATGTTTAATGTTTAAATATGTAAAGGGTGAGTGTAAGAAGGATGGATCCAGGCTCTTCTCAGTGATGGCCAGTGATAGAACAAGGGGAAATGGCTCCAAGCTGGAGCATAGAAAGTTCCATATGAATGTAAGGAAAAGCTTTTTCACTGTGAGGGTGATGGAGCACTGGAACAGGCTGCCCAGAGAGGTTGTGGAGTCTCCTTCTCTGGAGAAATTCAAGACCAATCTGGATGCTTTCCTGTGTGGTTTAATCTAGGTGATCCTACTCAGGCAGAGGGCTTGAATAGATGATATTTTGAGGTCCCTTCCAATTCCTAATGTTCTGTGATTCTGTGATCTATTCCAAACTCCCCTGTGCCCATCCCACCTCCCCAGCTAAAGCAGGATCACCTAGAGAAGGCTGCGCAGGATTATGTCTAGGATGATCTTGAATATCTTCAGAGATGGAGACTCCACGGTCTCTCTGGATAAATGTAGATGGAGAATAGAAGAGATATGCAGAATGGAGAAAACCTTCACTTTATGCCTCGATGCAATAGTCCAAACATTTTGAAACAAAAATGTAGATCACTCTGTTTGTGCCAGCAGCATACCTAAAAGTCAGTTTTTTTGATTGTTGATACCTCAAGCCAGACAGTTTTATTTAGACATAAGGACACAAAGCTTTTTTTCTTCAGCAAGTGCCTTTGAAAGCTGTCCACTTATATGTATGCTTATTTAGAAATCCAAAAGGATTACGTAGATTTGGGGTTCTTGCTGAGCTTTTAGCACCATCACCAATCAGCCCCGCCTTTCAGCGTGCACTGGTGTGCCAGCTCAGTGAGACACTCCATTATCTGTGATGGAGACTGCATGTGTGTGATACACCCAGAGGCCTGGATGAGTCACTGTTACCTGGGCAGGTAGAAAAATGTACTGAAATAGCAAGTGGATTCTGCTGGGCCTGCTTGTACAATTAACTCCACTGAGATGAAGAGGAGAGGATACGAGTTCACTGATACTGAAAACCACTCGGTGCTCCTATCTGAACTGTTTTCACACATGAGAAAGCAAAGTAAGTAAATACAAATATCTTTACTTGCTGAAGTAGTCTGTTTTTCTTGGGTGCTACCCTAGGTGGACTTGGTTATCTTGAAGAAGGATCAAGTCACATGGGTATTGCTTAAAATTCTACTGACTACAGGAAAATGGTAGTGTCTTGACTGGAAGATCTTGCTCCACTACTTCTGGAAAGGCCTAGTCCTGGTGTATCTAAGGCCACATCCTCAGTTCCTCAACTTTCTTTGACTTCAAGGAGGTTTTTGAGAGCAAATGTCCAGTAAAGTGCAAGCCACAGAGTTTCATTTCCCTCTTAAAGAAAACTCCATGCAGGAATGAATAACATGCAGTAATTGGGAAACTCTTGCTCATCTTCCTTATCAGAAGGTGGCATTCTGCTTCTGAAGACATGGACGCATAAAAGTTTCCTGTGTCTTAGGAGACCCTCATTAAGTCAGTCAGTCTAAAGAAGATGTGATGTGCCCTATATCCTAACTCACCTCCTTTGGAATTGCAGACACCACAAGGATATTAGGAACAAGCAATTCTGAGGCAGCAAAGGGAATACAGCTGTGCCTGAACACTATTTTAATAAACAGGGGGAAGCTCCTTTATATGTAACACTAGGAGTAGGCATAATGCATCTCTTTGGGTTTTAGGCTCCTTCCCAACCCCAAGCGGTATACCCAAAATCTCTATTTTAAACTTGGGCTGCTGGCTATTGGATCTTCAACTATTCAGGACACTACCTGAGGTGAATGCAACAAGCTGCACTTGTCCCTGTCTGTACCAGGGAGACGTCTGTATTTTATCTTAAGAGCTGAATTCCCAGGGTCACTCTGAAATTCCCCTCAATTGCTTGTTAATGAACAACTTCCAAAAGGAGCTGCCAGCTGTTTCACATGCCATCTTTTGAGCTTATTTAATTGCATCCTCCCTTTAATATCCTCCTTACATGGAGAAGAACCAAATAAATTGAAAATAACTGAAACATGACGAAAACAGGTGACATCTGACATTCAAAGCACAAATCTGAATATGACTTGATAGCTGATTTCCTTTACTGTACATTGTGAAAGATCTGGCATTCCAAACAGAGATCGAATCGACCAGGTGAAGCAGCACATGACTCCTGGGCTCCTAACTCCTACTGTTGTGGGCAGTGTGGACAAGTTAGCAGGTGTGTGCAACACACACCTGGCTTCATGTCTTTGTGAGGCGATTGCTACCCACCACCACTCCTGTGCAAGGGCTGCCTGGGAAGCGATGGCTGAGGCTGAGCGGCAGCATTCACAAGGCCCATGCGTATTAGACGTGAAGGACAGTCCCAGGAGTTTCTACTTCCTCACTTCACTTTGCCCAAACTCATCCCAGAAAATTCATTCACTCCCAGCTCTGCAGCTGTCTTCTGCATGGGAAGAGGGACTCGCCAGCTGGTGCCAGTGGTAACACCTCTGTAGTGACTGCAGAGGTGGTCTGAAATGTCATTAATAACAACCTGAGAGGGCTTGGACAATTTTCTCAAAGATACCCCTCTCACAGGGAAGATACACATAAATGCTCACAGTTGGTGCCTAATTATGGGCAGGATTACAATGCCTCGCAGCACAATCAATTTCTAAATGTAGGTATGCCCCAGCGAGTGTCTGGAGGGGTTGCAGAGGGCAGGGAATGACTGGCAGAAGACACTCAGTTAAAACCTTGGACTAGTCATGCCTGGGACTGCCTGCCAAGAGCTGTCATTCCCAGATCCCTGAATGCTCACTGTGCTCCTTTTACACGGTCCTTGCAATATTACCCTACCAGTTTCTGGTAGGGTTAAAAATAAAGAAGTCTTTGAATTCAGCGGGAGGCAATGCATCTCAGGACTGCACAATTCCTTCTACACCATGCAAAAGCAGAGGGTGTGGTGAAGGCCGCGTCAGCATTGTCAAACCTGACTGACTACTCAAACAAAAAGTTTCAGGATGCCTCGCTGCTTTGCTTCAGGTGGAAAAGACCAACACATGACATCCTTTTCCCACCATGGTCCCACCACGGCCAACAGAGCACACACAGAATGTTTTCTACACAGCTCTTGATGGCATGTTGCTGCAAGCAGAGTGCCCCGACAGTGACAGTGCAAGATCAATTGCTTCATGTTATATTATTTCTGTTCCTTTCAAAGCTCTCTTCAGTATCCTGTTTCTGCGGCACCTGGTGACATTTGCTGGAGAAGTCAAGGTATGGAAAGACATTTAATAGCGTGGAGAGCGATACAGCAAGGCTATTTCTGACTAGCCATTCTTTTTTCAGCCACATGCCATGCATGTAAAATGCACTTATTTGTGGGGATGAACTATTTTAATAAACTGAGAACTTCTGGCAAGGTGCATCTCCCCCTCATTATTCAGACAGTTTGCTAATTGGTGTTAGATACCACAGTGCCGCTCAGCCACGTGCAGTACGAGATGAGAAGTGGGAAGGTGGAATCCTCTCAAGGGATCTCTACGCTTGCTTCACACTGAGGCTGCTCTAATTTACACCCAGGTATCTACGAGCCCAAGGGGATAAGGATTTTATTGACACCCACCCCTTTTTTCTGCTTGTGCCCTCATTCTTGAAAATAGGAGTGAAGGGTCACGTGGGAGCTGCTACGATACAGCCACGGAGACACCCAGAGCTCCCTCATTAGCACAAAACTTCCATCAGCAAGGTTGCACACTGGAACAGATGCTTGTCATCCCAGCACATCAAATAACTGGGTTATGGCATTGGCCCGTGGCACTGGTAGCCTTATTAAAATGTTACCACCATCATTAAAAATACCTTGTAACTTGTCAGAGGGAATACCAGACCAGAGCAGTTATAAAGCTCCCAAGTATCTCTCCCAACTTTATGGAGAAAAGTAAGACTTTTAAACCTTCATTTCATGCACATCTCCCCTGTGCCAAACTTTTATGGTGTGTAAAGGCTGCAGGCTGTGACAGAGCGTTGGATCTAATATATACAAAAGAGCAGCAATTAACTCACCTTGTATTAGTTTTTCCAAGCAGGCCTGTTGTTTCATGTTCAATTTGTGGGACATACCACAACTATTTTGATAGCAACCAGGGAAGATAAAATTCAGTTCTCTGCTGTGCCAGAAGCTTGGCTTCTCACAGCTGGTGAGTGGAGATGTCATCCTTACAGGAATATTTTGTTCTTCAAAGACCTGAGGCTATGGAGGGCAATTTATCTCCTGGTAGAATTAGAAACCTTACCAAGATTCCCTCTCTGCAAACTCCAGATATTATCGTAGCGCTGCGTGCTCCAGCTGTGCATGCTTGTACACCCAGCTGGCAAGAGCTCCCCACACCAAAGGGACCTCAGGCTGTGTGGTAAAGGCAGCATTAGAAACAGCTTTGTGTTGAAAACGCATTTTAAATGTGTAGAACTTGACCTACGAGAGTTTCCCAAGTGTCTTTTTTATTCTGATCACTTAAAAGGGAATTCTGTTGCTATTAAATGTGCAGCACAAGTGAGGGGAGGGGGAAAGAGGCAGCATCCTCTCACATGCAAACACACACAGACCATAGCTTTCTAAAGAAGCTAAAGTTAGCCTTCCTCCTCTCTCCAGCTGAATCATGTTGAACAGAAATGGAAGCCCTTTTATTACAACCTCCATTACAAAAACACAACCATCACTATAACTCCTTTAACTCTTGAGTAGTTGTCATCAGTGGGACCAGAATACTACGAGGCAGCCACTGGGCATCGTGGAAATGTCTGTGATGACCACAGCTTTCAAGATGTGACGCTGTAAATGTGGAAGTGTTCTCCTGGCAAGAACAAGTTCCAGCACTGCCTGAGTTTCACTCAGATTTGTAATGGAATATTCTCATCCCTGGTCCTTGCTTATCACTACAGTGGTGCTGCTCAGCATTCGAGAGCTGGCACATTTCACTTCCAACCCTTAACACCTACACAAACCTTGCAGATCAAACAGCAGAATTGATTTCTGCTCCATGTAATTATAAAAGTCTGATAAAGAGGCCAGAGGACAAGAGCCCTAAATAGACTATGAGATGCTGAAGAGACTATTTTGCATTAATTTTTTCTTCCCACCTGTCCACGTGATTTGGATGTGTCCTTGGGTATCTACAGTGTCTTCTGTATGTAAGCAGGTTTGAGTCAGTCATGTCAGAAACATAATTATCACTGTATTTCCTCTTTTTCTGTTCAGATCCACTTTTGTGTTAGGATGAGGCAGCTCCCTTTAGGACATGCCCAGTTGTGTCCATGAAAATGCTCATCTTTTGCATGATGAGGAGCATAACAACCAGCCAGGCTAACATCAATTAAAAAAAGTCATCGGTGGGAAAGAGGGAAGAAAAGGAATTGCTTTGTGTTAACCTTGTTGGCGCAGCTCTGAGCTCTTATGTCAGCACTGAGGGACTGACAGGTCTCCTTAGGTTTATTACCTGTGTGCATTCCTGGAAAATCACCTCTAAATGGCATTGTAAGCAGCAAGACCAACTTACTGCAATGTTGTTTCTTCATGCAGGCATCACAGTGAGCTAAATGTGCTCAAGTAGTCATTAAAACACTGTAAGCAGATATTGGAAGACTCCACTAAATGTAGAACACTATGTGACACACTGTATATGCGGTTTCCTTCAATGTAAGCAGAAATTTCACTTGTCCACGCTACTCTGTTAAATGTAGCATGAGTTTAAATTAAGAGTAAGTCCAGCCCTTCCAGTTGCATGACAGGTATGTTCTCTCCTCCAGGACAGACTCTAGCCACATCCTTGAAAAAATGCCAGTTGTGTCTGCAAGAAAGCAATAAAATCATAATTATGAACTGGGATAGTGTTGACAGCTCTGCACTTTCTTGTGCTTTTGGAGCTAATGTGCTTTGTTGACATGGACAAGAACAAGAGGAACCACAACCCAGCTCTTCTGGGAGAAGCAGGATCACTCACAGGGCTCACTCCACCTGCCTCTGAGCTGGCCGGAGGGTGTACGGGAAGCAGCAGGAGACGCTGCACCCAAGGGTAGGTGCCTATGCAGCAGTGACAGGTAGGAGGAGGAAGGGACTCTCACATGTATTGCCTTGAAATTCTGCCTGTCTCATCTCATCAGGCCATAAGTTTTTCTGGACTTCTGCATTTGAGCACTGATTAGCACTGAGAAGTTCCTGATCTCCCTAGGACAACACGGGGGCTTCTAGGTACTGAGTACCTGAGTAACCAAGTCTCCCTTCCTAGTTTTGACAAGAAATCACAGAACAATCTGCAGTGGAAGGGATGCTGGGAGGTCTGTAGTTCAACCTGATACTTACAGTTGCTCAGGGCTTTGTCCAGCAAGTTCTTGAAAACATCCAGGGATGGTGCCTGTACAACCTCACTGAGCAGCCTATTCCACCGCTTGTTGTCCTCATGGGAAAAACTTAATCTTCATAACTGGATGGACCCTCTCTTGTTTCAGTTTATGCACCCTGTTGGTATCCCACCATGCACCACTGTGAAGAGATTTAGTGGCTCTGATAACCACCTCATAGATAGGTCATCCTGAAGATGCCTGGTCCTTCATCCTTTCCTCACAGAGCTGGTCTCCAAATTCCAACAATCCTGGGGTTTAGCAACAAATTTATCAACTGGTGCTGCAATTCAGATGCAGTAATCTAGATGGATCTAATGAGCCCTGCATGGAGGGGAATAACCACTCCTCTCCATAGGATAGCTGTGCTCCTGGCTACACCAGGCTCTTGGCCTTCCTTAGTGCTGGAGCACATTGATGGCTCTTATTTAGCCTACTACCCCTTTGTCCTTTCCTGCAGAGCTCCATCAGCAGCCCATCCTGTTGCAAGGAGCTGCTTCATCCTAATTGCAGGACTTTGCATTTCTCCTTTTCAAACTTTGAGGAATGGACCAACAGGAACCTTACAAACTGCCCAGGTTTCTCTGAGCAGAAGCCCTCTCCTGGAAGGTGTCAATTGCTCTCCCCAGTTTGATGTCAGCTGCAAATACGATGAGAGCACATATTATCTCCACTTACACATCACTTATAGAGATTTCCAGAACAGATCCCTGAGAAATTCTGCTTGTAAAGGTCTCCAGGTAGAACACAAACCTTTTAAGCTCAACAAACAAGAAAGGTTTTCACCCATCTACTAATCCATCAGTCCAGACCAGAGTGTTCCAGCTTAGTAGACAGAAAGGTGCAGTAGAAGATCATAGAATGATTAGGGCTGGAAGGGACCTTAAAGATCACCAAGTTCCAGACCCCTGCCATGGGCAGGGACACCCTCCACCAGACCAGGCTGCTGTCTAAAGTTAAGGTCAGGTAGATAACAACCTCCTTAACCTAACAATCTTCCCTTGTCACACAAAGCAATCAGGTTGGTCAAGCAGGTGAAATTCCCACTCAATATTAGGGAAAATAAGTTTACCATGAGGGTAAACACCAGACCAGGTGCCCAGGTGGGCTGTGGAGGCTCTACCCAGGAGATACTAAAAACCCAACTGGGCAAAACCCTCAGCAACCTGCTCTACCTGGACCTGTTTTGGACAGGGGTGGGATGAGAGACTGATAGAGGTCCTGCAAAGCCCTGGTAGATCCATGTTGGCTATTCCACATCACCTTCTCATTCATGTAACAAAGCTCTACATTCACCACTGTCCCTCAGAAAGGTTTGATAGTAGCATGAACACCACACCACACCTTTCCCAGAGTGTCCTTATTCCAATGGGCAAAAATAATCTCCTTCATTATTCAGCAGCGTACACAGAGGTTCTGGCAGACTCAGCGAACACCCTGATATTTCTGTCTTTTGGGTGGATGAAGACAATACTTTCCCTAGGAGTTGTTCTGGGGTTTTTCTAAATGTAAATCTTGTTGCTGGATGATAGCTTTGAAGACAAGGTGGAGCACTGTCAGCATTGTTTTTATAATGGAAGAATAAGGGATAGAGATATGTCCAAGTGCTAGTGATATCCACATTCAAGCATAGTCAAACACTAGAGCTGGTCATAATTTCCCCAGTAACATTACCAATTAAATAGTTTCCAAAAACCTCCCCTGTGTTTTGGCATCTCTGAGAGATTCCAAAGGAGCCAACCTAATGAGATAAGGCAACATAATGACTATGCTAACATTAGAAATATAACAAATCGGAAACAATGCAAAATTCCTATAAATAAATGTAAAACAAGATGATTTACAGTTTAAAATGCATTTTCATTGCTTACCACAACATGTTGTAAAACTCTCAAGCATCATCCTTAGGACACAACTACGCTGTTGTTGTGGTTTCACTCCCAGGTCCCTGATTGTCCATACCACTTAAGTACCGGTTTGTCCCCAGGCTCCTACATGGAGAAAACCAACTCACTCCCTGCCAGAGGGCACAGAATTCCCAAGTCCCAGCTCCGAGGACACAAGACACTCTATCTACCACTCAGCCGCTAGGTAGGTCAGACTTTTCTTCCCGAGGCAGTCAGGTTTTACTTCCCAAGCAGACCATGGACTGTGTAGGCTCACTCATAGGCTCTCGCTGTCTTAAGATACTCATGTTCCTGTGTGGCTTCATCTGGAGCAGATGAGCAGTTTCCTCCAGGGCAGCTGGAAGGCTGCTCCAGGGGAAGCTGTGGGAACGGCTGGAGGAGGTGCAGAACTGAATAGCCAAAATCTTTGAATTCTCAGAGTGTTTTACCACAAAAAGCTGATCTAAGAAATTTGCATTTGTACAGTGACAGTTCGGTATTTTTAAGGAGAAAAGGTGCCTGTTTCCTGGCTAGATGGATGCTGCAAGAAGGGCCCACATATGGTTGCTCTGTACCAGAAGCAGCCTGCAACCCAACACTGGGGCTGACTACCCAGCTCTGGGGGTGCCCACGAGTTTGGCAGAGGGAAAAGCCTGGGGGTCAGTTTTAACCAGGAGCCAACAGCAGTGAAACTCCAGCAGCAAGGACTCAGCATGGCTGAGGACCAGAATATGTGCCCGAGGGCTTGGGCAGCTGCGTGCCGATATCGCATCTGTGATTCTGTGTCGATGTCGCATTGCTGCCGCTGTACTGCCACCACCACCTCAGCTGTCACCACTAAATGAAGCCCAGTGGAGCCCACCCATGCTGCAGTTGTACCTTCAGCTGCGGTGTGGATATGCTCTGCATGGCGGATGACAATCAGCGTAACAATGCATGACATCAGCTTGTCCCTCCAGCTGCTGCTTCCCCCAGACCCCTGCCATGGGCAGGGACACTCTGTGTATACAGCCCTCACGTGAAGCAACTCACCATTGTTTTAGCAACAGCCCATCCCCAGGAACGCTGCTAAGGGTTCTGTGTGGGCTGGCCGGCTCTGTTTTAACCACTACTGCAACTAACCTTGCTCTGAGCCATTTTGTGGTAAGGAAAAAAAAAGCAAAACCCGTTTCCTCTAGAATCCTCGTGCCACTAGTGAAGACAAGGATCGCTCTTGCAGTAGCGGCAGGAGATTTCCCTACAACCCTCTGTTATAAAACCTGTTTTCCTGTGTATTCACAAAAGGCTTGGTCCTTTACACACAGAGACGCTGTCCTCCATGTCATCCCCTCTGCAAGATGGCTATGTGATGCCTTGGCTTAAGAGGGCTCCTGTCATATAAACCAACTTGAGTATTGCATGCAGAGCTACCTTTAAATAAACAGACATAAAGTCAAGCCAGGGGTCAGCAGCATTTTTATGGTCTTCTTTGCTGTAATCTCCTTTCTAGTTTTACGTGTCCTCAAGAAGATCAGGTTTTGCCCGTTGAAGCAGCTGGTGGACTTATTCTATATACACTGCTACATATATCACACATAATCACAATAAAACTGTCCTGCTCTCTAGAAGGGCAACTGAATGAATGAATTCTTTCTTTGGTCTGCACTTCCTTCCCCTTTATTCTTTCTCCCAGCAGACCTTGACAAGCTTCCACACGTTAAAAAAAAAACAAACCCTGTGTCAAATTGACACCAACAGACTGAAAAAATCAACTGCTGTGCACCCTTGCTGTTAATGGGAATAGCCCATCAGGGGGCTTGTTCTAACACGCGCGGTAAGATTTTTGCACCAGCAAACAAGTTTTTATCTAGTACTCAGAACTTATTCAGAAGGTATTACTTCTGCTGGGACTAGAGGCAGGAATGAGTCACATCTGTTTAATACTCAAGAAGTGCCCTGCCCCAAGGAGTGCCTCTGTTTTCCTCCCCTCCCTGTCTCGCGCGCTCTCTCTCAAGCCTTAATTGTCTTGAGTTATAACGCTTTTGAGAAATCGCTCTTAAAATTATGACTCCTGTTAAAGTTAATTAGACATTAACTCTGGCCAGGAGAGCAGGGGTAGTTTCATAATTGTTATTCTAGCTGAAAACAGAGGATTCCCTGACCGCAGGAAGTTCAAAGGACCAGCAGTAAAAGGAGGAGATAACCTCCGTTCCCAGGGAGCACCAGCTTCCCTTGGGATGCCAGCGGAGTTATGGCATGAGCTTCGCTCTAATTAACGTTTGGGGTGGGGCCTCTCACACCGATAAACAAGAGGGTTTCTACGGGGCCATAGTTTGCAACAGCACCATGTATGTAGGCATAGGCGTTATGGCAACACACATTCAGCATATTTCAGAGTCTGCTGCCCTTGAAGCTGAACAGCACCCCAAAAAGAGGAGGTGTGGCCTCCTGCGACCCATTTGGAAAGAGATTAAGCTTCAGCAAGGTCATATTATTTCAACAGAGAAAAACACAATAATCTTTACAAATTTACAATCCCAGAAGTCACCGGGATCTGCAATGCTTAAGAAAGCAAAGGAACTTTTATGGAAAATATTTAATCTGTATAAAAAGGCAAAGTAAACTAATAACTGGAACCTGGACCAGGACAACAAGAATTGCAAGGTTGTGCTCTAAAACACCCTGTGGCAGAATTCCTGTTAACTTCGCTGGCCAAATTCTCACCCCACAGATTTTTCTGAAGCTCCTTACTCACCTACAAATAATTTCAAAGTAATTTCAGGGATGAATAATGTTCTTATTTATTGAGCATCGCATCAGCAGTGTATGTAGTGATGTATAAACATACACAGCATTCCCCAAAGGTCACTGCAGTCCAGTCAAAATAGGACTAGAACAGATTCAGAAGAGCAGAGTAACTACTTAATGTAAACACTGATCATACAAGCAGGTAGAAACAAATATGGAGATGGGTGGAGAAGCATTTCAGATGCTGCCGTTTAAAGGGTTTGTGCATGTACAGAAGGTTTTGGGGGAGAAAAAAAAAAAAAAAAAAGAGAGGAAGGGCAAATGACTCACTGTCAGGATGAAAGCCAGTGTTGTTAGAAGGCACCAAGCTGGGATCTGTAAACACGTATGGTCTATGGTCAGGAGGGAATCTGGAGCAGCGGCAGAGCAAGATAAGGGAGGAATGTGTGAGCAGATACAGACAGAGGGGGTCACAAAGGGCATCGCTTGTGAAGGCAAGAGGCTCCAGACTCACACAGGCAGAAACACAGGAAAACCTGGAGAGAGGGAGTGTGAGTGGGTCAGTATCATTTTAGGGGTGCTGACTTCAGCAATAGAATAATCCATGATGGGACGCAAGGACTTCCAAAGATACTGTTCTAATTTTTCCTACAAGTTTTAAATACAGATGGTTTCTGTTAAAAGAATGCAGTTTGTCCTTTTACAAAGGATTAATGGAAAAAAAAATACCCTGCATGAAACACAGAACTCCCCTCCCATGACCTCCTGACATTACTTCTCTCTTTAATACCTGCAAGAAGAGGGCTGGTCACTGCTTGCAGAAAGCAGCAATATCTCTGTATGCAACGTTCATGCTTTTCTATGAATATCATAGGCATTTAGCAGAGGGCAGCTTGACCCTGCACTAACAATTCAAACTTCAGCAGAGCTGGGGTACAGAGAGAGCCTTGGCAGTACAAACCCAGAGCATTGGAAGGCAGCTCCAAGGTTCAGGAGCAGTGCAGGCACAGGTAGATGCAGGCCTGAAAGCCGACTCAGTTGCTGCTTGAAACGTGGCAGGTTTACAGAGAGCCATAGGAGTGGGTCTCCTATGAGAACAGGCTGAGAGAGTTGGGGTCCTTCAGCCTGGCGAAGAGAAGGCTCCGAGGAGATCTTATAGCGGCCTTCTAGTACCTGAAGGGGCCTACAGAAAAGCTGGGGAGGGACGTTTTAGAAGGGCATGAAGTGATAGGAGGAGGGAGAATGGTTTTAAACTGGGAGGGTGTAGATTTAGATTGATACTATGAAGTTCTTCACTCTAAGGGTGGTGAAGCCCTGGCACAGGCTGCCCAGAGTAGCTATGCCTGCCTCCTCCCTGGCAGTGTCCAAGGCCAGGCTGGATGGGGCTTTGGGCAATCTGGTCTAGGGAAAGGGTGTCCCTGCCCATAGCAGAGAGGTTGGAACTAGGCAATCTCTGAGGTCCCTTCCAAGCCAAAACAGTCTGTGATTCTATGGTCCTGTGATGAGCTCCCACAGCTGGCACACACACAACTCATGCAGGAGCAGGGTGACCCCCTCCAGACCTGTAACTGCAGGAAGGAACCCCATTTTTGGACCAGGTAAAGGATCTTTCGTTCTTCAGGAAATCACCACCTTGAAGAATGGCAAGCACAACTGAACAGCTGGATACACCGGCACAAGACGGCTGTAAGAGATGTAGCAGAGACCATTTCCTAAGCCATGCCCTACTCTGCATACAAACTGCTGGCTACTTTTCATCAAGATTAACATTTTAAGGCCAGAGGGAACTCTTCTGATAGTATAGCTGGTCTGTGGCACAGGACGCGCTGTGTAATCTCACCCTGTAAATCCGATCTTGATCCAAACCCATATTTTGTGGCTGAGTTACAGCATAAATTTTGGAAAGACAGGCAATGCCAATTGTACTTCAGATGACTGTATGACAGAGATGGTTAAGAGCTTCAAGAGGAAAAAATCAACTTCAAAGGATCGTTTTGGGTCACGGGTCTATGAAGCTGACAGATTAACCTCCCCCCTACCTCCAGATTAGGAAGCAGCATGGCTCAGTCCTCCCCAGCTGTGGGGGAAGTGGTACCTTGTATGGGACTGGACGGGAAAGCTTAGGTGACAAAAAAAAAGAAGCAACATGATAAAGGGATACCAAGGCAGAATATGACTATCTGTCCAGCCACGTTACTTGATCTGAAAAAAAAAAATTCAGATTCTTGACAAACCTTGTTTCCTTTTTATCCTCAGATCATCCCAGGTGCTGTGGTTCTACCTGTGGATCTCACATCTTACCTTGGAAAACAGTATAGGCAAAAAAAAATGTCTTTCAACAAAAGAGGAAACCACAGCAAAATACCAAAGCATATTACACCCCCACTGTGTGGCTTGCAGCCAGATAGCATGGTCTCGAGATCTGTTATTAAGCATTGTGTAAGTAACAAACATTTAATCCTACAGACATAAAATAACATGTTCACACAAACAGGCAATGCATTTGTGTGCATGCTATCCATCTCCCAGCTCACACATGTGATGCTGGAATGTATTCCTTTCCTAAAATATGCCTTTTATCTCCCTGCAGCTAATAACAGATCTGTGGTTAAGAATTTTTCAGGCACATCCATCCAAGTGGTGCTGCCTCAACAGAGAGCTGCTGTGCCTTTTCCCCTCCCCACGCCATCCTGGCCAGCTGGCATATCCTGAGGGAAGCCTGGCACCCTGGGAAATTGGCTCTTGCCAAACTTACCTTCTGAAAAGAGGAGAGATAGTACGGGGCATGGCCACAAACCAGAAATCCTCATAGAGTTCCTCCTGCATCATGGTCCCTCTGCCTCTGGGATAAAAGAGCTCTGACCTAAACAAGCAGGATTTTCCATCGACTTTGTCATCCCAGCAGTGGGAAGCCAACTCCTGTCTCTCCTGAGCTCTGAATTGAGCTGGAAATAGCTCATTGTTGGTGCACAGTCATCCTCTTGTGGGTCAAGGGTGGCGTAGAGAATGGACAGTTTGACCTGGTCCATTCTGATTAATACAAGAACAGGAAATTCATTTCATCTTTCATAACCCCTGAAGTAGCACTCCATGCTTGTCATCCACCTTGAAGGACTTATCAGAAGATTAGGTACTGTCTGGCACCAGCTAGGTATTCTCATATCAAAATATCTTCTTAGAATAGCAAATGCAACATACATCCACATTGCAGGCATAATTTTTAGTGCTTCCACTTCTGCACATCCGCACCGCGGGCCCCTGAGATGAAAAAGGACTGGAGACTAATTTCAGTGGCTGGCACATAAGCTCAGTTTGTACAAACACGTGGCCTAGAGAAACATCTGATTTATGGAAAAACAGGTTTGTTTCTTGCATGGAATTATTTGGCACACAGGTCCCTGTGTGAATTGCAAGGCTGCTATGCTTCTAAGCTGCATTTGCTTAAGAACAATTTTCTTCTACAGGATGACCCATTTGTTTTGCCTCATGCTCTGCATCTTCACCCATGTCCTGGGAACAGGTAACCTCAACCCCCAACATCTGAAACCAAAATGTCCTTAATAGGCTCATTTGAGTTCTAGCTAACTGAAAGGCATGAGAAGGGGGTAAGAATCTGGCCCTTTTCCCCCTCCTGCATTGTCTGGGGGAGCTGAAGCCCCTGCCTTACACCCCAGGCTCCTGCAGCCTATATGGAGGACCCAAGGAGGATGGTGGCTATTTGCAACCTGTGATACTGGATGCTAAAACCACAAAGGCAGGTGTCCTGGTTTCAGACAGGGTAGAGTTAATGTTCTTTCTAGCAGCCAGCAGAATACCGTGTTTGGGAGTTAGGCTGAGAGCAGTGCTGATATCATCCCAATGTTTTTAGTTGTTGCCAAGCAGTCAAGGACATCTCAGTTGTTCATACTGCCCTGCTAACGAGAAGATAGGGGACACCCAGAGAGTTGGGAATGGACACAATCAGGACAGGTGACCCAAACTGGCCAAAGAGAGTATTCCATGCCAATTACGTCATGCTCAGTATAAAGGATGACTGGTAGGGGAGTAGGACATGGCTTTAGGACATGTAGTTTTGGGGATTATCTGGTTCCAGGACAGCTCTGAGCTGTATGGCCTGAGTTGGGCAGTTTGGTGAGAAATTATATCCTGTACCAGCAGTTCTGTATATTTCACTATAAAGTCATATTATTGTTATCACTCTCTCTGCTGTCCCAGCAAACTGTTCTTATCCCAACCCATGAGGTTTGTCTGTCTCTGTTGGTTTTTCTCTCTGCCCCTTCTTCCCCCACCATTTAGAGAGAGCGGCTGTGTGGTGTCTGGCTCTCAGCTGGGGGTGAAACCATGACAGTCCTTTTTGGCACCCAACATGACATGGGGGCTCTTTCAAGCTGACCAGCCAGCAGTGTTTGGTCTGAGTGCAGCCACCTCCACAAGAAGCCACCTCAACATGGAAGCCAAATGCCCTCAGGACAAGCCAGTTCCCACTTACTCTTTCCTGTATCTGAGCTTTCTGAAGGGCTTGTCCTGGGCTGGGAGGGCAGAGTTTGCTCCCTGCATCCCTGACACAGCTCCCATGAGGCCATGGGGAAGGGAGCTTCGTCTCTCCCAACCCCTCATCAATAAAACATAACTCATTCACACTCAGGCACAGGTAGGAACATGCCATCAGGGTGGCTGCTGGGGTTTTCTCTGCCACCGATAGCTGCAAGTACCTGGCAGTCAGCCCTCTGGAGAGCACAAGGAACTGTCTGTATGGGTCTGCGATTATATAGGGACCACAAAGGTGTAAAATAACCCACATGGCCAACTGCCAGCAGAGAAGGAATGCTCTGTGGAGTGAATCCAGCCAGCTCTCGAAACTCGAGGAAATGCCCACTTCCCTGGGCAGCTACAGGTCCACCCCGTCACAGTGTCGCAGCAGGGAACCAAGAGTGTTCCCCGCACTCTGATTTCCAATCCTCCAGCTCCTCCCCAAAACAGAAGGAAAGAAAGGTCTGTGGTGGTGTGAAACAGGCCCCTGCAGCAGTGGGGCTGGGCAAGAGCAATGCCTGCGCTGCCAGCCAGTGCGGGGCTGGGAGCGGGTGGGATCATGCGCAGTCAGCTGTGGGACTTGTGGAGAGTGAGGAGATGTAACTTCACAGGGGGAATATAAAAAAGAAAGAGTAAAGACACTAGGAAATCAGACAGAGAGAATCTCCAAACCCTGCACAGTGTGCAGATCACAGACATCATATGTTGGCTCCAGCAAACACAGGTGTGCAAAGAGGAAATCCAGGGATAGGGCGGAAGGTTGAGCAGCGCCAGGGAGGAGGGGGCAAGCTCTCACTGCAGAGGGGAGGGAGGGTGGGACTGAGGAGCCCATGGCTCTCACTGATGTCACCTGGTACCTGTGTGGGCATTAGGAGAAGACCAGAGCTACTTTATCTGGCTTTTAGAGGCACTGAGCTTACCCCTGCCCACAGCAGAGGCTGGGCACGCTCCGAGTCAGAACCTGGGACGATACAGCAGCTGGATGCCTCGTGCAGGCCAGATCTCCAAGAAAAGGATGACTGAAATAAATAATTTGGGGGGTTGAGATATGTTACCCCATTTTTGTTCTTTCTTGCATTCTCCTCATTCAGATAAACGAATGATCTGTCACTTAAATTGCTAACAAGGCGTGGGAATTAAAGAGGAGACCTTTCAGAGATGCCCTAGGAAGTCCTGTTTGTTTTCACCAGAATTTACAGTTACTCCAGCAGCTACTTTAGAGAACCTCTACTTGGCACCAAGGAAAATGGATCCAGCTGAAAGCTGGGAGCCCAAAACTCTTTGGTGAAAGGCACCTGCCAAAGCCCGGCGGGTAAAGAGCTGAACTTTTTTCCCATTGGGATAAACTGTTCACCAAGGAAATCTTACCTCTCCCTTCTTTAAAGGGCACAAGGGGGAGAAAAAAGAAACCTGTTATTTACAAACCCCTGACACACATGTGTTTGAGCACAGACAACCAAAGGCTTCTTTAAGTTTGACCCATGATTTCATCCAGACAATATCAAACCAGTTGCTTCTCAGGAAGCCCCATGTTAAGATATGCAATGTGACAAGGTATTATATTATCAGACCTTATTTCCTTATTTCCTTCACAGAAACAGCCTCTCTTTGCCAGTTGCCCAGGGATGCTCCAATTAGATCACTACTACACTAAATACTTCCCCTGAATCTGAAATTACAGAGACTGTTCCTGCTGAGGTAAGGCTGTGTTTAATGGAAGATAATTAAAAATATTTCTGCATCCAGCATGCCTATTAAAGCACTCTAATTGTAGTTGGTAGGAGAGTGCTGTTGCAGAGAACTCCTTCAGTATCAGTAAAGTTGTGAGACACCAAGGCCCTTTCCTGGCTGTCAGTGGGAGTAGCTGCAGTTGGGTGATTAAGGTTGCTATTAAGTTACAATGAAAACTCTCCATTTGACTGTCCTCTGACTCATCCATAAACAAACTTGCTTTATCTCTCCTTCTCCAGCCTGGGCCGCCTCCCTCCCTCCTGTTCCACATGGACAAAGGAAAACCTGGGACAAGATGAAAGAGGTGGGCTGGGGCTGTTCCTAGCACACCATGCCAAGGAAAAAGAGGCAGGCAGCTCAGGGAATGACCCACCACCCAACCCATACCCGCTAATGCCAAGGTGTGCAACGTGAATCAACGCCATCGCTGTGCAGCATTTAGTGACATTCAATGTCAGTGCCTCCTGACAATACCAGATGTGGTCCTCAAGTGTTGTTCTCATTCTCTGGTGTTGATCCTCCCTTACTTCTGACCATGCTCTCACCCTCAAAAGGCACATTATCAACACAGGACAAGAATGAGCATCCCTGTTTGGAGACCTGCTCTGTAAGCAGCCCCAGGGACCTCTGAGGAGGTCAGTGTGTTCTTGCTCTCTTTTGCAGTGCAGAGCTCATAAACCCATCCTGCTGAATACCTCTGTCATAAGCTTTTAAATTCAAACTGCTTTATCAAACAGCCTGTCACTTGGTCTTAACTTTATTAATGTTTCTTCCTAAATCTACTTAAACCTATCTTTTACTGTGTGGTGTAATAAGGCAGGACTTTATCAGGAGGTTTCAGTGCATACAGAATATTTTATAGCAGCTGAGGAGCTGGCCAAATACTATTTACTTTTTATTGCTACGTGCTTTTTAATGCACTGTGTATTGAACCTGAAAAGACAATATAATCCAAGCAAACAACACCAATAACAAGCATCAAAGAACAACTTTTATATCACAGAACGATCAAAAACTGAGCTAGACGTAACCTCTACAGGCAGGGCTAGACCTCTACAAGGGAAAGCCCATACCACCACAGCCATGCCCGGCAACTCTTTGCTTGTTAAGCTGCCCAGCTAAGTTTCTGTTACAAGATTTTAATTTTTTTTTCTAGTACATTAAGTTTTTGTGTAAACAAACATATCCTTTTACAACTAGTCCCAACCTGCTATGCTCTTTGTGTTGGTGCCAATAAAAGCAGCACTATCTTCTATCTCAGGAATGGACAGGAAAGGATGGTGTCTCTGGGTGACGTCAGGAGAGTCCAACCCTCTCTGCTATGGGGCCCAAGATTGCAACCCACCCCCGTGGTTGTGTATAAACCAGGATACCACTTCCATGAGCCAGGTCCTACTCTCATCTCTTGCCTCCCTTTTCCCACCGGAGCAAAAAGACAAGTAGCAGTTCCCAGCTGCTGTCTGCGCCTGCTGGATTTCATGATTTATTTCATCCATTTTCTTGTTGGAAAGCCCTCTTATCTGGCTGGGGAAGATGCTGAGCAATTCCTCCATGAGGCTCTTTGTGCATCCAGCTCCCAGTCAGCCCCATCATGTCCCTACTTTCTTCCTTGTCCCCACCTTCTGCTATTAAGCTCCTGCACTGTTCTGGGAAAAGGCAGCCTCTTATTAAGCTGATTTATAGCCAAGATTGCCCCCAAACTTGCTGAGAGTCCTTAAACCTCACTACAATGCACGGAATAGTACTGCTATAAAATTTATGAATTAAGGAGCAAGTCCTGCAAGTTCTTGCTCTCCGTATCTGCTATGTTCTTATCATTATTATGGAGCAAAAAAAGCTGCTGTGGTTACACAGAGCCTCGTGAGAGGCCACAGGCGGGAGTGAGCTACAGGAACATGCTTCCCTTCCTCCTGACTGTCACAAGTGTCAGCAGTGGCCTCAACAGCCACCTACCTGCGTGATGCCTAGAGGCAGCACAGGAACCTCTCCCGCTGTGTGCTCCCCACCACACTGATGTGATCTTTAGAGCAAGCAGTAGATGCTTCTCAAACAACTCTTCTTTACAAATCAGGTTCTCCATACAGTCTGCTTCTTCCACAGACTGGTGTGACAGTGTCAAACGGATGTCCTGTGTGGGCAGCAGCACCTCACTTTCCCACCCTCCAAAAATGAGAAATCACACACACACACGAGAGAGAGAGAGAGAGAGAGAGAGAGAGAGAGAGAGAGTTGGAAGGGATCTGGAAATATCATCTAGTCCAACCCCCTTGCCAGAGCAGGAAGGCTACTCACTAACATCTGAACCATCTAAGACCACATTAGTAAACTGAAACCATCGTTTTCCATACAAACCTTAAGTATCTAAAATAGACACACTGCGAAACGGTGTCATCATCAGCTTCTTTTAAACCTGGCTTTTCACTAGCCTGTCAATTAGAAATAACAGCAAACCATTATTCCTTATCCCCTCCCTCCTTCCTCTTCTTAACTTCGGAGGCTGCTGTCTGACCCCTCTTTACCTGGCTGATGCGCCCAGGCCACTGAAGAAATTCTCACAGGGTGGCTATTCCATACTTCACATCACCCCCAGACATGTTTCTCTACGCTTTTCCCCCATTTTATGTTTGTTGAGATAGACCAGACATGTAGAAACCAGACCCACAGGCGTGCACTGTGACACAGTGATGTGTCCCCATCTGTGGAGCATCTCTTTTTTTGAAATTGCTGTCTTTAAAATGAGGATCACACAGACTCTCACAGCTCATGTACCATGCCAGATCTCACTGCTGTGTAGCAGCCACCAGCCCGGTATTCGTCACAGCATACATACTTTTGGGATTGTTTTCCCCCTCCTCATCAGGTGCATCCCCTTGTACTTATCTGCACTTTATCTGCTATTCCCTCATCCAGTCATCACCTTCTGCAGCCCTTCACAGTCAGCCCTTGACCTCCTTACCCTGATGGATCAGTCAGCTGCAGATTTTCTCCCCTCACTGCTGACCCTCTCCATGATCCTTCACAGGTCTGTTGAACAGCAACAGGCAAGACACTGCTGGCACTTCCCGCCCTGACTGTGCTTCTGCACTCACTTTTCCTTCCCCGAGGGATGACATCTCTCATGACTATTGGTGAAGTTTCTTGGTTTTCAATAATTCTATAACCACCATAGCACTAATTTGCCCTTTAATTGACTTTGCTCTTCTACTGATTATGCCACTCGGGTATTTATGGGTGCGATGGACATGCAAGACCACAGATCCATCAGAGTACCTATGGAAATTAGGATTTATACCCCACCCAAATGCTAACTCCAGTGATAGACATCAAACCTGCATCCATGTGTGCACATCATCTCCTGGAGTTCAGTGAGGCTTTCCACAGATGAAGTACACTTCCACGCTTGCCTTTCTTCTCAGTAGTTACACAGTGTCCGTGTGGGCCAGACAGGCTCTGCTAACACAGAAAGTTCATCCCATTTAGGGAAGGTCAGATGCACATTCATGCCAAAGAAACATGAAAAAGACTTACCAATTCCCCCACTCCTCTGCTTCCACTACTAACCCTCCCCACAGCTCAGCATCACGTGCATGTCCATACACTGTCATTTTCGGGTCAGACATATTATGTTGGGGTAGCTTGTCATACATTAACTTGAACAGAAATACCTAAGAAATATCTGTAACTATTTCAAAGCCTTTAAGATGGTCACACTTAGTGTTACACATCTGTGTGTGCTTCTCTCTCTTTTAGGATACTTCCATATGTGTGCCAAGACTGATGACTTTTGTAAATACCTTACCATTATTTGTATTACCTTCACTTCTCAGCCAGGGAAAATATCAAAAGGTGTTTATTGTTTTAATTGTCTGAATATTCATAGCTGGATATGACCTACATATTAGACTCATGAGGTTTACATTAATAAACTGTGGTTGGAAGAGACAAAAATAGTTGTTGGGTTTTTTCTTAGTGTTACTGAAGAGCTGGAAAAACACCATCCGTGTTCATTACAATTAAGAAACACATTTTCATTACAATTAAGTTCTTTTCTGACCTCGTTCTGTATTGATTTTTTTTCTGATGAACCTCTTGAGCAGTTATTGCTTTTTTTATACTTTTTGGCACATCAATGAGAGTGCACTTCTACGTAAAGAATGTAGTAACCCCAGCATTAATGCCTACAGTCCTACATGACTGCCCATACTGTTCTGTGACACTAGCTACAGACTGTATCAGCTGCATACTGCTAGGCAAGTACTAGTTAAGTAACATTTCAGGGACTTTTGGAAATATTCCTGCCAAACGTTGTTTTCACATGTACCGACATGACACCCAGTCAACTGCCAACAAATATGACAACACATTAAACCTTTCCCATCGGTAGACAGTGTATTTCAGATAGCTGTGAGAAAGTCAGGGGGAAAGGAGATGGGATTCCTCCTGTAACATCACTGTTTCTCAGTTGGTCCACATGGGATTTCAACCACCTGCAAGACGTTGAAGGACTGCCTTCAAACCATCAAGATCAAATGCAACCTAATAAATTGCCCCCATTAATCCAGGGCTGAGTACTCACAAGAGGTTGGTGGGGGTTTATTTTGTATTTGTATTTTGAAATCCCTTGCGTAGGCTTCGGAAGAGGCAGCCCTCTGCAAGCCTTCATGTCATCTCCCACTAAGTCCTTACCAAAAGGAAACACTGGAGCTCAGGTGGTTCACAGAGTTAGAGTTTTCCATCTTTTAACAGATGAGTTAATGGGAAAAACTTCCAAGGAGGATCATAAAAATTAATTTTCTTCAACTGGCTTTAACCTGTCCCTCACATCCAGCAAGGAGGGCTCCCAGTAGTGGTCTCAGATCTGCTCCCATACATAAAGCTGCTGCATTTCTGAACACAGTGAATCACTTGCAGACACCCAGATCGGCCACAGATGCAAAGCCAGCCTTCCAACAGCGTACAGGTGGGTAACACTCAGGAAGCAACTTGAGTTTCATCAACCAAGGTATCTTGGGCGACGCCTTTCCCTGAAGCACAGCACTGGCTTCTGTGCAGCTAAAAAAAATAAAAGGTGCTGAGCTTGGACAAATTGCAGAACAGATTAAAAAGTGGCTGAGCTGACGCATGTGCTTTGTATGTCATCTTCTTTCAGTGCACCATCTGATGCAAACTCTTCAGGTTTCAAATACTAGGCTAGGGGTGTGTTTTTTTTCCCCCCCAAAAAAAAAATTCACAATATTTTTTGAAAGGATCAGCTTGAAGTGATTGGAAAAAAAATTATATATGAATGTGCTTTTTTATGCTGTTTCTTGAATCCCACAGGCAGACAATGGCTTCATGGTGTCTTGCAGCAGGCAGCCAAAGCTTTGCCAATGGAGCTGCACAGAACTAACAGTAAAGGTGATTGGCTCTCCCCGCTATCGAAGCATCTTGCATGCCACTTCTTCTGCATTTCCCCCAACCTGGCAAGAGGACACATGCAGCACTTTGAAAATTCAAAGGTATCTCTAATATGAAACCCCAGGGAATGGGGTTTCACATCTTACGAGAGCATCTGCTCTGGCTGATCACGGTCATGATACAACCTCCAAACCAGCAAGACAACACAGTAATGATTTCCAAGGAGCCTGAGGTCTATAACTAGTTTACAAAGTATTGAAATCAGGAGGGGTAAAAAATTAAAAAAAAAAAAAAAAGAACCCAGACAGGTGTTACCTAAAGTTTTTTGCAAAAATGCCAACCACTTGCAAGTCACAAGTTCACGGGGTGGGGGGACTGCTGGAAAGACTGGCAGTACCTTTCTGAACTTTCTGAATCTGTGGCATCTACTGGGGCACAACATGGAGATTTATATTACCAGGGGCTTTCAGCATGTGGAAGGAGAGAAGAAAGGAAAAGGTGAAGGCGTGAAGCTAAGAGCAGGAGTGCTCTGCTGGGACCAGAGCATTTAGTGTCTGGAGGAACAGCCATGGCTGGTGCCAAGTGATTCAGGGAGATGATGGGGCCAGAGGCAGCAGTGGAGCCACTCTCTCGACCTGAGACCGCGACAGGGCAAGGAGGTGACACCAGGCAGGTTTCGCTTTACTAAAATGATTTTTGTTTTGTTTTGCTTTTAAAACAACTTGCCTGCACCTGTCAGGGAGAAACCATCAACTCAGGGTAATCACGGAGATCTAGAGGGCAGCTCCTCCAGAATCATCCATCACACCCTGCTCCGGAGGAGTTGAAAAAGTTGTAATAAACACAATGCAAGTGAGCAAAGGCTGGAAGGTGAGATCAAAAGGCTTACCCAGCATGCCTAGCTATGGGAATGGGGAGTGCAGCTGCGTACATGAAAGGGTTACACCCAAAAATGAACAGATTGCCAAGCAGGGTGGAAAGAAATTCTGTTTACAATTGCAAAGCCTCATGCTTCCATCATCAGGTGTTACAGCACAGGAATTGCTCCCTGCAAAGTTTTCCAATTACCTTCCTTGACTTTTTCTGCACGTAGTTTCCTTTTCCATTACGTTTGGGAAGTTCTTGTCTGGAATCCTGTTCCCGTGCAAACCAAGAATTAAAAAAACAAAACCTAAATCCCCATAAAACTCTGATGCCATAGGATGAGCTGTGTGCCATTTCAGACAGAACTGTAATGAGGAAAAAAAAAGCCAAACAAACCAAACCAAATCCTTCAACTTTTTGCTCTGATTCAGGTTCAACTTTTCAGCTCTCCGAGAGAAGAGAAGAGAAGAGAAGAGAAGAGAAGAGAAGAGAAGAGAAGAGAAGAGAAGAGAAGAGAAGAGAAGAGAAGAGAAGAGAAGAAGGAGCTTTCTCTGTCCTTATAGAGGGTCCAATTTATGGAGCCATTTGAGGGTTCATTTTAAAAAGGTGGGGGTGGGAGTATGGGGAGGGGTGTGTTGGGCAAGCTACTATTGCTTTCCTTTCTTCCTGAGCAAATGCAAGTCCTGAGCACCCCTTTACGCTTTTAAGGAGATGGTCAACTTGAAAATGAAATTTAAAGCATTCTATGATTCTACAAAAGAAAAAGTAACACAAGATGTGAGATGCTTAGGATGAGATCTTCCAGAAAAGAAAGCATTTAGTATTGCAAAGTTTAAAAAGTAGAAGAAAAAAATGATAATAAACCAACGGATGGACATGAAGCCCTTTGAGGCCTGTACATCACTGCAGACCAGACAAGGACTTTGATGACCCTGGAGGCCATTTGCTGGGAGGGAACTCCAACTTCTCCTGTTACAAGTTTAAGAAAATTGTCAGCAAACTGCTGCACTGAAATACTACTACTAACACCACAGCACTGGGCTGTCCTGGGATGTTTGAAAGCTGGCCGTATTTTTACTGGACTTCCCAGTGATGTCAGTTTGAGGCAGGGCTTAAGAGAGTAATTGCTAAAGGGTGAGTCTAAAAAGGGTATAATTACTGCAAGGAGTGTCTGATGTGGGAAAGTGGCATTCCAGCTGGAGGGAGAGACAAGTCCATCTCTCCTGGGTCCCAATGAACTCACAGATACCGTATGAGTGTTACCGGCCCTGTGCAGTTAGTTACGGACGTGCAATGCCACTGACCTCAGTTGTTCTTCACCAATTACTCAGGCAACAGTAATTTCACATCCAGCATTATCTCTGTCACAGTGCTGGGAACACAAGCATGTCTTAAAACTTTAAAGATACACAGCCCTCAAGTTATTGCATCAGGCAACGGTTGCAAAACAGACAACTGCTGACTTCAGTAAGGTTGCATGGGTGTAACTGAGAACAAATTTTGGCCCATGGCATTCATAAAGGTTTCATTGTAACTTGTGAGGAAGAATCCTCATTCAGAAACAGCAGAGGAAGCACTGCCTCACCTGCTGTCTGTCTACTGCCCACTAAAGCTGCCCATCCTCCTTGAATCATGGAATGGTTGGAGTCAGAAGGGATCTTAAAGACCATTTAGCTCCAACACCCTGCCACAGGCAGGGACACTCTCCACTAGCCCCGTCCAGCCTGGCCTTGGACACTGCCAGGGAGGTGGCAGCCACAGCTTCTCTGGACAGCCTGTGCCAGGGCCTCACCACCCTTCACAGGGAAGAGTTTCTTCCTAATATCTAATCTAAATTCACCCCCCTTCAGCTTAAAGCCATTACCCCTTTTCCCATCACTACATGCTCCTGTAAATGCCCTCATGAATGAGAGGAATTCTGAGTTTCATGCAGTACATCCATCCTCCTTAAACCTCGCCTCTGAGTCCACCTGTCACATAAATGCTGACAGCTACCAAACTGGACCTGTACATAGTCCATACCAAGCCCTCCCATACCCCTGGACCACGTAGCTGCTCCTACCCATGCCCATCAAGCCATTTGCTTCATTCAGCTTTTGGGTTTTGCCATGGACAAGGGCTGGAAGAGCTCTGCAGCGTTTTCTTTCAGACACACCTCTACAGCACTGTGGCCCGTGACCAAACCGCCCAGCCACCAAAAACTGTATGAACACGAGACAGCTGGGCATCACAGCCTCACCCAAAGCACAAGCGCTTCACTCATCGTTATCTTGTGCAGCCTGATGAGCGCTGCCAGATCCAATAGCTTGGGAGCCACCCAGTGATGTGAGGCTACAGCTACCTGAGGACTAAAACCGCTCCTACCAAGCACTTATTCTTAGCTTCCTTCCCACACAAGCCTTTGTGTCCTCTGCCTGCGCTGCCCCTCACGAAGCAAACTTCCAGAAGAAGTGACCCACTTGAAGCCTTTTCAGGACCCTCTGTGTCAGCCCAGGAGCTTATATCTCTTCATGTTCTTGACTAGGGTTAACTATGAGAGTGCAAAACGCATCAGCAGAGTGGCTCAGGTCTGAGGGTGATGAGATCCTGAAGGCACACAGGGCTGACAGCATAGCACGCACCGACTATAAGCAGTCTGAGCTCATATGGGAACATTGCGGTTGCATCACCTTATTTTTCCCCCTCACTTGCTCCCCTCCCTTTCTGTACAAGACTCAGTTTCTCCTGGCTGGACTACCAATAGCGGGTGCTTTTAAGACTCAATTAAAATACCTTTAATTTAAGCCTTCCCACCAGGCTAATTCATCACTCTCAGCTCCCACTTGTAACATCTCCGGCATCCCAGTCGGTACAGAGCAAGAGAACATCGCACCACCCAGCCTCGCCGATTGTCCATACAGTGTAGCCACTAAACACCTTTCAAAGCTACACCCAGAGTAACACAAACAGCACTGATAGCGTTAACCCCAAACAAAGGGTAATCCTTTAATTCTGGACGAAACCCATGGGCAGCCAACAGGGTACCTAACGTGGTTGACGACTCCCAGTGAAAGGGCCTGGCTGGTCGCAGAAAGCTGACGTCTCATTTCTGTTGGTCACTTAATTCTCATTTAAGTTGTCCACTTAATTCTAATTTAAGTGGAAACCCTTTAGCAGCAGCGTCTGTGGGCGGTGCTACTGGTTTCCTCAAATGGAAAAAAAACCAAACAGGAGTTCCTGGCTCACCAGTGGGAAGGGAAATAGTCCATAAAATATGTTTGATGGGGACTTGCCAGTATCTTGGGAAAGTTGGATGTTTAACTACTTGGAAAGCCAGTGCTGAAGGCACATTCAAATTGTTTTGTGACTCCTTTATGCAATAACAAATTTTTATTTCCCCCCAACCCCACCCCTTTCCCTTCTCAATAAATACTTCCAAGGCAGGCTGGAGCTTGTTTGGCTTGCAAGAAAGATCAGGACTGGCTTTTCTCTCCACCTTCTGTCACGTGTATAGTGTTGAAGTACATCTCAACGCAAGCACTTAAGCTTGTTACAAACCTGGTATTTTCTTCTTTTTCAGTATTTCCCAGTGCTGTATGCAGCAACCATTAGGAGCTCAGAGAAAAGGAACAGACACATAACTGATTTTCCTGAGCTGATCTTTTAAATCCTTTAAAAACAACTTTGAAGGAAGCACACACTTTTTCCTGCTGCACCAATACAGATGTACCAGAACTCCAAAAACCCTAACACACCCAAGAAACCACGTGCCCGTGTCCCTATGCAGCCCCGAGCTCTTCAGCCCCATTTTAAGCCAGCCAGTTAGCCCAAGGGTTGAGCCTTTAGTGGGATTAAGCCCTTGGTCTGGTCCCTACCCATCCCCGACAATGGATCGCGCCCTGTGCTGCGCTGATGCTCCTGATCTCACAGAGGCAAGTCACTGCAAATCTGCCAGCCCAGTCATCCCCCCACACCCCCTGCAGGGAGTGGCTTTTCAAACCAGTCCAAACTGCCCTGGAAAAAGTCTCCAGCTCTCCCTGCTGCTTCTTCGTTCTGCTTCTCACGTGTGGTTGGTGTGTGGACTGTGGTGAAGGTGAGGAGCTGAGGTCAGGTCAGACCAAGACGGGAAAGGAACTGGCGAGCACCTGAAGGACAGTGGATAGATCAATGAGGGCATCCAGAACAAGCAATGGTGCAAAAGGGGCTGGGGAACCACAACGTGGCAATCTCTTCTCCTCCTCTTCCTGTCTCCAGTTTTATCTGTCCAGAGCATTGCTCCAGACCTATGACTTGGGCTACCACCGCCTCTGGAGAACTGCTCCTCACAGTCACCACTATCACTGCAAAGCAAGTTGTATAAACACTGTGTTCCATGCAATATGGTATCACCCCTTTGTATTTCCTTGAGTACCCAAATATTTGTCAGACATGACAGGTCTGCCACGTATAGAGGTCACTCTCAAGCCCACACGAAAACCCATCTGTCACCCAAAGAGACATAATGCACTTCAACACACACAAGCTTACTCCACAAGCTCACATGCACCTGAGCTCCACAGAATGAAAAGCCCAGTGAGGACAGAGGACACAGTTTCTCAAGTCTCTTTCCAAGTATGAAAGATGAAAAGCAACCCCATATCTGAAGCACACTGATTAGAATTTTTCTTTTAGACAGCGACTGCCAGCACACTTTCCAACCCCATTTGCAGGCAGCATCAGCCTTTATCTAGTCCTGACAACTCTCTGCTCTCCAGGCTTTGTGCATCCTCGATGCCAGCTGACACAGGCCAAACCCAGTCCTCTCAGAACCTCAGAGCACACCTTACACCAGACAACTCTCCTCACCTCAGCACTCATTCCTTACCAGCCCCAGCGAGAAGCCTGCTTACCTACCCCACCTTTCCAACCCTTGGCCCTAACCTGCTCCAACTATTCACGAGCAAACAGCAACCTTGACAACGCAGTGGCTTTAGCTCGTGTACCTTCCAAACACCAGTCTGCACAGTGAAGGATCCAGAAAGAAATTAAAGCTTTTCAGATGTGCTGCCCAAATCCCTAACCAAAGCGCTGGCAAGAGGCACAGAGGATGTCCCCACCCAGAATTCAGCATCGTGGTTGATGGCACAAACACTCTCTCAGACTCTGCATCCCCAGTCCCCTCTGTCTTTCAGGCAGCCCACAGCCAGAACTATGGATAGGAAGAGACAAACAGACAATTTCATTTCTGGATCCTGTGAGCACCACCAAGCTAGGCTGATTCTGGACACCACCAGCTTGGCAAGCTGCTGGCTGCCTCTGATCACACGTTTAGATTAGGGAGAAAAGGGGCTTGGAGAACCAGCCCAGTTTCTTGCCCTTTTAGGTGCCAGAGGATTGGGGTGACAGCCAGTGCCCATCCTACAAGCCAGGGCGATGCCTGGGGAATACAGGATTTTCCTGTTTTGGGGTAAGGCTCAGTGCTGGAGGCACTAGGTCTGCCCCCAGACCCTGATGGCAGTGAGGGGCTGCAGACAGCTACAGAGAACCAACCTTGCCTGACTCTGGGAGTGGGACAACAGCCCAGAGCATGGGGTTCATGCTCCCTGATCCCTTCAAGGGTCAGAGCTCAGATTAGGAAAAGGTCTGAAAAGCAAAGCTGAAGAACAAGAATGTCAGCCAAACACTCTGGCTCCAGCAGTCTCTCCAGAAGATAGCTGTGAACCAAGACTTCTGTCCTCATATCCCCAGCACCAGCCTTCATGCCAGCCCACAGCCCAATGCCAGGAGGCGGGTCACTGCCCATCTTTCATCCTGCTCTGCTACAACCCAATATAGCCTGTCGCCTATTGGGAAAAACAAACACCAAAAAAGAGGCCAAATAAACACAAACCCAACCTCAAGAAATACCTGCCAACTGCAAGTCCTGCCCAACAATCCCAGCCTGCCAGCCTGTGCACATGCCAAAGCAGACGTGGATCCCTGGGCTAGATTAGAGAGATAAGTCTTAAATCTAGTGCTGTAGGCTAGGTCTAGCATTCCTGCTGCTGCTTAGGAAAGCTGCTGGTTCCACACAGGCTGCAGAGGTCAGAAGCAGGTTGTTGAGCATCAGGAAGAAGGGACAGGTTTGTTCTTATGTCAGCCATCTGGAAATAAACCGGGACACATGCCACATGACAGCAGGGGGACAGGACGCTACAGGATGGACATGGCATGATAGGCCAGAATAATCAGAGAAAAAAAAATCCAAAACCAATCACAAAGACCAGTTGTTGACACCTAACACCGTGTCACAGAATCACAGAATATTAGGAGTTGGAAGGGACCTCCAAAGATCATCTAGTCCAAATCCCCTGCCTGAGTAGGATCACCTGGATTAAATCACACAGGAACATGTCCGGATTGGTCTTGAATGTCTCCAGAGAAGGAGACTCCACAACCTCTCTGGGCAGCCTGTTCCAGTGCTCTGTCATCTTCACGGTGAAAAAGTTCTTCATTATATTCAGATGGAACTTCCCATGCTCCAGCTTGGACCACTTGCCCCTTGTCCTATCACTTGCCATCACTGAGTGGAGCCTAGCTCCATCCTCCTGACACTCATCCTTTAAACATTTATAAACATTAATGAGGTCACCCCTCAGTCTCCTCCAAGCTGAAGAGACCCAGCTCCCTCAGCCTGTCCTCATAAGGAATGTGCTACACTCCCTTAATTGTCTTGGTGGCCCTGTGCTGGATTCTTTCAAGGAGTTCTATGTCCTTCTTGAACCGAGGTGGTTGTTGCAAAACAATTCCTTACTATGGCATTACACAAAATATTGGTGTTTCTGCCCATGAATTCGGTGTTTGTCATGTGCCACCATCTAGAACCTCATCCTAAACTCATCATTAATAACCACAGCTGCAGTGCCTGCCAAGCCCAGTATAAATTACATCCCTATCTCCTTGGATATACAAAACTTCATCCAAGAACTATACATTCAGGAGAAGGGGTGGGGACAGGAAATCAGGGTGCCATGTACAAGTCCACCAAAACTTATATAAAGTTCTGTAGACAACTGAAGAGCTCATTAGCACTTTTCATATATTAAGGGAGCCTTAACATGTTCCAACAAAGACTGAGCCAGAACTTACTTCTCCCTCTAGAGGATATGAAAATTGGCAGAAGGAATTCAAGGTTATGTCAAGGCCAGGAATTAATAGGATGCTCAAGCAGAGGGTTATTGTTTTTACTTTGAATGTCTAGTAGCATTTTAGAAGGACCAAAATTACAATTGTAAAAAAAGAGTTATGAAGTTCTGTGTTTTTACAGCAATGCCCTAGAAAGGTCTCAGCTTTCTACATTTAAACTATCTGTGAACCTGCTTGCCACAAAACATTTTAAAAGTTCATTGAGAGTTGCAAAACACTCTCTCTAGGTCCTGCTTCACTCCCTTAGAGGAGAGAGAACTAGAACAACTTTCTTACAAAGTGAGGCTGANGGAGAGGCTGAGGGACCTGGGTTTGTTCAGCCTTAAAGAAGACTGAGGGGGGGATCTTATCAATGCTTATAAATACTTGAGGGGTGGGTGTTAGGAGGATGAGGTCTGTCTTTTTTTCAGCAGTGCCCGGTGACAGAACAAGAGGCAATGGCATAAACTTCAGTATAGGAAGCGTCATCTAAGCATGAGGAGAAACTTCTTTACTGTGAGGGTGGCAGGGCACTGGCACAGGCTGCCCAGAGAGGTTATGGGGTCTCCATCGCTGTAGACATTCAAGACCAATCTGGATGTGATCCTGTGCAGCCTTCTCTAGGTGATCCTGCTTTGGCCCATGAGGGAGGAGGCTGCACTAGATGATCTTCAGAGGTTCCTTCCAACCACTAGCTTTCTGTGATTCTGTGGGAGGTGAAGACAGGCAAGTGCCCGTAACCAGACACGAGACCCCTACACAGAAGCCCAGGGTGAAGGGCACACAGAGCACCTGCCAGGTTCTGCATCCATGCATGTGTACCGGTGAAAATCACAGGTACAGGTCCAGCTGGGGAACCAGGTGAGCACTCCGGTATTCCGGAACCCACCTCTTGCCTTCGCACTCCGTCCTTGGCTTCCCCGCTCGCCGTGCCCAGACACTGCAGGCCACATCGGTCCTCAGAAAGCATCGGCCTCGCTTCATTTCTGTCTCGAAGGACCACAGGTGTGACTCTCGCCTGGGCACTCGTGCCAAAAGCAGGCACACAGCCTGCCACAGCTAGTTTTGCTTTGTTTAATCAAAATACTTCAGCACGGAAAGGAAAACCCTCCAAGGAGGCAGATCTTACACATGAAGCTGGTTTTACTGGCTTCATCACCAAATCCACAAAACTCCACCTCCCAGTGCTTCTCTTGCTACAGATAATGAAACATATAGCACTGGGGAAGCAGCAAACTAATACCAGTCTGGCACAGACCTTGGAACTGGGGCAAAGCCTGACACCAACTGCTCCGACCACAAACGGGCTGTGTGGTGCTGCAGGACTGCAGGGACATTGAGGGGTGGGTGGGGTGAACCCCACTAGAAAACTACAGCACCTCACCAATGAGCTCTTTTGGAACTTAGCATGTCTTAACTAGAAGTATCTCCCTCCCCAGTCCTCTCCCAGGCCCTCTCCCACTGAGTCCCAGTGAATGACTGGGAAGATGGACTACTTGGGAATGCGCTGGAAGACAGTATTAACTACTTTGGTGCATTTTTGTCTCTGACTCCAGAGGTGCAGAAAGTCCTGCTCTACAAATTTAAGCTTTCAAACGTTACTAAATCTTTCAGCAACAAATTCTCAGAAGTGGATTTTTCCACGCACCTGACCAGTACCTGGGTGCTTTCATATGCTCTGGCTCTTCTAAAAAGCACTAATAATTTTAAAAGTTAGCAGTGTCCAAGACCAGATGCTAGTTTTCATCTCCCACTTCCCTAGACCAGTGCAAACACCATGAGTGGTGCTGTGCTGCAGCACCTCTGCACAAAGCACCTTGTCCTGCCCATTTTAAACCAGTCCCCTACCAGACTGAGCTAGCTCCACTCTTATAAGGGTTTGGTGAAGAACACTTCTGCATTTGCTTTCTCCACTTTCTCACAATTTCTTATTCCTCTCCAAGTGGAGGAGTCTCACTCAGCCTTTTCAGTCCCCCCTCAGAAGGCAGCTGCTCCATCCCCTCAGCCACACTCTTCCCTGTGCCGACTTAGCAATACAGCGACTGGAGCTGCAGGCAGTACATTATGGTTTAAGATTTGGTCAAACATCTTTTGTCTTCAGCTTGAAACCTATAAGGTTCCTTAAGTTAAAAATATAGTAATGTTTTCCAGTTGAAAATTTTACTTACAGGGGCTCTGATTTCACAACTGAGATGTTTAATGTTTCCACTTCAGCCAGAAAGGAGGCAAAATAAAGCAGCTGACAGCCTTTTGCAGCTGTACAAATTCATATGGAATGCCTGGCAGAACTGGACTCCAATCCATCTTCAGAGGAGACAGAGGCCAAAACATCTGTGCTTTGAAAAACACATCAGACAATAGAAAAAGCCTTTTCTGCAGAAACATCCCCAAAGCCACGGTAACCAAGCATTTGAGTTTGTGCCACAAGCTCAGTACAGATGTTCTTGTTCAAAAGGAGGAAAAAAAAAAAAATAGTAACGATCAGGATGCTCCACTTTGACACTGGAAGGCCCAGTGAGCAGTGGGGTGGAGGAGGAACAGCCCAGAGAAAGGAATTATCAGTCTTAGGGGTAGTTATTACTCCCCCACAACTCGGCCTTACCCCTGCAGTAACCTCTCAGGGAACCACAGCCCACTAGTTGCCCCAGAGCCCACCTCTCCAGGGTTTATTTGCTATTGCTGCAGGCCACCAGATGAGGTCCACAGGGGAGACACTCCCACCCGAGACCCAGAGCCCTGCCAGTAAGTGCAATTTGGGGAGAGAAGAGAGCAGGAAGAAGACTACGGAAGATGGAGGGGAAGCATTACGTGGAGCTGTTTGTATCCCAGTTCTGGCACAAGGTGCTGGCATTGCTGCCCTGGCAATGCTACTCTGCCCACACAGGTGCCAGCAGCAGAACACACCACCATCACATCCTATCCTCAGGGGGAGAAGACAACCCCCCATCATACGTTGCTATGGATTGAACACAACTGAGTGACACAGCCCTACTTTGAAGTTATTCCTCTAGCACAGGATAGTCATCCCACCCCATGCCCACCCTCTGTCAGACTGCTGCCCTTCAGGAGCTGTGTCTGACACTTCCTGGCAGCCATTCTCTTGCTTCAGGGATTGTGAGAAGATGGGTCAGCTCACAGTCCAGGCCCAAAGAACTCCTGGTCCACCTCGCTGCTGTGGATCGCCTCACTTGTACACATCTCATGTCTGCAATGGCCAGGACACCTGATCTGCTCTCACAGCCCACCTGGACAAGCCATACCCAGCTGCAAGCGCTGCCCCCAGGCCATCTGCACTCACACAACATGGGCTTTCCTGGCATGCTCCACCTCAGGTGCTCTGCAAACACCTCAACTACATCAACACACCCTAGAAAGAACGCCTGAGGCAGCTCATGCTCTGCACAGCCTGCACAGACAGCCCTGCTGCTGCACATCACCAGGAGCAAGGCTCTGGTCCTAAATGACTGATTCAAGACCATGTCCAAGCCATGGGAAGGCTGAAGCCAGGCAGACTTGATCAGGCTGTGGTGCACAGCCTGGAGGGGAGACAAGCTTATGTGGGCTGGGATATTTCCTCCTCCCTCAAGCACAGGATGATAGCAGTCTCCTGTGAAGTGTCTCCTCTGGCAAAGAGGGTAAAACCCCACAGTGGGACACACACTCTGGCTCCTGGGCTTCCAGTCTCTTTGCCAAGTACTAGCATCTACTCTTGCCTTCAGAGCACCCAGCTCCTACAAAAGGGTGGTTGTTCTCCTGTATCTGATCACCCCCAACTCCCACTGATCAGCTCTGGACCAGTTTCCTGGTGGAGTCATCCACTGCCGCGTTACACAAAGTTAAAGCACACAGCGCTTTAAGAGATTAATTTATGCATATGCCATGTCGCCAAGAGTGCAGTGATCTGTCCAATGCACACGCTGCTGCTGGAGGGGGGCGACAGCTCAGTCCCTCAACCCCACAACTCCTGGTCCCAGCACACACTTCCTGGTGGGCACACTTTCAGGAACAACTGCTGTCATGGATGTAAACTCCGTAGCCTTCTCTGTCAGCTGGAAGAATCCGTGACACAGTGGGACCTCAAGGGCAAAGCTGCTCCTTGTTTTAGTCACACTCAGTGCTGCACCTGTGAACACAACTGGTCAGGTTCAGTGCAGCCATTAGCAAGGTCCCTTCTGCTCAATTATGTCACTACACAAGCTGCCCATGATGTTTTTTCCTGCTTTTCCTTGATGTGTCCATACATCTTGCAGCATCCTAGCCCTTGGCCATCAAGAGTACTCCCCCACCTTTGGGTGTAGGTCTCAGAGCTCCTCCTCCTTTCACCACCAAGTAGGAGGCTGACCCCTTTCTCGCACCTGATGTAACACCATTTTCTGAAACAGGTATTTGATCCACTTCCCAAAGGACAGCCACACTTGCTAAGGAAATACCCATCTTGCTTCCCAATGTGCTCCAGCAATACTGTCCACACTTACACCCATCCCATTCACAGGAGTGACCTCAACCCCTGTATGGACGGAGTGGAAGTGAGCAGAGAAAGCACATGGTCTGGAAGTGTTGACCAGTTCCTCTCATCGGATTTCTAGCTAAAGGCACCAAGCAGGTTAGGAAGATCAAACTGGGGAGTGCAACCTCATCTGCAGCTGGCCACCATCATGTCTCTCTTGCGTGTGGGAGGTGAGAGCAGAAAGCCTCACCCTGCCCCTGGCCAGCCCATCATTGTTGGATATCACTGGTGGATAAAAGCTGACTCTGTCATCAGAA
Source organism: Heliornis fulica (assembly GCA_013399135.1). Classification (NCBI taxonomy): domain Eukaryota; kingdom Metazoa; phylum Chordata; class Aves; order Gruiformes; family Heliornithidae; genus Heliornis; species Heliornis fulica. Next base: position 169,153 of record VXBZ01011731.1, on the reverse strand, counting down.
GATGTATGTCCCCAGAGCATCAGCTCCACCCATAGATGGAGAACATACCAAGACATTTAGTGGGATCAGAACCTTTCTCTGTGCCAGCACAAGGGCTTCTGAATCTGCAGGCAGTGGGAAAAAGCTGACGTGCCACGGCATGAGGGAAACACCTCTCCCGAGACAGGTCAACCTCAGTGGCCAAAGCAGCTACCAAGTGAGAAGGTGGTCTGTCTTCAGCACAGCACCTCTGCCCCAGCCCAAGATGGTCACTTACAGGCAGAGCTCTGCCAGCTTGCTCTCATGGGACACCCTGGCACACCATGACTGGTACATGCTGAGCCACACCAGAGAGGTTGTGCCACAAGTCTTTGTGTAGCCTTGAATTCAAACACATGGGATTAATGTTGACAGCAGATAATCACATGACCAGCTTACAAAACAGCTGGTTCACAATACTCTCAGGAGTGCCCTATGTTGGGACCCAATTAAAACAAACAAACTGGGCTGTGGTCCATCTGGGTATGCCTGCCCAACTGCCTTGGAAGGGCACTGAGGACAGCTGCCCCCAAGTCACACAACTCAGCTTTCCACAAGAAAACACTGAAGGTGATGCAAGCACAGGGAGACAGCAGAGGCACAATGCTTGCTTGCACGGATCTCCATGAGTGACTGACAGCCTGCAGAGGTCAGCTAGCTCAATGTGGCCATACCTTGAAGGTGGCACAGGCCTCTGAGTAGCCATTCCCCCTCCTCCAAGATTCTGTTTGCATCAGATCACTGCTCTGGGACAAGCAGAGCTGGCTTGTCTGCAGCGTGAGGCAGGGGAGCAAGACCCTGGGAATAAATCCATGCGAGTTTAACAACAGGTTAAGCCTACACAGATAAGGGACAAGTGTTAAACTGATTCCTTCCTATTGAGGATCCCACAGCATGTACTCTGTTCAAAGAAATACAGGGTTATTGCGTATAACAAAATCACCCTCACAGTTAGTACTATATAAATAAAGGACTTCTTTTTAATTAAAAAGATGGTAACTAAATAACCCACAAGAAGCCATCCCTTTCCCCAAGGCAAAGCTGATTTTATTTGCCTTTCTTCATTTTTGCAGTCTTTTCCTTCCGCTTCTTCACATGCTTTGGGATTTTGTTTTTCCTCTTCTCTCTTTGGGCCTCTTTAACCATCTTTTTCCTTTCCTAGAACAGACCAAACACGGTTCATTTAAAGCCAGAAGGAATGAGAGATTCTGTAATTCTGAGCAGATAATAGTTACAAATCAATTAACAAATACAGCACCAAAGATATGAGGAAGAACTAAAATAATTTAAAAAGCAACAGGAACGGTGAGGACAACTGAAAGAAAGGAAGTATGAGGCTTGGGGTGGAACTTGGAGCTGCACGCTGGTAATGTCAAGGCAAAATTAAAACTAGATAAAACATGAGTTTCATGAAACCTCTAAAGAAAGAACAAGAAGCACTCCTAACTCGCACAACTTACACTGAAGATTGCAACAGAATGCCTGATATAGGTTTTCTGCTACCCACAGGGCTACTATAGCATGCGTTTGTGTGTCATGAAACAACACTGGTGTAGGAACTGCTGGTAACTCAGAGTGAGCTGATCATCATCACAACTGGCAAGACAGGGTGCTGCACTACTGCAATCCATGGATTTCTGCCAGACAGTAAAGAGACTATACTCAACTAGAAAAACATAAAGGGAGTGAGGAGGACAGGAAGTAATTGCTGATGATCATTTTTCAACCTACAACTGAGCACACAGGTTACCAAAAACCTTATCTTACCCCACAAAAAGCAGCCCAAATTAAAACCTACCCATAAGGATAAGCAACCAAGACTTCCCTGCTTTGCATCTGAAAGGTAGCAAGCTCTAGACTGGTATAGAAGTGTCTAGTAGAGCACTGTCTTTTCCAGGAAGAAAAAACAAACTCACAAATCTCAAACCCCTTATGCCTGCCAAGTTTCATCCTTTTGCACAGTGTCTAAAAGGCTGTGAAAAGGTTCCCACCCATGGGCAATACTCTGCAGAAAAGCCTCACCAAACCACAGCATCTTTATCCTGCCCTTTGGAAAACAAAACCTTTAAACCCCCTCCTCCCATAATCCCTCTGCATGACTGCATTACACCTCCTGCCCTGAGCAAAGCTAGCCAGTCCCTACTAATGGTAATGCAAAGGTCGCTGTGGTACAAACATTGCCACCAAGTCTCCAGTTCTACAGATCCAAGTGATCTCAGTTCCCTGGGCAGAATGGTCATAATCAGGGACATGACCCCAAACCTGAACGCCAGCTCCTGGAAGAGAAGCCAGTGGCACTAAAGAGCTGCCCAGGCTTCACTGCATTATGCTTTGGGCAGCCTCAGAACTCCCTGCAGAGGTGCCCCTTGTAGCCTCCTCTGGGTTAGAGATACGTACATCACATGTTCCTCCACACAAAAACACCATTAATCAAGCATCCACAACGTAATTCCCTTTCCCTGCTCTCATCCTCCACAACAAGAAAGGTCCATAGCTTGTCTCACACAAGTAGCAGCAGCAATCACTCAGAACTGCTAAGATTTTTTTTTCCTATAAGTAGAGGTAAGAGAAACAAACAATTCCTGGCCAGTCGACCTTTTTGTCCATGCTAACTTCAGCGGGTTTATCTTTGGGATGCACTGATTCATTACAGCCTGAATCAGAGTCCTCTGAGCTGCCACCATCATCATCAGAGTCTGTTTCCGACTCATCTGTCTCCCCTTCCAGAAGGGCAGGGATCTGCAAGATATATTGAGAATGGTATGAATTCAAACAAAGAAGTCTAATGACACTGTACACATTTACAGATAAACACAAACACAATCAAAACAATCTGCTGCAAAGAAATGCTCGAGTGAGCTTGTGCCGCCTCCTTTACAGAGGTGTAAACCCATGAGTGAGCTTGTGCCATCAGTGAGTCTCAAGAAAAAGAATGAAAATTACCTTCAATCCAAACAAAGGTAAGGAATCTAGACCAGACAGCACAGACCCTTGCAGATCAGGGCTCACAGCACAGCTGTACTGGTGCTCCCAAACTCGTTTCCGTAAGGTAAACGGCAACTTGCTAACTTATGTGGAAGCCAATTTTTAATTACACCTGGATCACAGCTAAATCTACCTTTGGGGCACCCTACGTAGGCTTTATTGCAAACAAGTATCTACACTGGAAAACTCACTTATCCTTAAACAAGCCTGGTGACTGTGCTCTAGCCTGGTCCCATCCATATTTATATTTCCATTTTTAAATATAGCCTATACCATTGCTAAATAACATTTACAAAGGAAGGAGGGGGAATCCACATAGGGCTTCTGCATTGATTTATACTGCTAGACTGATTTGTACCCAAATTCTGATCCAACACGCTCTACAGAAGTGTCCCTATCAAGTACTTCAAATATAGTAAGACATAATATCATATGCCTTACGCTGCAGGGTTGTTCTTTACACAATAATTACAGCAAAGCTACCTTGAACAAATCAAAACTTGTCCTCACACTACAATTTAAATCAATTATGTTCTCTGTAACTGGAAAACATCTCCTCTCTAACTTTAGAGATCATGGCCATAGCAACAACTACCATTTCATTCTGAAGCAACCTAGCATCAGCCACGGTGTAGGGAAGAAATTCACGTGTGTGCAGACACACTCTCATTCCAAAACCATCTCGGACCTAAGTGGTCCCTTTGAAGACTAAAAGCTTTTTTCATGGTGTCGGGGCAAGACAAGGCAGTGTCTGTACTCCTCGTAGGTGCTTTTCTGAAAGAGCTGAAAAGTCAGGTTTCAGAGACCCTCTCACCTTCTGAACACCTGACAAATCCTTCTTCAGTCCTGTCACAGTCTGATAGAGAATCTACACCCAGGAGAGAGGAAGAAAATTATGTTAATGAAATATGAGCCTTAAATCATCGTGCCCAGAGAAAATGATCTCAAAAAACCACCCAAAACCGCAAACAGGAAAAACCCCACAATGCTGGCACTGGTACTAACCAGATTATTAAAGTATGACATTAGATTCAGTACTTCAAGCTTTGGTAAAAAGGCTGCTGGTTTTGTTTGCTGCTATCAGTTTTCAGTTTCCAGTAAGAAGAATTCATATTCCCTCCCTCTTTTCTGCAGTGCCTCAGCACATGTACTCACATTGTCCTGCTGAACGTTCAACGCCATATCCTCCTCTTTCAGTTTCATCATTATATCCACATCTCTCTCGTAGTTTTTCACTTCGGTCAGAGTTCGAGGTATGTAAGCTTTCTTAAACACCTGGTAGAGTGAAAGGCAACATTGACTTTATAGCTCCCATGACATTCTTCCTCCCTTACACATCCTTAAGAGAGTAATCATGATTGATTTCATGGCTTAGAGAAACCAAAAATGAACACAGCTGTCACCCACTCCATTTGAACTGCAATATATTCTTTATTCAAGGAGCAGACTTGACATGCAACCTAAATATTATTGATAGATCATGACTCATAAGGCTTCTTCCTTAGCATGACTACCACCAAGCCAGTTACAGACTTATCCAATCCTTCCAACTTCCTCCTAACCTACTAGAGTCCTAAGGTTTTATATTCTACAGATTTTCTCTAACATTTTTACTGTGACATTTATGATTACTTCATGAGCCAGCACCATTAAAATGCACTGTTGGAAATTACTACATAAAGACATTAAGTCCTTTAACCTAGAGCCCAACTCAAAAAAAAAAAGGTTCCTGCAGCAGTATCAGCAACATGCTTAACATCTGTCATGCAGTCTTTTTGAAACAGTGCTCCAGCAAGCTAATGTCACTACCAGATCAGACATGAGTATTTTCCATCTCTTCTTCACAGTATCAGCTCAATCCCAGTATAAATTTGGTACACTTTATGACCATAACTGCTAGACTATGTGCTGTGCAATGAGCAGAGGTACCAGTCTCCACAGAAATTGGTTTTAACCAGCTTTACTCTTCTGTGAGGGAAGTGAAACAAACTAGCCATGGTCACCAAACTTAGAAGCTATTAAGCTATCCCTCTTACAGGTCATATTAGCAAAGGAGTAACTGGTTTGCAAAATACAGGCTTGCAAAATACAGGCTTGCAACTGTACACTAGCATCTGAGCCTATAGTTCAGAAGTTATATGCTGAGGCTATCTTATGAAACAAGTCTTTTTGGCAAGCTCAAGCCAGAAGCAGTTAGTAAAACTTGTAGGGTCAAAGGTGGGGAGGGGGAAGAAAAAAACAACTCCTAACAAACAAACAAAAATACACACACACACACCCCCGTCAAAAAAAAAAAAAAAAGCACCTTTGATAAATCAAGTAGCATTGACTCCAAAGATAAACATGACACAAAACAGTACAAATAGGTTCTCATGGACACAAATTCTGCTCAGAGTTGGGTTGGGTTTTTTTTTTTTGTTTTCTTTTAAATTCCTCTAAAACAGAGATAAGGCTAAGGTAGAAATTGGTTTATCTTTATACGAAGCCTTCTCAGAACATGAGCATTTTTGTATAATGGTGTCACTTAATCTAAAAGCAAGGGAGAGAAATAGTATAAGAACTAAATTAGACTGGGACTGGATTTTTAGTCAGGTTTGTGTTTAACTGAACTTGAACTGGAAGATACAGCAAGGAACCCAGCTACAAGCAAAAACTCTGGTTTAGAAAATGGAGTATTTGCCTTTAACACCTCATTGCTGTCACCTTTGATGCACGGCATCCCTTAATACTTCACATGTCAACTAGTTCAAGACATCTCTGTATCACAAACAACGTTTTGCTTATCAAGTGTACATTTTTCCAAAGAAAGCATAACATTTTTCATTGCTTAGGAGAGGCAAGGCTAGCATTAATTTCATAGCAGCAACAGAAATCCTCACTTACTTCCTCATCCACTTTATCTTGACTAGATCTTTCCTCCTCTGTTCTTTTCGAAGCTATTTCCATTGCCTAAAGAAATACAGAACAATACAAAGTTAATACACTTCAGAATCGCATCACTTAACCCAGCTAAGCATTCCCACCAACTGCTTTCCTTCCCCGACCTCTGCAGCCCTGGCTATGCCATGGCTCCAGCGACACCTCCCGGTGACTGGCCCTGGTGTACAGATCCGCTTTTCGAGCGGAAGGAAAACCCACACTCCCAGTCTTGAACTTGTCAACGACATGGCAAATCTCCACCGCTGAGTGTGGCATGTGGCCCCCATTCCTCCTGCATAAGCCTCCCCCACCCCACAATCTTTCAAAGAAGCATCTCATCGGGACTGGCAACTAAGGATGAAATACATGGGTGATGCTACCAGCACCGAATGAGATTACTTCTTCCTAGAATCAACACGTTCTGCCAGCTGATGTAACTGGCTTGCAAGACTGTGCACCTTTGAGTACCACTACCCTCAGCCCACCCTGCTCAGGGCTGCATTCTTAATCCCACTCCCGACAGAGGCACAGTTGTCTTTCTGCAGAGCTTCTCCTTGCCAAAAGGCACTCGTTTAAAGCACCCTGGGATTAGTAGCACCCAAAGCAGACATCCAAATTTGCAGGACTAAGCTTCTTCAAAGAACACAGGAAGTGTCATCACAGTAGAAGGGTATAAATGGAAGAGACCCGTATGCATTTTTAAGCTAGTATCCTAGGTACTAGGATAACACAGTGTCATGCACCAGCCTCCTTCAGCAGCAGGATGGAGAGAGTGAATGAGCTGAAGGAGCTTGGACTAGATCTGATTGTATTGCTCAACTCTTCCTACAGAAGCAACAAGGCCTCGTCTTACCTTGGACAAATAGTCATCTATGTTCTCGCTTGTGATGGAAGGATCAGTAATGAACTCAAACAGCTCCCTCACAGTCATCACCGCAACATTGCGCTTCTGGAAGAAATCTACCAGGAAACAAGAGCAGAGACAAAAAAAAAAAAGAAAAGGTAGTAACAGCATGTAACATATGCAGCTGTGACGTTAAAGCGACAGTTCCAGCAAGCCAATGGCCGTGACGACTTGGGGAAGTCTCAGCAGCATGTACTGTGCCATGATGGTTTTAGTTATCAGACAAACCTCGTCCATCTGAAATAAAACTGTTCATCTTCCAGATCCAAGAAACACTGAAAGGATAGTAATTTGACATGGATAAAGGCCAGATCAACTGCAGCAGGAGCAAGGCTTATGGGGCAGGGGCTAAGAAGTAAACAACTTCAGACAGATGTAGTATTTGCAGTGACTCCAATGAAAAATTTACTTCAAAGAATAAAGAATGAAGAACTCAAACTTTTGCCAAAGAGAAAGAGAAGTATCAATTGAAACACAGGACAACCCCACTATGATTCACCTGAAAGGGAAGGCATATTATCACATTCATTTTGCTCAGCAACATACTCAGAACTGGTTTCTTAAGTATAACCAAATTTGGAGGCTGCACTTCTGTACTGAAAACCATTGAGGACTGCTTAATAAGCACTTTCTACTAAAGTTCTCAGGAGGTCTCTCGCCATGATAAATTAATCAGAGAAAGAACAAACAGATAAAAAGTAGTTTGCATCTGGAGGCAGCCCTCCATGCCCATGGAACAAGAAGCCCTTACAATGATGACAGCTAGGGCAGAGCACAAAGCAAGGTGTTTCGCAGTCTCCCCAGAAGCACAACACGGATAAAGTTTGTTTTGGTTTCTGTCACTGCAACCACAAGGTGAGGGGAGGGGGATGGGAGAGAAAAGCAGCCAGCAGTGACAGATTTCTTGTCCTTAGGGAGGAACACACCCTACCAGGAGGTCTGTTACACAACATGCATACCCTGACATGAAGGCCAGATTTCAAGAGAAAAAACACCATAAATGCACTTTGTTTATCAAAATACTAATGGCAAGTGATAACACCTTTAATAAATTACTCCATGCCTCAATCCTCTCAGCCATTAGGACAAGTGCAGGGAGCTTTGTAACACATAGTAGATTCTTGCCAGCTGAGCAATTCCTGATGTGGATTCCACTCACAGAAGGAAACACTTCAGTATGCCCAGAGTCACAGATTCACAGAATCATTAAGGCTGGAAAAATACCTCCAAGATACCTAGTCCAACAGTTCCCCTACTATCTATATTAAACGTTAAACCATGTCCCCAAGTACCTCATCCAACCTTTCCTTAAATACACTGAGGGACGGGGACTCCACCACATCCCTGGGCAACCCATTCCAGTGCCTAACCACTCCTTCTGAGAAGAAATTTATCATAATTTCTACCCTGAACCTCCTCTGGTGCAACTTGCAGCCATTCCTTCTTGTCCTATCTGTGAAGAGAGGCTGACCCCAGGTCACCACAACCTCCTTCCAGGTAGTTGTAGAGAACAATACGGTGTCCCCTCAGCCTCCTCTTCTCCAGACTAAACAGTCCCAGTTCCCTCAGCTGCTCCTCATAAGTCTTGTGCTCCAGACCCTTCACCAGCTTCATTTCCCTCCTCTGGGCACACTCCAGTCCTTTAAGCAAGGGAAGGCAAGACCGAGGTGGGCGATGCTGTGGACTGAGACTGATTTCCAATTGACTGGAAATCTGAAATTCAGCTGTGTGACTCATTTCAGACAGGTCATTTCTAGCACAGCAGGCCAACACTTCTGAACTCAGCATAGCACTGTTTCCTGAGGAAGGCAGGAGAACCTAGAAGGGGGAGCATTTTAACAGAAGTTTCGCAGCTTCTACGGTCTGTTCCACCAGAAAGAGCACAGTTCAGGTCCCTGAGGAAACCAGCTATCAGAAGTAGTTTCAGTGCAGCCCACTCACCATTAACGTTGGCGCAATCCTTTCGCAGGAACTCCAGCGCATGCGGGTGGTCGTGCTCCACAGCCTGAGACACATCAATGATGTACGCGTCCCCTCCGTGGTACCTGCAGAGAACACCCCAAGAACACGGCGCTGCACCAACTCTGCCGCTGTGATACGGGAGACTGCAGGGGCAGGGAACAAGGTGTGCTTCAAGCTCTGCAACCAGCAATCTTAACGGACACATCACGTATTAGGGCCAGAGTAGATTTTTTGGGTCTTTTTCCTCCTCCAAACAAGCTGTATTATTAAACTTTAAAGAAATGGTCTTCTCATGAACACTAAAGCAGTGTTATGGGGGAAAAGGAGAGAAAAAGAACAAAGATACCTTTTAGCTTTTTCTCTTTAGTTGAGGAGGTTTTGTTTGGGGGTTTTTCTCCTTTGCTTGCTGGGTTGTTTTTGTTTTGGGGGGGGTTTGTTTGTTTGTTTTGGGGGTTTTTAACAGAGAAAGCTCAAACTGAGGTTAAAAGCTACATAATTACATAAGTTACAAAACTCAGTCACAAAAAAAGACCCCACCCTCCCCTGAAGGTAGATTAGTACTCTCACACAGAGGTTGCCAATGCATAGATTTAGATGTCACAATTCAGAGAACAACTGAAAACATACAGCATATTAAATTCACTGAGATCTGCGTGAACAAGTCTGGCATCTTGGTACATTCTTCTCATGTACTGGATGATTTGCAGGTACAGTTCCCGGACTTTGGAGTCAGATAACTGAGCATTCTTCAGCAGAGGAGCAGGCCTTAAAATTACAACACAAGTAACAGAAAGTGAACAATTTTCTCCTTCACACCAACTGCAAATGCTTTAATCACTGGACCTCATCATCCCAATCTGAGTCAAACAGGTCAGCATGAGCAGCTGAGTGCATGGAGCCACGGTGGAGGGCAGCAAAGCTTGGTATAAGCTTGCCAAAGATACAGAAGCTCTATTTCCAGAGCTAATTCAGGCCCTGCTACATTTATGTTTGTACTACAAAATGATGAGGTATCTTCATGTTAGATCAGCAAACCTTTCCAGTCCTGATCTCTGGTTAAACCACTTTACAAACTCATTTTGTGCACCACTGAGTCTTCAGGATCGTGCAGATCATCTGCAGTACTACCTGGCAAACGTCTGTGTATTCTTACGCATGCATTAGAGCAATGTGTTCATTTTACAGGCCTACCTAAAGCAATCGGTAAATTCAGAGGGTTTGTTTCTTTGTTTTTAATAAACTTCTGTGGAAAGCTACTAATAAAATATTTTGATTTTTCTAAGGATACTTACCTATCTCCTTTACCAATAAAGCCCATGAGAAGCACATGACTTCTTAGCATAATTGGCTCTGGGCAAGGTATCTGGGCTGTATTCAACCTGTAATACAGGAAAAAAGCCACACACACAAAAATAAACAAAACCAAGCTGTACTATTTGCATTGCACTACTGCCTGTAGGAGCTTCTGTTGCTTTAAACATAATACACAATGAGAGAGCTTATCTGCTCAGGAAACTCTCACTTGTGAGGAACAACTAGGAAATTAATACAAAAAGCCACAACCATTTTGGTGCTGTCCCTTCTCTATGCGTTCCTGTGTCAAATACAAAGAAATAAAACCCCAAACCCAGAGCACAAACACTTTACAGAGCTCAGGTTAATCCCAGATTAACCTGTATCACACAGTCTGCTGTTACTCAGCAGCAGCTATTTCTAGCCTTTCCTTGTTTTTCAGTCATATCAGAGTTCAGAGACTGAAGAGCTTAAAGCACAGGAGGCAAGACAAAAAGAACACCTTTATTCTTCCCACCCTGTTTTTTCCCCTCTCACAGGAAAGCTTAAGTCACTTCCCTGACCACTCCAGAGACCCTAAAAGGTAGTGACAGCCAGAGTCTAGCAACAGGAGAGCAGCTCCCACAAAGTTTCAGTTGCCTCTGCATGCTGAAATCAAAACCGGAAAAATTACCTTATTAAATTCCTCATTTCTTTTTCAGCCCAGGTCTTCACCATTTTCCTTGGGTTGCCTTTGCAATATCCATGACGAAATCTTTAAAATAAGAAATGAAACGACTCGCAGAAAAAACAGGGACTCACAGAATCACAGAACTGTAGGGGTCGGAAAGGACCTCAAGAGATCGAGTCCAACACCCCTGCCAAAGCAGGTTCCCTAGAGCAGGTCACAGAGGTAGGTGTCCAGACAGGTCTTGAATGTCTCCAGAGGAGACTCCACCACCCCCCTGGGCAGCCTGTTTCAGTGCTTCATCACCCTCACTGTGAAGTTCTTCCTCACATCGGTGCAGAACCTCCTGTGGCCCAACCTGTGACCATTGCCCCTTGTCCTGTCCCCACAGGCCACTGAAAAGAGGTTGGCCATCTCCCTTTGTCTCCCACACTTCAGATATTTATAAACATTGATGAGATCCCCTCTCAGCCTTCTCAAGGCTGAACAGCCTCAGCTCACTCAGCCTTTCCTCACAGGGGAGATGCTCCAGGCCCTTAATCCCCTTTTTGGCCTCTACTGGACTCTCTCCAGGAAATCCCTGTCTGTTTTGTACCGGGGAGCCCAGAACTTGACACAGAACTCCAGGTGAGGCCTGACCAGGACTCTTAGCTAATCAATGCAGCATCAACACCAGTGATTTTACCATTGATTCCAAACAGCTCTTTCTCCCCAGTAAAACAAGGCAGAAGTCAAACTCACCTGAATTCACCACTCACATATTTATCCCGATCTTTAAACATCAGAATAGATGTTTTGTAAATCTTTATTGCTCTGTTCTCTCCATTCGCAGTACTGGCATGGTATACATTAGCCTATCAGATTACAAAGGGAAGACAAAATATTAACAAAAAACTCCTTAAACCAAGATAATTTTCTTTCTTCTCTTTCTGAGACCTGGGAAAAGCTCTGGTAAGAAGAACTTTTGTCTCTACGTGGCATTTGGCTGAGTGAGACTGCCAACAAGGGCGATCTCTTTCTCTACCAGAGGCAGCTTACAGGAAGCACGCCACACTGGGTAGGGGTGTGATGATGCATCTAGGACAAAAACCCAACAACACACCAGAGAACTCTCCCCCACATTTTGGAGACTGAAACAAGCCCTAATGTGGAGGGTTAATTAAGCCCTGTGCACTATTTAGGCCCTAAAGCACAGCCCAAACAACTCAAGTTGATATTCCACCTCCACAAACGGTGGAAACATGTATTTAATCAACATCCAGTAACTTGGAAGAAAACTACGTCAGCCTAGGGACTAGGCATTCTAAAATTGATTCTTTAATTTACTTGGAATTTTGTGGTCTGATTTTAATTATTTGTTATATTAGTTAATAAGAACAACACACAGATGTGCTAGGTTTGTAAAAGCAATGAAGGTTTAGTAGTATTTTAAACAGGAGTTTGTTACTCCCACATCTTCTGACGTGAGGAGCTGGTCTGATCTACATGAGAGAGTCTTGCACGACAGAACAATTACATGGATTTGGATGTTTTTTCAGTCATTGTTTAACACATCATGTTTACACATACCCTTTCAAAAAATTTCAGTTATATATATCCACAAATTTAAGATAACATTTTAATGATACCCTTAGAAATCTTTCACACTTGGGGAAACCTGTTTCCTTTTCCATAAATGGTATTTTATCTTAAGATAATTTCCTACTAATCAAGCAACACACACACACACAGAGAAAAAGCAGTACTAAACACAAGTATTTCAGCACATCTGAGCACCATAAGCTTCCACCTAGCTTACCCCCAAAAATTATGTCATTTGTAATAAAAGAAAAAAACCAAACCAACTTACTTCTTTTCCTGTGCTGATACAGCCATTGATTTCCGATATGATACCTCTACTCAGCATCTTGAACAGAATCATTCGGGTCCTTGGATCCAACACCTCAAATTTAACAGAAAGAGGTCAGTACAATTGCTCTCTCTGAAGAGGACAAAACCCTAGTAAAACAGCCCAGACATACTACAACAATAGAGGACCCACAGCATCAGACCATTCTTAAGGATCGTTATAATCCAAACCACTCAGTATTTTGGCATGATTCTAGAATACTTCACTTTTTCTTTCAAGATGTTTTGGGGTTTTTTTTAAGCTATGCTTAAAAACAGAGAATGATTTCCTGTTGACAGCTGCACTAAATGTGTTAACATAAAGCTTCTCTTGAGATAGAATAATGATAACTGAAATAGAACAGCTATATGGCTTTAGGCCAGTAAGAGTTCAGTCTTGCTGAAGAAGAAGAAAAAAGCAAACACAGTATTTTGTATTGTTCTTTGCAACACAGTAAGAATATAAGATAGAGTTCTGCACTGCACATATAATCAAAACATAGTGATAAGCACAAAAATTAGCTCCAAAATGTTTACGGAAACAAGTACAATCTAAGAAGGAAATACAGAAAAACAATGGGCCTCTCCAGGATAGCAAAGGAAACAGAATTCCAAAGCAAAACTCTCTTCCTACAGTGTCTGTTTTCCCATCGATTCCAAAACTCCACATTTTTTGCTCCGGTCAAAAGAGAAACTCAATGAATTAAATATTTACCTGTTCAACTGTTGCTCTGTCTGACTTGTCTTTGACTCGATACCTAACAGAAGTGAAAATAAATTATACAATCCCGTGTATGGGCTCTGCTTTGACAGAGTAAAATGTGACATTTAGTATCAAAGGTAAGATGACAGCCTCAATTAGTAAGGTTTTCAGTTCATACAAAAGCTGCTGAAGAAGAAGAAGGCAGGGAAAAAAAAGAAAAAAAAGAAAAACAAAAAAAAACCAAAAAAATACCCCCATAAACATCAGTGCTCTCTACTTTCATAGCAATTTTCTTGCCTCCCCTAAATTATACTCATTCAGGAGAATGTGTCTAAGCGACTTAGGACTATAAGTTGCAGGTCTTAAAAAATAAAGATATTTAAGTAGTACCTAAAAGGAATACCTTTCCCTCACCAAATCATCAGAAGGAGCCTTCAGAAGGCATTTTTAGCCCAACTGATGAAGGATCTCTGTATAGAAAAAAAAAGAACATCAGAGATAAAATAGTGTTCTCTAGTGGAATACCTGTCACTTCTGTCTTACTACACCAATAGAATCAGATGTGTTACCGGTGGCAGTGATAGAAGAACCAAAACTTGAATGATTCAGGCAATTCAGAAACAAAAAAGTTTAGAATCAGAAGGCAAACTGCACACAACCTACCTATAAATCTTGTTTTTCTTAATAACTTATTCAGAAATCAGAATCACACTCTGAAATCAAAGAGCCATTCTCCTGGGTTGAAATTATTTAAATGAAAATAGAACCACCAGCAATACTTACATGTCTGCTTCCTTCTGCCTAGACTTTTCTGTGACTCTGTTTATAACAGAGTCATCAAAATTCAGTTTATCTGAAAGACACATAAGAAGAAATGGAACGGCAAACAAAAAAACCCAAAGACATTTCCTACATTCAAAATACCCCTGCAAACCTGCTGCCAGCCAATATATCACAGCACAACGTTAAACATGGGCTGTTCTTCTGTAACAGGCACAGAAGCTTAGCCAGGTAGCAGAGAAGCTAGCAAGGTACCCATCTCTCCACTCTAAATTTCAGAACAGGACTGTAAGGTAGCAACACAGCCTGAGTGGGACAGTCCCAGCAACTCAAGAAATGTAATGCCATCCAGAAGTAATACCATTAAATTTGTCCACTCTGCTCTTGCAACAATGAAATGCCATTTTTCTGAACAGAAAGCAAGAGCCTCTGGGATTCATTCCCCATACATAATTAAAGTGATATTTGAATAATTGCTAAATGTATAAAAGCTGCTGTACTTAGCTATAATGGTAGCATCACAATTTCTGAGCCTTCATCTTAGAGCCATGTTATTTCAAAGGAAAACACCACCTCTACTGACTACCTGATCAAAAGGCCCCAATCACAGCTACCTCTAGTCCCAACAGACCAAGCTGAGCAGCCACTTCCATCACAGGGTGAACACCAAACCGTACCGGCCAGGATAGCAACCTCTTCACTTACCACAGTGAAACTCTACCCCTGTGAGGTGACTGTGCCATAATGTACCACCTCAGTACTACAGGGATCTAGGAAACTTAGCCAGGAGAGCAGCTGTGAGAACGACCAACATCACAACAGAGCTCATACCCTTCCGCCAGCCAAACAGCTTGCCCTCCTACAGAGAGGCTAGGGAAGAAAAACTTTGTGCTCTGGAGAGGTCATGAGGAAGAAGAAAAAACAAAACAACAAGCAAGCAAAAAACCCCAAAAACCCAAAACACCACAACAACACAGCCGTGTCACTCTGAAGGGGATAGAAAGGGGTATGATGGTTAATGAAGACTAAAGGCAGCTTCAAGTACACAAAAGCCACTTTTTTACTCTATCTGCCAAGTTAACTGCCACTCCAGCGAGCTCTGGATTAAATTAAGCAGAGTTAGTCCCACAATGTCACAGATTTTTATGGGAACACAGATAACAGACAGTACAATTATACTCACCTAAATTGATTTTGTGTTCAAATTTCCTTAAAGCCTTGTCTGTGGGTGTGGACATTTTGGCTGAATAGGAACTAAGGGTCTGTCTATTTGCCTGAAACAAAGGATTTGTTAATATAAGTTGCTGTCTCTAAGTATCCCTTTGAAATGCAACAATACAACTCAAAAAGTTGCTCAAATGCCTATGCCTAGAGCTGTAAAAGGAAAACTAGAAAGGCTGAGGAAATATATATGGATTAACATCAGATTTTACTTAATTCAAAAAAATATAGGTAACAAACACATCAGTTAAAGTCGAAAATAGTGCCCCAGTTCAGGTCTATTTTTACTCTGTGAACTGAGCTGCAAGTCTCTCATATTAACACTTTTTTCTATCTGTAAAACAAAGGGAAACACAGGAAACAAGGAGGAAAATGAGAGTTAAAAATGAGAAGGTAATAAACAGAAAATGTTCTGAGATGCTATTACTTTTTCCTCCAAAACCAGTTAACATCTCAGTATGATTTCACCAACACTAGACAGCATGAAACTAAAGGCAAAAATAAATAAGGACAAGTGATGCAAATCAGATGTGACATTCCTTGCCTTTCTTATTATCATTAAAGGGTTTACCCTCCACTGTCCAAGTTGAGGGTAAAAATGATGCTAGTTCTCACACCACACTTGCTTTGCATTCTGCACAACACCAGAGTTTCTATGCCAATGGCATATGCTCTATATTAACCCAATTCTAGCACCTCCCACCACCTCTTATGCTTTTTTACCTCCTTCACTATGATTCCAAAATATAACTCATTTCACCCTGGGTATGGCAAGCAGGTACGGTCTTAAAATTAAATAGAAAAGATTAAGAAGATTCTCAAAACCAAAGAGGACACATATCAAAAAGCCAGCAATACCAATAAAAATTGGGGTGGGCAAACAAGAAAAGTTGAGAAAGGTATGGAACAGAAGGAAAGCTGCAGTGACAAAGAGAATCCAGCAATAGGGTTTGAGACATGGAAATCAAGCTGAGCTCTAGCTGCAGTGTACATGCACACATGGTGTGGCAGAGGAACAGACTGAAAGGGAATTCTCACAAGGAAAAATTTCCATTTGCCTTTATGCTCAAGATAATACTTAAAAGGCACAAAGCACTCCAGGTTAGCCCCATTTATTCTCAGGCACTTGATGCTCCTCAACATACCTGTGGATTGCATCCACCAGCAGGATTGCGGTGCTTCATGAGTCTTCCCACCTCATCATCCCAGTCCCAGTCTTCATCATCTTCTTCATCATCGTTGTCATCATCACCATCTCCTTCCTCAGCATTAACTTCCTGGCACATGCAAGACTGGAGGTTCTCAGTGACCTCATCTTCTTTAGCTGTTTCCATGTCTTGTGTAAATTCACTTCAAACAAACACAAAAGTTTATGTAACTACAAATTATTTTTACAGCTATTAAAAATGAGCTTTCCTTATCCTAACAAATAAGTTCACAAGCCTAGCTCTCTGTCAGATGACTCCCACTTTGCCTGTCTTTAAGCAAGTACACATGAGGATGTCACCGCCTTTCAAGGATGGGCTACATCAAACTGATCATCACCACATCAGCGCCGCCTTTTAACTAGGTTCTGCAGCCACGCAGCATTTGGATCCCTCTGGCTCCAGTCAGATGCACACCCTAGATCAGGCCAGCTGGTTCCTTCATCACAGACAAACCACTCCACCTGCTGCCAGAGAAGGTTTCCACCTGACAAGGGATCACACCAAGTCTCAGTGGAGGTGGTGCCGGTAACTCAGGATAGCAGCACAACCGCATATAGACGTTAGGCCTAAGGAAAAGTAACTTATGGGACAAGTGAACCCCTTAAACTTACTTGGTTCTTAATCTCTGTGGCATGCCATGTTTTCCTGAAAGAGTATGTGTCAACGAGATTCTCTGCCAGTATTTGAAGTTTAATTTAGTGAATGGTAAACTGGGAAGAACACAGCTTGAGCCCACATCACTGGGCCATTCCCAAGTCACGCCCACCAAACAACCACCTCCGTGCTCTCAGTTCAGCCGAGGACGCGTTCGCATTCCGAACCGAACCAAAGCCATCAGCGGGCCTCAGCAACTCGCCCTTTCCGCAGGCGGCTTTACACGCCCGGTACAACCCGGTGCCACCGAAGCAGAGGCACCTCTACCGCCCGGAGCCCGCGGGCGGGGCCGCCCCTTCCAGCCATGAGGCAGCGGCCACAAGCGACCGAAAAGGAAGGTCGGGCAAGCACGCACGGCCTCCCCCCGACCCGCCCTCTCCCGCGGCTGTGAGCCCGGCGTCCCCGCTCGTCGGCTCCGCTCCCCACTCCGCGTTTGTTGCCGGCCGCGTCTGGGGCCCGGCCCCGGCTGCTCCAACGGGACCTGCGAGATCCCCCACAAACACCCGGCCTCGCCTCAAGCCAGTGGCGCGACCCTCCCGCCACTTCCTACCCGTCGGAGCACTCCGCATCGTCAAACTGCCCGGGCACGACCTGGCTCATCGCCACCGCCCGGTAATCCATGGCGGGAGGCTGCCGGCCTACACGCAGGGCTACAAGCACAGCACCGCACCGCTCCCTACGGCGTCTGCACAGGGACTGAAAGCATCGCGAGCAAACGCGGCCATCCAACCCGCCCCGCCTTCTTCTCCAGTTCCGGCGCGGGGATCGGCTGTGAACGCCTGACGTCACCTTCCATGAGGATTTAGCCCAGCTGCGGGCAGGTGGAGGGGAAGAAGTGAGTGATGAGGCGATGTGATTGCTCGGTGGGCGTGATGCGGCGTCTTCAGCACCCAGCAGGAACGGGCATCTGCGCCGCAGATTGAGGGCTGCTCTCCCTGCCGCGATGAGCCGTGTCACCCATCAGGCACCGATGGACATTCAATCTAACCCTCCCATCCCAGCTTCAAGCTGTTCCCTCAGGTTCTATCACTGGCCATCAAAGAGAGGAGATCAACACCTGCCCCTTCACTCCCCCTCACCAGGAAGCCATAGACTGCAATGAGGTCTCAGCCTCCTCTTTCATTTTTATGTGCAACAGTTCCATCGAGAGTCTGAGTATGGAAAGCAACAAGCCAATTCCTGACATTTCTAAAGCTACAGCCTACTTCAGATGGTCTTCAAGTGCTGATGATTAAACTTCTGACACTAGACCACCAGGAACTTAAACATCCCCTTTTCTTCTCCTTTTGTATGAATGAGGGAGTACTGTGACAAACATTCTCTCTGTAATAGAGTGCCATCTGGTAAGGCAGAAAAACATGCAGTGTCGGTCTGAAGGAAGAGTACAACTGCTTTCCAAAGCAAGAATCTGGGGTAGATGAGGTTTCTCTCAGTTAAGCTCTGTGTAGTTCCTCATGAAGAGCCAGTTGCAGAAATGGGAGAGTCACTACTACATTGCACTAAAGGAACTCCCACAAAATATGTCTCACTCCACACCATAGGTCTCTATTTAAAATAGAGCCAGGTTTTTGTACCAAGAAAGAGGTTTCTGGTAAGGATAACTGGAAACTGACTAGCAGCCCATGATATGATTTCATGCTGCTTGAATGGAGACCTGAAGGATGACAATACCTTTCTCTGATCCAGCTAGTAGTAGTACTTTAAATAACATGTATGTTACAGTATTTTACACACAAGTGCTGGGTCTCCCAGATGTGCAATATAAAAGAGTGTCGAGGATACCAAGTGCAGGTGCTGGGGCTGTGCCTTGAATTAACAAGGGTTCTGAGTGTGGGGAACAGCGCACTTTCAGTGAAGTTCCCTTGCAGATTACAAATAATTAGTTTTTTTACATTCTAATTTTTTTTAATTATGTGTCATTTAATTAATAAAAGTTGCAAGTTACTACATTTAAAAAAAATATATACTTTTTTTTTTCAGTTCCTATAATCAAGAAGATTAAAGACGGCAAAACTACTGACTGACAAAGGGAATATGGGTATTGATGATATGACTAGTAGGATGAAGTGGAAACATAAGAAATAGCCAAGACAGATTGTTGATTCTTACTATGAAACTGGTTCTCTGAAGACCAGTTTTAAACAAAAGCATTTGTGAAAAATATAAACAAGGTAAAGGAGGATACTGAATATCAAAGTGACACAAAAGGCAAACGCACAAAGGAGAAAATGAGGCTAGTAGTTGGCTGAAAGGAAGGAAACTTTACTCAAATATCTTGAGGATGCTGGGACTGAAAAAGAAAAAAGCCCTTCTGAAGCATGTGGAAGAACTTACATCTGCACATTATTTCCTTTAAATAAAGCTGGATGGATCATACCATATGCAAGGAAGACAGGAAGATACACAAACTACAGCATCTCAGGAAAAAAAAAAAGGCAGAAACTTGAGGAAACTGGAGTAAGCTACTTGAGGAACCTGAGCAGTTACTTGACTGTAACTTCAGCCCTGCACGTGCTAGGGGAAGAAAAGGAGAATACCCAGAAATGGCTCCTATCCTTGCAAACAAAATTCCAGGCAGAAATGGATGGTAGGTTGGCAGAAAGTCAACAGATGTGATCCAAATATAACAAGCTGGCAGCTACACTTCAAATCCTGCAAGCTGAATTTGAAAACAAACAAGCTGAGATGAAGAAAATGCAACAGCAGAAGAGCGAACTGAAAGCTGCAGCAACAGAGGGTGAAAGACCAAGAGCAAAACCACCTTCTGCAGCTTGAAGCTGCCAGATGGAAGGAGAGATGTGATAAAGTCAGGGAATCACAGCCAGCTATGGTGCAAGTCAGACTGATACAGCACTCTAAGCATCCTAAGTATCCACAAGGGAGAGAGTTCTGTAGTCACTGTGTGTAGTTCTTCATTTCTCAAGACAAACTTCCACTGACTCAAGCTGAGGATTCTGTCCAAGAAGTTGAGAACCAGGAAAGTAAATAAACTTTACTTTTTCTTCAAGAACTTTAAAGTTAAGATGCCACTCCTTCTCTAAAGCCCTTTACAGGACTTGAGTCTCAGTCTTACACAGATATTTATGCAATCACCTACTACTGAGTGGTGATCAAACACTTTGAAATTTATTATTTTAAATAAGCAGCAAAATGAGAAATTATGATAATGGCCTTTTTCACTTCAAGGGGAGAAGAAATGGAAGGATTGGAGTGTAAATGTTGCAATGTTTGGCACCTTATAACTTTATTCAGCTTTGCAGAAACTTCTAGGTAACAGTTTTATCTGCACCTTCCCTTGGTTGGGAAGGTTTAAGACTGTATTCTAGATGCTGTTCTGCTGAATTTTATAGAGTTCCCGCCGGGTCATTCATGCAGCTTGCCCAGGCCCCTCTGGGTGGCAGCCCTGTGCTCAATCATACCGTCCAAGCCCACCACGATTTGACACCACTTGCAAGCCTTACACACACTTCAGCCCTCTCCTTAAATCGGACAGGTCCTGTGACAGACATCTGCAGTATTTGCCTTGTTACTAGCATCCAGGTAGACTATGAGGCTCCTGAGAGCCTGCAGATTACTGCAGAGCTCATAATGATGGTTGGCTAGATGATGGAGTTTAGCCACATCTGATTTCTAAGCCACTGTACCCTCTCCCAGTCCCCATTAAAGAGTTCAGGGATCTGGGGATAAGAGTCACTTCAGCTGCAGAAGCCTGTAGAGCTGTGATCACTCTTCTATCCTGGCTGCAGCCTTCAACAAAGATGGGGAGCTACCAGGGAGCTGTGGTGGCAAGGGCCCACGGTGCTCAGTTCAGGGCTCAAGAAAACCTAAGAACATGCAGCAGGAATGGGGCTGATCCATAAGGGAATATGGTCCAGAAGCTGAGGGTGACCCCAGCACAGGCAGTGTGCCACCTACCACAGCAAAGAACCACAGTACCAGGGTAAGTGGGTGCCAGAAACCGGTTCTGCCAGCAGCCCCAGTGACTCTGAAAGACCTCAGCCTCTGAAAGGCAGAATCGCCTCCAGCTGACAATCCTTTTTTTTTTTTTTCCCTTGTTGAAAGAGCTTTGCTGCTTCTTCACTTAGCAGGGCAAGAAAATGCTGTTCAGATCCAGAACATAATGTTCAAATTTGAATGTACCAGTAACAGTACATAGAACCATCCAACAGAGAAAACAAATCTGCTTTGCTCATTTCCCTTAGCACTAAGTGTAATGTCTAGGAATAGATCTTAAGTTCCCCCCCTTCCTTTTTTTTTTTTTTTGACATTGACAACTCTACCATAGGCTTGGAAGGCTTTCATATGTATTGTGTACTCCATATGTGATTACACTTACATGTTCTCTTACTGGTTATATTTTAGTTCCCTATTATACAGACTTTAGGCTTAGAATATAAATTTTCTTTCACCTTACATGACAAATGAAGCTGGCCTGCTCTTAAGATTCTTTTCCCTTAATAACATTGCTAGAGACATTGTAACAGAGGCTCAGGCGGCCTCAAACACAGGCACAATGTTAGGTTTTGTATATAACCCATATTTTAATACTTAAAAAGCAAATCCATGTAATAAACACAATCTTAATTGACCATCAGTAGCTTACATGCTCAGGATCTTCGCAGTAATTCTCTTTCCCATTTGCTATGGCTGGTTTTAGTCAAGACACCACAGTCACCCTTCAGTTAACTCTGAGGAAAGGCAGTGATGAACCCGGTGATGAATTTTGGTTCTCCATCTGTTGAAGCACCGTTAGTTTTCTGGTGCTGTTAATTCACATCAGGATGCAGATCATCCCTCTACCACTGAGCAGGAAGAACGAAACTATTATTGAACTGCATGAGAAAAAGAAAGAAACCTTCAGGAGAAAACCTTGAAGAAAAAGGTAGTTCTTTTCTGAACGCTTTGGAACTCACAAGTGGGTCTGTCAGGCTGATGAAGAAAGGTGCTGTAGTTCAAGAACTCAGCAATCCTAGCAATCCTTTTTCCTGGACTGATTATGAAAGCTTTTTGTTTTGAAGTGTTTTCATCACAATTTCCATGTGCCTCCCAGTAATAGAAGTTTACTCTTCAAATTGTTGCTCATTTGATTTTGATTGTACCCAGTATTACACATAATACCGTATCAGCTTTCTATCATTATCAAACCCCCTGTGTTGGGGCCCTGGCAATCGCGGGCTTCGGCACCCCTGAGATTTAATTATCAGATCTCCAGGCCACCTTGGAAGGAAGTCAAAAAAGTATCCTTCACCTGTGGCATTATGTGTTAGGTCCTTCTCCTAAATTATCTACTTGTAAAACAAAGGGAGGGCGTGCCTAACAAAAAAGGTTTTGTTGCTTTGTAACTTAGTCTGCAGGCTTATCTCTCAGGCAAACTAGATGAAATTGAATGAAGAAAACCCCAAGCTAGTAGAAGGTAGCTGAATGTACAGACTGAAGGGCAAGATACAAATACCTCAACAGCTGTGATTGTATAGATTCTAAAAGAATGTTTCAAAGCACATACCACAAAGAGACTCCATACAGAATGTATAAAGCAGTGTTTCCAGCTTGTGTTTTATCACCGATATAGTTTGTTCTTAAAAATTATAGCAATTTATAGTCTTTTTAAGACAAGGTATACATAAATTACAGCTGAGTCTCAAACTTTATTACCATATTTAGTTATCAAGTACATGGAAAACATAGCAATCACAGAACAGTTAATTAATAAAATGAAAACTTTCCAAGACCAAATTACTGAGTTGAGTCCATTATTCACAATGATGAAAATCAGATTATTGCATTGACCTGAACCTGATAAAGCATCAGGAAATAGCGTAGTTCTTGGCATATGGCAGCACTGCAAAGCATGGACAGCCATGGCAAAATTCAGATAAAAACAAATGAAGGGAAAACAAAACAAAATATTTTGCTACTTTGTAAAATTCCAGGAAAACTCAGGAAGGACGTGAAAAAGTGAGCCTTCTGGTTTTACCAACAAAATTTCCCTCTACATTACAAAAACGATCCTTATCCTAGTGAGATTACATTTCAGCCAGCTTTTTCCTGAGACATCCCAGTACACCATCGAAAACTGAGAAACAGGTAGCAGACAAGAAGTTAGGGCTGCATTATGTTTTGACACTGCTCCTAAAATGACTTTGCTGGATCCATCTCTCATGGAAGCCACTGACTAAATCCTGACAAGGCAGTCCAACAGATTCTCAAACAGTCTGCCATGCCAAAAGCAAGTATCAATGCAGAAACAGCAACTGTCTTTATATATACACAACTATTTGTTCTTTGCCAATATCTTAGGAAAAGAAACATCTAGGAGAACCTTTTGAGAAGTTCACAATGGAAACTGGAAATATGAGTTAATCTTTATTTATAGCCTACAGACATTAATAACTTTCGCCTTTTTTTGTCATATATGCTATGAAACTGAAGGCTTTTTTCCTAGTAACAGTTTAACCTGTAATTTCCAACTGAAAAGCTTTTTTAAATGCAAGGATACGATGTGTGTACATACCCGTGACCACGTGCAGAATTCCCAAGGGCAACGCAAACTCCTGGTGAAGGCCAGTCTTCTCAGAATTAGCACCTGACATTAGAGATGTCGAATCTAAGTTACAATGATGTCAATTATTGTCAGCACTTATGTTGTCTGTGAATATACACACGGAGTCCTATATGCAACAAAAACATTTGTTACCCCTGCAGTTTGCTTCGGTTGTTTCCTTTCAGATTATAAATTGTTTCATATAGAGTACTTAGCATGAAAGAACTGCAGCCTAATGGGCTTTTAGGCACAGCTGTAATATTGCAGTCAGTCTGGGCTTGACACTTTGCTAATGCTAGTTAGGGTATCTCAATTGTTTTCATATACTCTTTTAAATAACACCTTTATGTGGGGGCACAACTTAGAGCACTGGACAGGTTAGTTAATTAGTAACATCAGGATCAGTTAAATCACATGGAAAAGCAGCACATATAGTACATACACACTACTTAGACATAAAATGTTTCAGACCCTACAGTGCTAAAGAGAAAACCTCCCCCTTTTCCCCAGCATGTCAGTATCCTTGTATTTCCCCCAAGAAAAAATATTTGGCTGCTTAACACCTGCACCACCCCACGCCCCGCCCCCCCCCAAAAACCCCAAACCCAACCAACCAAAAACAAAACAAACAAACAAAAAAACCACACCACAAACAAACAAAAAACCTAAGCTTTAAACCGTTAAAACAACCAAACCATGACTAGGTAAAGTCAAATATGTTTGGACAAAGATGATTATGTTAAATAAATTTAAAGACCTTTGCAGAAAAAGCAATACCATTGGGTGGGTTTTATCTGAACTAGAAATAGTTTTCTCAGTACAATGGATGTTCTCCAGTTTTCATAGTCCTACTTCATCTTCAATCAGTACTTAACAGTGTGATAAAAAATATTAAGATGAAACTTAGCTAGAAAGGTAAGTTTTAGCAATGTTTTCCATGTAATTTATAGGTTTGAAATCAAATGAATTAAAATAATGTGGAAAATGAAAGACGAGAAGACTTGAGATTACATTTACCATTGCCATCACAGCAAGCTGCATATGCACAAATAATGAAAGTTACTGCAAAATATGCAATGTGACATAACACTACTCATGTTTTATTGAACCCTGAATATCAAATCACTGAATTAACTGCAGAAGAAAAGCTAAAGCTTCAGGGCTGGTTTTGGCCTTGGTATTCTTATTGAATTATTTGATTGTGGGATTTGGAGAAGGTTTTCCATCTTAATATGCCATACATTTCATTTAACAAAAGATCCACTGAGATAAAGGTAAAACATACCTCTTTGATATACATTTGCCATTGCACTTTCAGAAACTTTCCAATTAAACCATCAAATATACAGCTCAAAAAACAGTTGCACTAAAGCAATACACAATTGTGAGACTTTGACAGCACTTCTGTTTCATTAATAAACTTTATCTTTGCTGACTCCAGAGGTAAATTAGTCTACTTCAAAAAAAAAGCCACAAAAAACAAAGAATACCAAACCAATCCAATCCAAGAACTCTTTGTTTTTTTACACTTCATTTCATAGTACTTTAACAAACACATCTGTCTTTCCCTGCATCACAAGTAACCTAAGCTCAAGGTGGAGCTGAAGGCACGATGGCAGAGCAGTAGCCCTGCGCTCTCACACCAACCTGTTCACCTGCTGCAGTCAGGGCAGCCGGGGTAGCCATCCCCCACAGGCAGCACTTCCCACTTCACCTGCGTACAAGCTGCACTCAGGGCGATTAAAGAGGCTGTACCACTCCACCGGCGAGAAGCCTCCAGCTCCAGTCTTGTCCAGAAAGTGGATTCATTAGTGTGCAGAGCCATTTCCCAAGCACAGGGGAGAAAGCCCTTTCATTCAGGCCCAGGTGCACAGTGGATTTCCACAGATCAAACACACCCAAAGCCACAACTTGTGTTGTATTTATACACCAGCATTACAAGGTAATACTCTCCCAGGCGCTGCATGAGTTGTTAGTGACTCACATGTAACTATAGTATTTGGTGTGCCATCTTCTCCAACCACTGTGCCAGTGTGGGGAAGGGTCTTCACCTGGGCGAGGACCTTCTTGACTTGTTGGGGGGCTGGTGGTCAAGCGTTATAATGAAGACAGCTCAGTTCAGGATGCCTGGGCTTTGGCTTTCACTGCCCAGCTGGCTGCGTGTGGAGATAACCTGCTGCGATGTCCTCCGAGCTCCAGGACAGGCAGTTCACAGGTGTTCCTTTGAACACCTCCCTTGGATCCTTTCCCCTGCAACCACCCAGCAACTCTCCGAGACCGCTCTCAATCACAGCGCCATTTTAATACAGAGCCTCAGCTAGCTTCTAACCTTCGCGATACCGCCAACACGACCTCCCAAACGCCGAGAACCTCATCCAGTCTTCCCCCAGCCTGCGCCCGCGGCACCCTGCCACAAGCCACATCAAGCAGGGTGCGGCGCCCACCGGCACCCACGAGAAACGGGCGGGAATCCGCGCATATGCGCGCCACGTCGGGATAAGCCCGGCTCCCCCCGCCCCCCGGAATCGGGGAGCGAAGTCCAGCCCCGACCTGGAAGCGGAAGAGCCGGCGGAAGGGCGACGTGTGTTACAAGCTCACATGACAGCCCTGCCTTCTCCCCGGCGGAGCCACGTCCGCTGCGCCGCGGGGGCGGGGCCGCGGGGGCGGGGCCGGCGCCGGATGGAGCCCGCCGCCATTTAGACAGCCGGCAGCGGCGGGCGCGGGGTGGCGGGTTGGTGTTGCCGCTGCCATGAGGCGCCTGTCGGAGTTGTTGCTGCTCGCTCTGCTCGTCTTCCCCGCTGCTCTGCTGCTTGGGGGTGCCCGCGGCGGCCCGGGTGAGCGCGGGCGGGTAGCGGGATGTGAGCGGCCGTCGCTCCCTGAGTGGGGGGCATTGGGTAACAGCCGCCTTTGGGGAGTGCCCGGCGGGCTCCCCTCGGCGGTCTGCGGGCGGCGGCGAGGGTGAGCCGCTCTTGCCGGTGTCGGGAAGCACCGTCAGAAGGAAGGTGGCGGTGGGCGGCGCTCCTTCGCGGCCTCTCCGCGCACGTGTGTCGCCGCCGGGGCTGCTCTCCGGCTCGGGACGGGGCTCCGGGGCTGGGCTTCGCGGCGTGTGGGCTGCGCTGGGGCTGGGGTCGCCCCTGGGTAGTGCCGGACTCCCGTCTCTCCGGCGGAGCGGGGCGCGCTCAGCGGTGCCTGGCGGGGACCGGCCTCGGGCCCAACCGGTGAATCGGCCTCGGAAAGCCGCGGGCGTGGCTGTCCCGGGCAAGCGATAGTAGCGTGGGGTTGTAGGAGCGGGCATCTCCCCGCTTGCTCCCGCTCTCGGGTGGCGCTGGCCTCTACGGTGAAGCGTCAGCGGCCGCGCTGGCCGCCAGCGTGCCTTCACAGCTCGCCTCCCACCACCCACCCGAGCGCCCTTTGGCGTCGCCGAGCGCTGATCTCTGCTTATCTGATTCACCGTCTGAAAAACGTGTCCCTACTACTGAGCCTGGAAAGGCAGAAGGGCGGCCAGCTCTTCAAGTGGGCTCTGTGTTAGCTCCTTCCGCAGCGGGCAGCGCTCCTATCCCGCTGTATTGCCACATCATCAGCTTTTCTGACAGCCATCGGGGGGGGGACGGGACGGACCCTCTTAAATTAGAGGTCTAAGAGAATGTAGCAGAGCAGATGCTTGTAAGAGTGCCTACAGCCTATCCGTAGCCTCCTCTTATACAGAGGTTTTAATAAGAATTAATAAAAAACCAAACCCATTCTTATAAACCTCTGTACATGCAGGCTTTTAAACCTACAGCAGATAAAAATCAGTGCAGTTAATCTGAGGTCAAGTATTGCATGTGGTTGAGCAAGTCTTGAGTGCACCTTCTGAAGATGCTTGTGGGGGTTGCGTTTCCTTTTTTAACTCCTTGGGTATAATTGTTCTAGAGGATCTTTATTCCACGTGGTTTATTTTTTTTAATGTTTGTGTAAAATGTATACTCGTAGCATTTAGGCTTTCCCCCAGGCTTATGCAAATCAATCATCCATTCATTTCTACCCTTTCATTTTTGGAAAATGTTAGGCTGATAAGCATATGCAAAAATACTTTTTTTTTAATGTTTTAGAAGGTTTTAGCCTAGCCTGCATGTGCTCTAAACTGTAGACAGAACTTTGCACTGTTGCCACTATTAGTTTTAGTCTTATCTGCCTGGTATTTGTATGAGATGCAGCTCCATAAAAGCAAAGAGGCAAAGAATGGTCTTGGCTGCGCTTCTCTGAGCTTTGCTCTGGGCCCATGCTCTAGATCAGGTTTCTGTTCCACTGAACATGCAGACGTAGTGGTATGTGATACAGAGAAGCTTGTATTGCAAAAAGAACGACGACTTCTTTGATGTATTAAAACTTAAATAAGTACAAAGTTAACTTTTTAACTAGTGAAAATCTGGCGTTCTGACACTATCAGATGATAAGGATGTGCTTATAACTTACTAAAATGATTAGTCTTCAGAGAAACAATATTCACTAATTTCATGACAGTGTCTTCTGTTGCGTTTGTAATGACAAATGAAGAATATTTTCATATGATGATGTTAAAATTAAATGGTAGCTTTTAAGGCAAATTGAGTGTCCTTTCAATTTAAGCATTGCTCTGTGACTGCTGATCTTTTTGCTATCCAGCTGTAAGCTTTTTGATTTTGAACTTATTGGCACATAAATATTTCACAAAGTTATTGAAGAAGTAAAAAGGCTGAAAGATCAACATAGAAAATAATTTGAACAAGAGGTTATAGCAGCTGAAGCTTCCAAGCACTTGTCAAATGTATTTGACAGATTTTTAAGAAATTTTTCAAACATCAGTTTGAAAATTTGTACTAAAATGTCACTTTTCTGTTGATAACTAGACAATGAAAAAACTTTCTGGTGTTTGCATAATTCTTTTTCATAGGGTCAAGCATATTAGTTGCAGCTCAAGATGCTACGGAAGATGAAGAAGCTGTGGAAGACACAGTAGTTGAAGATGAAGATGATGAAGCTGAAGTTGAAGAAGATGAGCCAACAGACTTGGTAACTATACGTGGATGTTACTTTGCAAGCGTGATTTAGACCAGAAGTGCTTCAGGCTGGATAGTTTAGATGTATTTAAATGCACTTAATAGCATTGCTGTTTCCAAGTAGCTGTTTCAAGTCTCTAGTTAAATTTGAAGTTTCAGAAGCACTTGCCTTTTCTTTCTGAATTGCCAGGGGCAATATAATCTTACTTAGTTAAACACGGTGTTATACTGAAAACAGTGTTTTGCAGCCTGTCTTCACTTAGTACATTCCCAGTCCCTGACACTTGTTGCAGGATATGCCTCTTATACCAGTGGCCACATTGCTGTTGGAGATCATTTGTTATAGCATGACAAAATTACATGTTTGATGTTGTTACATGAGTTGCTTGTAGTAGTAGAGAATTAGGCTTGCTAGAGCCTTAGTGTACTTAAAGTAGTACAAAAATTTCTCAGATTTCTGGTGTACTGTAAGAAAGTTTGGGACATTATCAGGAGGAAATGATTTGCATAATAAAAATGGATAGCTGGTTCTTTGATTCTATTAGATTTTTACTGATGCTGGTAAGCTTATGGTCAACCAGCTTTGCTAAGAGGTAGAAGGTGTGCTAAGAATTCAATACTGCCAGAACAGTGCTAAATAACCTTTTGGATGCAATTTGCTTTTAATAAACAATCTTAGGAGATTGGTGCAAAACACTACACGTTTTAGACAGTTTCTCGTGTTTATCACTGATGCTCTGTAGGTGGTCAGCTCTGTTTCATGGCTTACCTAGATAATGGTGCATGTAAGACTGATCCAGTAGGCTATCCACTGCTTCAAGTGGTGGTTTAAGCAGTGAAATCAAATTATTGAACTTAACAGGCAATTAATTTGGACTGGTCAAAATGGTGACAGTCTTGTTTTTATTTGGTGAGGAAAGTGGTGTTTCCATGATCCATGTGTGGAAAATAAGCCCTTAGTATTGGCATTTGGCAGATTAAAAAGTGAATCCTCATAAGGTGAACTTGAGCAAGTGAATCCAAAAGCTTGCTTAGTTCAAGCAGTTTTAACTATTGACAGGTATACATAACAATTAAAACTGAATAGAAAGCTTCTATAAATATTGCCTCTGTAGTGAAAGTAACTCGCTTTATGGTCACCTGTAGTTTTGGAAATGCCTTTTTTCTACGAAAAAGTAGCTTAGATGTGAGCACAATGTTTAGAGTCTACTCTTTTTCCTTCCACCCACAAGCAGACACCTCTGCTCTCTAAGAAGCCTTTCAATACAGCTGGATACAGTTCAGATTAGTCACTGTCACACGCAAGTAGAAGGATGAAGGCTGAAGATGATGCTGATCAAATGCAGAGGGAGCAGAGATTTATGTGCTATTCCTGCAATTAGGAATTGATGCTAATGCTTGCCACCGTTTCATGCTTTGACACATGGGATTCTCATTAAACAAGCCTGGTCTCTGCTTCACTGTTTGCTATAGGAGTTTTCAAAAAAGTCTCTTGTCTTAGACAGAAGAGAAAGAGGAAGAAGACTTGTCAGGAGAACCTAAAGCCTCGCCTAGTGCTGATACAACCATCTTATTTGTGAAAGGTGAAGGTAAGAGTCCTATGCTAACCTAACAAATTTCTTACTCTTGCATAGACTATCAGTGCATAAAGCAGTGAATCTCAAAAAAAAAAAAAAACCATCCCAGAACCTGTTCTGGATGCTCCCTGTTTAGAAACAGGCTAGGTTTCTAATGGTTGAATTTTTTTGTGTTTCAGACTTTCCAGCAAATAACATTGTAAAATTTCTGGTGGGCTTCACCAATAAGGGTACAGACGATTTCATTGTGGAGTCTCTTGATGCTTCTTTCCGGTATCCTCAAGACTACCAGTTTTATATCCAGAACTTCACAGCTCTCCCTCTCAATACAGTGGTTCCACCACAGAGACAAGCCACGTTTGAGTATTCTTTCATCCCTGCTGAGCCTATGGGTGGCCGTCCTTTTGGACTAGTTATCAATCTCAACTACAGAGACGTAAATGTAAGCATGATGCTGTCATTCATTTTTTTTATCTTCCCAGCTGATGTGGAAATGTCAGGAAGGAAATGATTAGTCAAGTTACTACCCCTTCAGAAGGTGAATGCTTCTGTGCTTTCTAAGCACATCAGTAGATGCTGAAGCACAGTAAGCAACTGCATTTGTGTTTCACAGTATTCACCCATATACACTTAGTTCTGTATAAGTGTTCTGTGTAGTTAAACTTGAAGTTATGTCAGCAGTGGAGGCTAGAGCGCCTTAGAACTGTGTAGCTGTGGGCTCTACTCATCTGGGAAAAAAGCTTTCTTTATGATAACTTTCATTTCACTGTGATTTTCAGTTTGGCCTTACCCATCAGCTTAAATCCCATCTGCAGGTGACTTTAAGCAAAGAAATGGCCAATAGTTGCAATGTAGGGGGCAGACTATCCCAAAACAGAAATGGGAATAGTTTTGTGCAGGAGTTGCCATTTGCTTTCTCTTGTGTTCTTGGAAAAATCTAGAAAGCAAAACACTTGTGTATATGTTCAATAAATGACTTTAAGCTGTTAATGTAAACTTTGTTACAGGGCAACATGTTTCAAGATGCTGTCTTCAATCAAACGGTTACAATTATTGAAAAAGAAGATGGCCTGGATGGAGAAACGTAAGGCTGGAGATGAGTTTAGTTGGTAGAAAAAGGTTACTGGTGGGGCCAGCAAGAATAGCTCTTGTATCCTCCCTTGCTTGAAAGTTGTCTTCTGTTTTGCTGATGGTACACCAGGCATTTGACTTCTACAGTGTAGATAGAAGTGTAGATAGTGTAAATACCATCTTGTTCCCTAAGTTAAGATTAATACAAATCTTCAGAGTTGAGAAGAGGGCTTAAGCCTGGAAGAAGACCTGATGTTACACAGCTACACAGTGATTAAAAGCTGTTCAGCTTTCATTTTGTGCTTTTCCCCAAGAGTTAAAGATGGGGACTCTTCACAGAGTTGGGCTGTGGGTCCCACTGTGAAGACTGGATGGAGTAATTCCCTTCTGGAGCACTGCAGCATAATTCAGGATTACATAAACTAAAAGATGTATTTTGGAGTACAAGATAGAGAAACTTTGCCCTAACCACCTCCTGTAGCAGGTCTCTTTCAGGAGCAGTTTTTGTCTTAGACAAGTACATCTGACACCCCTTACGTATTGTGAGCATATGCTATGCTGATATGCATTTAAATATTTGGACATGGGAGTGGAATTTTAAGAGAATGTCAGTTAAAACAAATTTTCAGTTAAAACAATTTTTCAGAAATACTTGTGGAAGATGTTAATTATTTGGATTTTCCTGACATGGGTCGAAATTGCTTTCTGAGCAAGCTTCCTTTTAAAGAAGGTTAGCTAAAAGAAAGAGATGTTGCGTTAATTCATATTTCTCCAGTAGAATAGCATGGATGAAGGAACAGTTGGTCATGTGAAAATGTGGGATACTTTTGATAAAGGAGCTCTGAAAAGAATGCAAACTATTAGAACCAGTTAAAGTTACTGTCATGTGACTAGGTAATCACCCTAAAACAGGGATGTTGAATTAAATTTTTTGTGTAGTTTAACTCTTTTAATTTTCTTTGTCATAAATCTGAGTTAAGATGCTCAACTTGAAACGTGATTTTTCCTGTAAACTCCTGTGTGCTCCCCAAATTAATTTTAGGTATCATTTATGCTCACATTTAAGTATCAACAGGTATTTCAGGTAGAATTCTTCAGAACAGCACACAAAAAAAATTGTATGCAAGAGCAGAATTGTAGCTGTTGGACTTTGAGCAAGATAAGCAAGCCCTTCAAAGGTCTGTTACTGGTAAATTCATGTCCTAGTAGCACTTGATTTGCAGTAGCATACTGAAATTATGGAAGGTATTTTCAAGGGTTTTAAAAGTTAGAGCTGTCACAAACAGAACTATTACCTCTGACTCAATGTCAAGTCACAAAAACTGTGTAAAAGTTCTTGTGGCTAATACATTTCGGTAATTATTTGCTTCAAATGTTCTGTTGCACAGAATTACATTTAGGATGACAGTTTCTGAAATTGAAGTCAGAGTAATTACTTAATATTTGTTAGCAGTTCAGTTTCAGATTCCTTGTGGGGTTTTTCCCCTCCTGCTCCCTAAAATTTCTCAGGAAAGGTCAAGTGGCCATGTACCAAAGCTAGGGTTCATTTCTATGGCTCGCTGTAAACTCCTAAACATTTCAAATTTTGAGTTAATGGGTTTTAAACATTTTTTTTAAAAGGATCTTCATGTACATGTTCCTTGCTGGACTTGGTCTACTTGTCATTGTTGGCCTGCATCAGTTACTAGAATCTCGGAAGGTGGGTAGTCTATTTTGTA
The DNA here is from genome assembly GCA_013399135.1 of Heliornis fulica. Classification (NCBI taxonomy): domain Eukaryota; kingdom Metazoa; phylum Chordata; class Aves; order Gruiformes; family Heliornithidae; genus Heliornis; species Heliornis fulica. Next base: position 136,027 of record VXBZ01011731.1, on the reverse strand, counting down.
TGTGTACTTCTTAATACAAGACTTACCGGTATGAAAGTAGTTCAGCAATTGCTTCTTGCATACCAAGGTATAGGTAGAACTTCAGAAGACTTACTTTTCATAGAATCGTAGAATGATTAGGGTTAGAAGCGACTCCCAGAGGTCATCCAGTCCAACCCCCCTGCAAGAAGCAGGGAAACCCCCAAAATAAGACCTTAGAGATTACTCAGAAAATCAGGGAGTTTTTTAAAAATATTTGTTATTGGAGATATTTAATTTGCTTGCCTAATGCTCACGTGCACCACACTAAAGTGGTTGAGCTGGAAGCTTTGATACTTTCTGGTTGTTGTGTTCAGCTACTGATTCAGTACTTACTAGATGGACTTACCCCCCCCTTGCTCTCTATTCGTTCAGTCTCTACCAAATGTTGGGGAAAACACCTGTTTAGTCCTTTATTTAGGTCTTACCAGTGTTTTGCTGTAATGTTGATTAAGGCCTTCTGGATTCCATTTATAAAGCTGGAACAGCTAAGGGCTTGACTGTTTCAGTGGGCTGGCAAGTCAAGTTGTTGAAAGTTTAAGTCTCATCTGCATGCAGTGCACAGGTTATGCCTTCATGCAGTCTGCCTTACAATACTTCTGACGTATCCTTTTGGGAAGAAATACAGGATGGCTATTGTACTTAGAAATCTACTTTTCAAGGTGAGAGAATACTGTGCTAATGTGAGCAATCCAGTGCTACATATAACAAAACCATCCATAAGGATGTCTAGTTAATCAGCCATTTTTGTGATGGGTACAATGAACTTGCCCAGGTGTGTGTGAAATCTTGGTATCTTTGCATTGCGAAGTATTGCAAGGTGTTAGAAATGGTGATTCCACACTTGGGTAAATACATTGCTAATGCTAAAGATAGTTAAAGCTGAGACAACAAAACAGCTTTAGACATTGACTAGCCTGAAGTTTGTGTCCTGGTGAAATAATTGCAGTTCATTAAATGTAGCATTATTAGTTATTTTTAATGCTTGTGCTATCAAAACTTTGTGGGTAGGGAATATCTTTTTTTTTCTTGAATTTTCAGAGGAAAAGACCAGTTCAGAAAGTAGAGATGGGAACATCGAATCAGAATGATGTTGATATGAGCTGGATTCCCCAAGAAACTTTAAATCAAATAAGTAAGTAGTCCACCTTCCACAAACCAGAGCATAACGAACTTACTGAAGTAGTTGCAACAAAAGAACAAGTAGCCATTATTTCTCAGAACAGCATGCATCTCTTTTAGGGAACAAAAGATTCTCTGAAGGACTGTGCTTCATGATTAGAGTATTCTCATATAGAACAAGCTTCACTGGTTGATACAGTAATGACTATCAGTGACTTCTGCAGTTCTGTAGACTCTTCCAACAGTATAAAATTTCTACCCAAAAGCTGGATTGCAGAGGAGGTTTAAATAGGAGGAAATGTCTGTCACCTCAAAGTTTCTGTAGGTTGTTTGGAAGTTCGCCTGTAGATCAGAGCTCTAAATAAGCATTAGAAGTGTGTGTTCAGTAAAGCCACATTAAGACTTAGTAGTAATGTGCTTTAAGTTCAAAAACTCGTTAAGTTTGCCATGAGATCTGAAATGCCAGCAGTAAACACAGTATCTGATTTCTTTAGACAGCTTGTGTGTGTGTGGATATTTCTAACTTCTCTTGCTGTTTCTTCTGTTTTTGCTTTCCTGTGGCTTCAGTGCAGAGTAGAAGAGGTGAGGCAAACTCCTGTGATCTAAAGAGTGGAAATGCTTAATGTGTTCTCCATGTGATAACTAGGCATGGACAGAAAAGTACCGCTCCCTGCATGCTGTGCTGGTTATGTAGCATGAGCTGTAAAAGACTGCAGAGCAGATACACACAAACAAACCACAAGTTCATATCAAGTGTGTCTGTGTGTTATGTATTATAAGTACAGGTATATAACTCTTGTAGTAATGGAGTTTTCAGTAGAGTACAGCTGTTGGCTCTAACAGATCCCAGCACTCTTTATGGAATATGTGGGTGTGTGTCTTTGCCTTTGTGCTACCTTGGTGTAGTGTCAGGCCAGTGTGACATGAGGAAGGGGGTAGGACTGATCATGACCAGTGGCTGAGCACATCTTGTCTCAGTGAGAAACAAACTACAGCATAAGTCAGATTGTCTTCCCTGCCTTATTCCAGGGCAACCAGTAGAATTGACTAGTGGATGTGAGGTAACCTTATTTAAAGCCCATCTTGGACAAGAGAAGTGCTTTGAAAACCCTTTGCTGGAGCTACCTGTAGTTGAGACTCCTGTCTTGATGAAACAAGCTTGTTTCGAGCTTTATTCAGTGTAGGAGGGCTGCACACCTTAGTTCTCATAAAGCTGTGTCAGGAATTGATTGGTGACTTCTAATTACTTCACCCTTAAAAAATGTGTTTATATTACATAGGTATAGGGACTGGTGTTCTACTTTTGAAAGCATTAAGCTTTCTTGTACACTGTCTTGTGAGACACAGGGATGATAGTATAAAATCTAGACACATGCATTTGAAAAGTTTCAGTCCAGCAGGAAAGATTGAATCTAAATGCTGGGGGTTTTTTCCATAGAGCTGGTTTAAATGGGTTCAAACCCTGGTAGTGCTTGGGTCATGCCCCTTTCATCCCTTTTTGAAGCTAAATAGGTGCTTGTATTTTAATCCCTGAAGTCTAGGGAAAAACAAATGTTTAAGTTCGAAATTGTGGTTTTCTTAAGCTCCAGATTAGTATTATACTTCTACACTGGAATCCTTGGAAATATATGGCCTTCAGGATCCTTAGAGGTTCTTGTCTATTTTAGTGTCGAAGACACTGTATTCTGTACTGGTACTGGCCTGTGATACCATGATGGCTACGCCTTCTATTTGCACATACCTAAAGAGTGAAATTGAGAGGTCTAATTAAGAAAATGCATGGTGTTAAGACACAGATACACATATCAATCACTTCGGGGCCTCGTATGGAGCACTGCAGCTCCTTTGCAATAGCACCAGGACTGAAATTCTACCTGTGTTAGGACCGTCACTGTAACAGGCAGTTGTCAGCCTGTCATAATCTTAGGTGTAGGATGGTTCGTCTGGTGGTCATGTAGCTAAAGCTCGGTGGCTTCCCTGTATGGGTGTCTGATTACAAAGTGACATCTTCATAGTCATTCTTAAGGTTGCTTCCTGCAAAAGTGTTTCATCACAACCAAAGCCCTCACCTCCTGCTGTTAATTGGCCAGACTGAGGAAGTATTTCCTGCACTACAAAGCTGTCTAAAGGACAGTCAGCCACATTCTTGAGGCTGGTGAACTCAAACCAGTAATAATCAAAATAATTCACTAACTTTCTCAAAGTGTAGTTAACTAATATGATACTTCTAAACAGCAGAGCATGCAGTTTTGTCAGGAGATGGTGTGGGGTTTTTTGTGGGGGGTTCTTCTGTGTAGTACCTTGTGACTCTGGGGTGAGGATTGATCAATTTGCATGTTAGAATAACAACATTATTGGTTTTGTTACCATCTACTTAAGATGCCCGTAGTTAAAAAGCCTTGGCAAGTTGTTTGAACTGGCTTCTCTGTGGTAATGCATTGTGCTAAAAAAGCAGTTTGCTTTGTGTTTGGGAGGGGGGAAGTCCATGGGCATAACATCTAACCTGAAGTAGATTAGCAATTGATGCAACTATCTCTATATTTTTTTTTATCTAGATAAAGCTTCACCAAGGAGGTTGCCTTACAAGAGGGCACAGAAGAGATCAGTGGGCTCTGATGAGTAAATGTTAACTAGTGCAACAGTTGAACCTTTACTAATCCTGCCTGTTGGGGGTTGTTTGGTTTGTTTTTTTTTAATGGGAGTAGTGCAGAGAATCCGTGTCACCATAAGGAAAATACTGCGAAACACTCGGACTGAACAGATTAACTGGATGGTGTTAATATTACTGAAACTGCACTTCTTTTTTTTTTTTTGTTGTTGGGGGGTGGGGGAGGGAGGTAGTCATTAAGATTTGTGCCTGCGTGTGTAAGCAGTTGGTCTTAACAGAACCATGTTACCCAAAATGTGCCTTTAGAGTTCTCTAGCGCTGGCTTGTCACCTGTATGCTGTCTTCAAAGGATTGTCTGTCCTCCCCCTCATGTCAGTGTCTAGTGATTTAGTCTGTATCAGTTGTATCATAGCTGTATCAGATTCTGTATCATCTGTTCTTTTCCAGCAAGTAACTTCATTCTCTCCAGCGTGCGCACACCGGCAGCTGTGTGTGGTCCTGTCTCAGTGGCGAGGCGCTGCTCGTCTAGACTCCTGCGTAGTTTGCATTCTAAAGGCACAATTGGGTATCGCTGCTCGTAGTAGTAGATATTTTGCTGCTGTTGTGGTCTGGGCATGCAGTGGCTTAATTTGAACTTACCTGCATAGACGTTTGGGAGACTTACACAGCAGCAGAATTTGTGAAGCATGGAATGTGTGTGCTGAATTGGTATTACTACATAAATTTTTTTATACCCAACTTGTTAAATGGTTAGTTATTGAGTTGTGCCAGCATCTTGGGTATTGTGATTACAGTGGTAGCTGCAATGATTACTCAAGAAACTGTTGAATAAGCCAGAACAACTTATAGTGAATTCTTGGTACTCTCACAAAAACTAGAATGTTGTATGTATCAAAGTGTGGGCTTTTTCTTAAAGCTTTACATGGGACGAGGACTTTGCATTTACTGTACACACTTGAAACTGAATTTTAAAAACCCTTGGCTTCAAATCCTCTTTTTAAATGGCAAATTACTTAATTCACCCTTTGTAGCTTTTAAATCTCAAACTTCCTTCCATTTGTCAGTACTTTGGACCGAGCTAATTTTTATCACCTTGTCTTTCCTACTAGTAACACAGATGCATATCCATTCATAAATGTTAGTTGCTATATGCAGTCAAAATAGGGTTTCCTTTTGCAGTAGGCATAGCTTACGTGATTACCAGGAACTGAGGTATTTATCCATTTCCATGGCATTCAGGAATTTAACTGACAGTAAAAAGAGCAGGTAACAGTGTCAGTTTGTTGTCATTCAGGCACCTGGACAAAGCTTGAATCGCTGCATCTCAACTGTGCATCTCTTCCTGTGTCTGAGTTATCTGGAAACTTGCTGAGTTCAGGAGAAGGCATTTATTTGAGACCTTTCTCGTCTTCCCCCCCTTCTGATCTCCGCATGTGAAAGTGCTCTTTTAGACCTTCACTTGTGAAGGGACTGAGCTGCTGAGTCTGGGAGCTGAGCAGTAATCACAAACCATGTGATAGCCTGTTCGCTCTGAAACTGTACCTGTACTATTTCATTACACACTTTGTCAGAATGAACTGTGAAGCTGCTCCTGCTCTGGAACTCCTCTTGGCCAGGCAGACTACTTCAGTAGTGAAGGTTGCCAAGTGATCTCTGTGAGGACTCCTCAGACAGTTGAATGCTACTTGGATATGAAGTAACTCCACTCAAACGTTGTGAAAGGGATTTGCTTGCCTTTAGTAGTGTAACCTGCCTGGCTTTGCTGTAGGTGTATGGGCTCATACCCAAGCTTGCATTGTTAGAACAGAGTATCTGTTAAGTGCTCCGCATACCTGACAACTGAACTTTTAAATTCTGTCTCTTAACCTGAAATAAAGAGGTTTTGTTTTTTTTACTTAGGCAATCCTAAACTATATGTAGTTCTTCCAGAGATGGGAAGTACTCTTCTGAGAGGGAGTTGATAAGAGCTGCTCTAGATACAGTGGTACTGCAGGAAAAAAGCCAACTGATCAGAAAGGAGGATACCAATTTGTAGTATCCTGGCTTTTATTTGTTCAGATAAATAGTTTAGCCCTAGTACATTGCTTGAGCTTTGGAGCAGGGAAGGCCTTTAGAAAGGTAGCACTTAAGCAAAACTGTAGAACTGAAGCATGGTACAAATAAGAAATAGAAATAAGTAATTAAGTTCTCAGCTTGCTTCTCTGCACTCAGTAGCCAACATAGAAACATCTAAGTCCTAAGTGTGAAAGAGGGGAGGAGACAGTTCAGCAACTCCTCAGGGAGGTTGTGGAGTCTCCTTCTCTGGATACATTCAAGACCCATGTGGACACCTACCTGTGTGACCTGCTCTAGGGAACCTATTTTGGCAGGGGGGTTGGACTTGATCTCTGGAGGTCCCTTCTAACCCCTACAACTGATTCTGTGAGTTTGCATGGGAACTAGCAAGGGGGAGAGCTGCTTGTACTGAGACTGATGGTACAACTTTGCATTTGCTCTGGGTGGTTCATAGTTGCGTTTTAGTAGTTCCTGATAGCTCCAGCCAAGAGTCTGCTACTGCTCATGGTAAACGTTACCAGTTCTGAACTCTGAGCTTCTGGGTAGTTTGCTCTAAGTGAGGTTTAGCAGTAACATTCTGGTCTGTCATAGACGAACTTTGGCATCTCTTACGCTATTTCTAGTGAATAAACCAGTCTGCCACGCTCAAGATTTCTTCCAGTGAGGGAACGCAGTTGTTGCTTTATCCTGTTAGTTAACTTTTTTCTCTTAGTCCTTGAATTTTCTACTCAGTTTTTAACACACAGATAGCTTAGTGTTACAGGTATGTTGTTTGATATTATCAACTGAGCAGGGTGTAGTTTCATTGGCTGTAAGATAGAGTAAGTAGCAGTTCAGCCTGTCCCCATCATCTCTCCATGTGGTAGCACAACACTTGTACAATCCAGCATTCTTACCAGCCTGGCTGTCAGCAAGCTTCCTGTACTACCACACTGACTACTACTCAGGTGAGGAGTTAGAGGAGCAAGGAGCTGGGTTTCTCCCTTATTAATGGTTCTAACAGTGCATTGAGACTGCACGTGAAGTTACGGCCTTAGTCTTCAGGGCCACTGTTTGTTCTGTCCTCACAGCTCCTTAACTAATTGAAAAGGTTGCAAAGATGCTAATGAGCCTATAGTTGGGGTAGGAAAAACTGCTTTAGCATTTGTGTGTGCAAAGAACTTACTTAGCTGTCTTTGAACTGCATTTGATACTTGTAGCCCTTTGTGCCCCCTCTGCTTTTTTGGCAGCAGTTCATTTTTTCCCAGTACCATTTAATCTGAGGAAGAAGAGCACCTGCTCTCAGGCTCTAGGATGAAGTCTCATCTTTATTCTTAGTGTACAAAATAATAAAATTGTAGGCCAAGGAGAAAGGAGCAGGTTGGTTAATGATGCAGAGGTTTGGTTATGCTGAAGATCCTTCTTATCCTGGAAAGGATGTGATAGGAAGCATCGCTTGCTGTTTTTACTCCTGGAACGCGTGGTGCTAAGCAGAACACTGCAGCTGAAAGCTCTGAGTCGAGGGAAGCAGCAGGAAGGTGACATAGGCTGGTTGTCCTGGTTTTTGTGGTGCCTGATGTACTGAGGAGCAGTTAAGAGTCTGTTCCCTTCTCCCAAGGAAGGACAGTACCTACCTCATAGGAGTGACACAAGGGCTGTTTCAGGAGTGTTCAGAGGCTACTCAGAACTTGCACAATATACTTCTGTGGATATAGTATGACAGCACTAGTGTAACTTGATGGTAATGACATAGTTTCATTAGACTCATGGTATAACAGTTTAATCCCCTCACAGAATGTGGCAGCTTTTATACCAAGACTTTTCTTAGATAGGCAGAGGAACAGTGATGAGCTTACAGAGGGAAACAAAGCCAGAAAGATCTCTTCAGCTTCAACAAGAGTTTATATGTGGGCTAAATAACATTCTTCTGCCATTCTTCCACTTATCTCCAGATTTTCCCAGGCATTTCATTTAATCAGTTGATAGAGGTGATTGCTTGTGTACATACAATCAACAGTCAGTTTAGGAATGACTGTGTTGGATGATTGTGTTTTGATGATATACTGCAACTGAAATGTTAAATTAACATTTACTTTCTTACCTGCTGACTTTCATTTGTGAGATCAGATCTCTTGAAAATGGCTGCAGGTTTTTTGTAAAGTAAACTTGATTGATTTTTTTTTTCTTAGCTTTGTGTAGTTTTTTGTTTTTTTTTTTTAATAAAGCATGAGTATGGCACCAAGAAGCCTGAGTGGTATGCTGGTGCTCTTCCTTCATAAGCAATCTATAGAAACAAATGCAGAGAGAGTAGACACTTTAAAAAGCTTTTTTTCACAAGTGTGTTTGGGAATAAGTGAGGAAACATGCTGATTTGGACACTGGGCTAACAATATGGTTCAGTAAAATCATATGGAAAGGCCATGGGAAGATGTTCCAAAACCTCTTGAATCCCAATTTGTTAAAACTGAACCCTAGTTCCCTACACTTCCAAAAGGAACAACCTGCCCTGAAGCTGTAGGCGGTATGAAAAGAACCTGTTACAGTGCCTAAATGCTGCTGAAGCACATGGTGAGCCAAGGCCACATCCCTGCAGTGTTAAGGCGTGTGTTGTCTGGCTGAGGAGATGGCTCTATTCCTGGCTGTGATGCTGCAAGCATCAACTCAAGCAGCTGTCCTGTAACCAGACAGAAGGTAAGGATGGCTGGGGGGAAGCTAACAAAAGCAGAAACATTTTTAAGTTGTCCCTCATTTATGCAGAGGTAGCAGTTCAGAAGTCTCACAAATCTGTCTTAACATCTCCCCTTGTAACTCCTAGAGAACATTAAAATAACTCTTGACTTGAAGTCTGCCTCATCTTTCTCTGAAAAGGTAGATTGTTTTGAAACTTCACAGAAGTCTGTTCTAAGCCAGGTTTTAACTTCTGTACACTTTATATCCCCTCATGGTAGTAGTCTAGGTTATAAATCTGTCATCCAATTATAAAGCTGTATTAACCAAGGTGTAGTAAAATTTCTGTACTACAGCAGCACTCTAGTTCTGTGATTGGTGAGGGAAAGCTGAACCTGTCTTTCCTTGTTGTTTTCTATCTGTTCAACTTCCATGGAAGTCACAGCTTTTCCCACATCAGACTGCGTGTGCTGCAGACTCACATTGTGAAGCTGTAACTTAAGGCAGTGAGTAACCACAGAGCCCTTACACAGTGAAGGGGATACTTTGAGTTAACTCAAGTAGCCCCACAAGTGTTGGGACAAAAGAAGCTTTTAGAGCTCTCCCCAGTGTATATTGTAATGTAACAGCTGCAGCCACATGCTCTGGATGGAGGGAGGTGGCTTAGTGCTGCAGTACTGGGCCCTGGGTGATTAAAGCATTCACCCTGGAGGTGAATGTCATTCTAGGTTGCCTGGGTGGAAGCTGGTCCTAGGCCCTACAGCACAGCTTCCTGCCCTGGGCATTGGATTTAATGAGGCCTTTTAACTCCACCTGCATCTTGCCTGTGTTCAGACACAAACTGCTACATGCTCACCTCAGCTGGAGTGTTTGTGAAGGCTGAGTCTGTGTCTCACACCCAGAGCACCAGCATATCCTACTGTTATGGCCACCTCCACCACAAAGGTGTGAGGCAACAGCCAGAGCAATCACTGACATCACTCAGAAGCATTACTCCATACAGGGCAAGACCTTCCCCTCAAGGTCTGGTTGGGACCAAACTGCCTCCCCAGCTCCTGTTCAAAGCACCTCACTGGGTATCATCTACTGCTCCTTCAGTGCCAATCACCGAGGGCCATCACTGCCCTATTGCTGAATTTGCAGTCACACCCAAACATGTCACCAAGCATCTGCGGCCACCATAAACACAGGAGCCCCCAACACACTGCAAAGTGTCCCACAGGGCAGCCCCCCCCTAAACCCTGCCCGTTAAGTGTTGTGCAAGCTTGGGGCCTTCACTCTGAGTGTGGTATTTACAGCCTCTGAAGAGAAAGGTCTGGTTCAGAAACAAAAGGCAAACACTGTTTATGGAAGAGGTGCATTCACACGTGTAGTGACCGAACACACTGGAAGCAGCACTGGAAGCAGCATGTGGCTCCGCATCCTGTAGTGGAGTGCGTTACCCATGAAGCGCGGCGTGGTGGTTGTCCTGTTCTCCAGTTCCCTTCCCCACACCCCTGATGAGCTTTATAACCAGCTTGGTGCCGGTGCTGGGTTTTGGGTAGCTGTGCTCAGCTGCCTCTGTGGTTTGGGCTTCAAAAGATACTGGCAGATAACGATCAAGACTGGGAGATCACAAATCAGGCTCGCTGTGTTGTGGTGCAGAGCTGTCACAGGCTGCTGTGTGTGCACAGGCAGCTCGGCACTTTGATTTCCTCCAGCTGTGGAGTTCAGTAGACCCCAGTGCACGCAGCCTTGAGGCCTGTAAAGCTCCAGTCATACAGACATTGGGAAGGGAACGGATGAGACCGCGTTATGTACCCTGCCAGCACGAAGGGGCTTGAGGGTGAAGCAAGCGGATTTATGAGTATTGTATCCCACTCAGCAGCAGCACCACGCCAGACCACATGTGTCCTCATGTGTCCTCCCTCCTCCTCAGCTGCTGCCTGGGAGCCCCGTGGATCAAACATGCCCGTGCTGCTGTAGAAATAGAGGAAAGCAGCAACGAGAAAAAGTTTACAGCCTTTTGTGTTCGCCACCAGGTTTTACCCAATCACTTTTTCCATTTTCAAAGTGCTGATCACATGTGGTAAAGCTTGAGTTGCAAACACATGGGAGAAACACCAGGCCTGAGTAAGCCTACTCCTCCTTACCAGCACAGTGAAATGCAAGTAATTCTTTCAGATGCAGATTCGTTGAGCAGTAGCTGTTGCTGCTTACAGCAATTAGTATCTTTTAGTGCAAAACTAAGCTGCCTCTGAGCAACCAGGTAACAGGAGGTGGGAGGAAAAGGTTGATGTGTTGATTGCCTCAGTTACCCAAAGCCACTCCTGGCCTGAGGACAGGGCTGCCAGCCCGGTGGGTGTGCATGCAGGACCCTCACTAAATACCTGGAAGGACAGATGGCGCATTGCGCTAGAGCCACCGCCCCCTCCGGCTGACATTCTGTCCTAACCTTTGCACATTTTTATGAGTGGCACAGCTACAATCCCTGTGCGGTTCCAGATTAAAAATGACTCGCTGAAAAGTCATCCCACCACAGAGCTGGGCCTTCACCGCGCTAACCTCTGCCTCCAAAATTATGAAAACGGACCAGGCCTTTCATGACACAAAGCCTTTTCTCCAGAAATCTCCTTTATTCACACCCTCTGACTAACCAATGTTCGTAAATTGCTTCGCAACCCTTTGCTAAAAGGCCCTGGAGAAGTTCAAACAGCTTCATGATGGTGTATTCCAAACACACATCGTCCAGAGTTTCCTCATACGCTCCTGGCAGTTTTCCTTGCCAAACAAGAGATGAGTCTGGCACAGGAGCAATAAACAACAGCACAGCAAAGGAGAAAGCTATTTTCAGTTCCTACTACTTGGAGGATTGCTACAAGGTTTTCTACTGCGTTACGCAGCAAGGTTTCCTGAGCCAGAGAAGTCTTCCCACTTACTGGTATTTAACATATGAAAAACTCCTGCTTCCTTTGGGTGTAAGTTTTTTAGGCCGAGAAGGGAACTTAGAAAGAACTGGGAGTGGGAGGCAATGCTACAATTTTTGGAAAGCTCTGCAATGGCTTCTCAGCTCTGTCTTTACCTAATTTCAGGTCTACAAGGCAGCTTCATCCTGAGATGAAGGCATCTCGGCCCCTTACTAGGGACGTTTTCATTTCCCTAGAGGATTCAATCATCAACTTGTTCCTCCGTCAGGCACCCAGTTAACACTGTGATACATGCATGCAGCTTGCACTTCACTTACCTGAGGTGACACATGCAGCCAGTCACAGCAAGGTAGATGTATCCACAGTTCCTGAACACCCTGTTCTGTGCAACCTGCCCTTGGTCAGCACCTTCCTTCCCTGCTGCCCTTGAGCAAGCCAGCTTCTCTCTGCCTCTCCGCCATCCTCCCACTTGTTAATGCAGCTAACTTCTTTGTAAAAAAATTAACCTTACTGGGTAAGTGGTTTCATAAAAATCCTGTTACAGTGGAGAACTACTGCTTCAGCAGTAAGAAAAGACAATACTACCTTCCTCCACCACCTCATTCCCCGCCCTTGCTTCAAATGGGCCTTGTTGCCCAGGTGAAGCTGCTGAAGAGCCCTGACAGCACACAGGGACCCACCTGCAGCCTTTGCACCTGACGAGTGCTCACAGAATCACAGACTGGTCTGGGTTGGAAGGGACTCTAAGGATCATCGAGTTCCAACCCCCCGCCACAGGCAGGGCCACCATCCTCCAGGTCTGCATCTAGGCAAGGCCCCACCCAACCTGACCTTGAGCCCCAGGGTTGGGGCATCCACCAACTCTCTGGGCAGCCTGTTCCAGTGCCTCACCACTCTCCATGAAGAACTTCAGCTCCTCTCCGTCATGAAGGAGGTTTTTAACAAAACCCAAGTCAAACTGTGGCTCTTCCATGTCCCTTATTTAAACCAGACTGGAGAGCAGAACCCAGCATCATCCTTATGGCTGTTTGGCTGTGGCAGCGCAGGGGCAACAGCATCTTCCCTGGGGCAAGCGATGGCAACTGAATACTTAAGTCTCAGGAAATGCGAGATTTTTTTCACAGTCCAACACAGACAAGTCATGATTGTGTGTTTCTCCACCCTTTTCTTTACCTGTGTTGTCAGGGCAATGATGGACGCTGGTGCCTCTTAGGTTGTTTGGCATAAAGTGCCAGTTACTCCATACCTTGGGGGGGGCGAGTCTTGCGTCAGTTTCAGTTTCCAGTCTCTGCAGAAATGCCTAAAGGAAAATCCACCTCTGATTCCCCGAACCGGAGGTTTGTGAACAAGAAAGGTTTGAAGCAAACTCTTGCCTCGTGTCGCCTTTGCTCACTGAGTCACTAATAGTCAAACTCTGAGAGAGACTTTTTTTTTTCAATAGAACAGGACAAAACTCTCCTTTCATAGTAGCAAGAGCAAATAATTGCTCATTGTAGTCACGTTCTGAAGATCAAAGTGTAGGTGCACAGCCCTCCTGTCCCCCCAAACACAAAGCAAGCACTTTGATTCCTTTCTCTTCGCTAATTTGCATGTTGGCAGCAGTATAACCACAAAAGACGATGCTCCAGCTGAGCACCCTGTCCTGCTTTGCAACAGCCAGTCTTCACCCAAGCCTGAGATCTCAAACCAGTCCTACTGACCATCCCATGGGCCATGGCTCCACACAGAGAAAAAATATCACCTCCTGGTGCCCACCACTGCCAGGGGATCCCATGGTCCCAGAGCACTCGGGTCATCCCCAACCCTCAATGCTCCTGAGGCCGTTGTGTGGTCTCCAGGCCTGGGGCACTTCCGTGAGGTAGATCCACAAGATGGAGGCTGGGCCCTGTGACCTGTAGCTGCGCCTTTAAAATGGCGGGAAAATAGAGCTGTAGGGAAAGAGCAGAGGAAGCAGCAGGTTGGAGGAGGCCCACGGAGACACCCCATCCCTCTGTCAGCCTGCTGTTTCAGGACACAGATGTCACTGCCAGAGGAGGGACAGTGCAGGGAGGAGCTGAGGCAGCCGGACATTTCCCTGTTGAAGGCAAGAAGAGCAGGGAAACTGCCAGCTCAGGGACAGTCAGAGACAAAGATAGAAAAAAGGGGCTGGGCACAACAATTTTACCCTTCCAGGGCCAAGAACCAGGTGCCTTCTATGTCTCTTTCACAAGTACTTGGTCAGTCACTTCCTAGACACAAAAGCTCACCCCGTTCAATGTCACGACAGGCCCCACACCCTTTGGACACGAGTTTCCCATCGTCTCAATGAGAGAGGAAAGGGAGATTTCTTGGTCAGCAGGTTGGTAGAGAGAAGAAAGTGATTTTTCTGCAGGTTTCCTCCATGAGAAACCTTGTTTCCACCCCTTCATCCCACCCAGAGTTAGTTGAGAGCACACCACTCCATCAGAGACCCTTAGTTGGGGGCAGAGCCCGTTTTGGCAGAGAACAGGGTCCTCATCTGAGGCAGGAGTGACATGGGAGGTGTTAGCCTCTGTCACGAAAGTACAGAAGGTTGGAGGGAGGAAAGCAGCAGCAGTTTTATCCCCGGGGTATGTGTCTCTGATTCTGAATCTGGTTCACTTCTCTGCCAGAAAGAGCCATCCCACCAGGACATAGGAAGATGCAGACTCTCAGCTTTGCTGCAATTCCCTGGCCTCCAGAACTGGGTACGCGACTCAGATGATTTGTTGGCTCATCATCCTATGAACTGCGCTTTATTTATAGCAAAGCATGTACAACACAGCTAAGGCGGCTCCGACAAGTTAAACCAAGGATTCCTTTTTTCTTTTGACACTTGCACGTGGCTTTCAAATGTGTCCTGAAGATTTCACAGCCATACACACACACATACACACACACGTATTTATGCAGATATAAACCTACGGTGGCGGAAATCTACTTCATTTATATACAGAACAACTGGTACAACTGTCTATCAGTACAACGTGCTAGGAAGACGCTCACTGATGCGATCATGGGGCTACAGTCGATAAGGACAGAGAACCAGAGAACCCCAACCTAATGCCTGTGCAGGAAAACCAGCCCTGAAAGTCGTTTTCTGCCATCTCAGGTCGCTACGTTAAGCAACCGCACCAGGCGCAGAGTGCCCTTTCGAAGGGGTAGGGGCTGCTGCAAAACGGGGGTCAAAATTGAATGTGAATTTTCACAGTGCTGCGACCATCTCCGGTCCAAACTCGTTCTGAGTGAAGGAAAACAGCGACGCTGTTCGCGTGGGGGAGCTCCGGCTCGTATGCTGTCCACCAGCAGCTACGCCTGAAAGCAAGTTCCAACAAACCCACAAGAAGAGCCATGTCCATTTTGTAACCTATAATTTTTAAATATAACATTTTATTGCTTAGATGGTTTGATACAGAACAACTTTTACTTTTTATTTCGAATTTGGAAGTACTGTACAACTGAATAAAAAGAGGAATAAAAGTACCAAAACAAATGTGTGATTCTCTGTTCATGTGGCATAAACCAGTCTTGTACACAATTCGTAGCAGCAGTTTTAAGTTCCCTTTAGAAAAATATGAATTCTACACATTTATTACTGTTTCTTGCATGGGATGAAATCACTAGGATTAAACTTCCTTCGTGGAGAGAGAGAGATATAGAGATAGAGAAAGGAGACACATAGAGAAGAGAGGATGATGAATCATTCTGAAAATGGAATCAGACTGTCACGTAGCTCCCCAAAGTTATTTCACAAGAGCCTCAAAACAAGGTTCTCTCTTTTTTTTTTTCTTTTTTTTTTTCCTTTTTTTGTCTTTATGCTTTCACAGTCAAGTGCTTAATGTAGTGATTGAATTATCTCAATGTTAAGTCCATTGCAACTCAGGCAAAAGAATTTCAGAAGATCCTTTTTTGTTGGTTTTTTTTTGTTTGTTTGTTTTTTGTAAAAGCCCTGAGAGAGGAAAAAAATAATAAAAAGATTCAAACAAAAAAATCGTATAGAGACAAATTAGCTGAACATGCAAACTAAAGCCTAAGATTCACCCATAGTTTAAACACATTATAAATTTCACAGTTTAATATTGGGGAAGGAGGGGAAACAAACAAAAAAAAATAAACAACCCAACAACAGCAACAGTTCTCAGTCAAACTCAACTAATAAAAATGTCAATAAAATGTGGCAAGACCTTATACTCTACTAGGATATAGATAAAGGCTAAATAAAGCTTTAAATCAATAGTGATTATTGCTAGCAGATGTCCCGGCAGGCTGCTGGGAATTAATTACTTGCTACATTGTTCTGCAGCATATAGTTTAGTAATGGCTTCTCCCCCACAGTATTGCGCAGTTTAGTGTGGGGAGTTGCAAAGAAAAACCAACCAACCAACCAAACCCAACCAAAAACCAAAAAACAACCCAAAAAAACAAAAAAAAACAAAACTCCAACAAAAAATACCCAAAATAATAATAATAATAATTATTATTATATTATAATAGTAATAACAATTTAAGGGATGTGTGAACTGGTTTTAATTAAGTAGAATGCACCCGGGTAGAGTTTCAAATGAGTCACTGGTTG
>VXBZ01011731.1:19850-120094 GCA_013399135.1 Heliornis fulica | reverse complement strand
TTATATAATATAGGCTGGGTCCGAGGCCCACTTCCTCCATCTCTGGTGAGCGCAGGAAAAGCGATTTCTGCGGAGAGGAAGGGAGGGAAGGAGGGGGATCACAGTGCGGGCTGGGCCGGGGGAGGGCTGCGGTGGTGGAATAGCACAGTGAGGCTCCGGCAATGCTATTATGGCTCTGTCTGTCCCAGAGGTCATGACTGAAGGACAATTAACAATAAACAGGAAGACAACAACAAAAACAACAACAACAACAACAAGGACAACAAAAACGCTGGGCACTCCTAAAAATGCACAGCTACAGTAGGAGACATTTCGCCAAACCCCTTCAATGCTGGCGGCTGGAGTGTCACCTGTTGCCGGCAACAGGAGCCATACGGAGAAATTCCATCTGCCAGCATTAAAGGGGTTAAATTACTGATATGAAATTTAGACACACACCTCAAGTCTTCAAGCATCAACCCCAAAATTTCAGGAAGAAATAATTTTTTTTAATTTATTTTATTTATTTTTAACATGTCTTAAATCTGTAGTTTCATTACCAGTAGTATTTTCTTGCTCTAGAACATGACAGTAGCAAGATGACGGTAAGGCTCGCATTTCTCTCTCGCTCGCTTTCAACTGGAAGACGGAATAACTTTGCCCTTTTAAGTAACACGCGCTGTCACAGGTGTGATTGCAACAAGATCAACCTCGTACTCGCAGCGCCTTTCTTAATGCACTTGGGAGGGGCCCGACGCCGCCCCGGTCTCGCACGCTTCTCTCCCAACTCCACCCCCCTCCCCCCAAATTCCCCGGCAACGCACACGCACCCACACGCACGCACTCGCACCCCACCACGAGTGAGAAGTTCCCCTGTAGAGGTGTGATGGTACCTCGCTGGCCTCCGTTTGACTCTCCGGTCAGAGGAAGGGTTTCATTTGAAAGTACAGTAGAAGAGCTGCAACGTTAAGAAGAGGAGCTGGTGAAAGCGTTAAGTCAAAAAACACTTCTGAGAGGGGAATCCAAGCTGCGGTATACGTCTGCGCAGGCAAATATTGCCCATTGGTTTCTGCTGACTGCAGAGACAAGCGAANTGAATTTATAAAATAATAATAATAATAATAAAATAATAATAATAATAATAATATACTGAAGCAAATCAAACATATATAACAGCGGGTGCATATTTTCCATAGGTTACGATGCTAATGTAACTCTTCTCTGCATAGCACGCCTGTTTCCACGGCGGCCAGAAAATCCCCCTAGGATCAATCCCGAAGACCATTTCTAATGCTGAAAAGTGGAAACAACGTGCGAGGTTGAAATTTCGTCGCTTTTCCTGCTTTTAGCTTGAACCACTTTGAAACACCTTCATCTGCCACGTTGTTCCGGCCTGGAACAGGCTTAATGCTCCACCGTGTGGCAAACGCAAGAACAACTACTGAGAAAAAAACCCAACCGGTAAATCAACATCTCTTCTGCATCTCCTCTGACTGTTTCGTGTGAAATTCACATCATTTTTCTTCCAGTTATTGGCTGTGGTATCCAAGGGCCTCCCACCCCACTGCCCCCATTTCCAGCTCAGAGAACAAACACAGCGACTATCACAGATATACAAGAACAAGCTCACGCACACCAATACAAAAGGTAACATTAATGCTTAAATGAAAAAGGTCCTCTCCAAATAATTCATTAAAATATTAAAAAAAAAATCATTTTTGAAAAAAAAAATCTATGATACCAAAAGATCTAATAAAGTAGTAAGGCACTCAAATCAGTATGTACTGTAGTCTCTTGCATTATTATACTGAAAGGCATATGGCACCGCGTCCAGTCTGCCATACTCTCCCCACAGCTGTAGGTCACCCTTCCAAAACCAAAGACTCTGGAAAACCTTGCTCTGCTGGCTTCAGTTTGCGTGCTGGGACGGGTCCGACCTCCTAGCAAGTCATTCAACCCCCAAGAGCTGAGGCGCGCTGTCCGCAGGGGCGAGGATGTGATTCATGGGAGACTTTTTGTTGTGCATCTCCAGCAAGTCTTGAATGAAACCTGAGGGCCTCTCGTGCTCGGAGCCACCTCGAAGTTCCTGGTCTTTCTCGGTCTGTTTCTGTGCACTCTTGGTGGGCTCAGCGAGGCAGGTGCCGGCTCCTCGCCCGCTCTCCCTCTCCTCTTCACTGGGAGAGTCCTTGCCTGTGCCGGCCAGGAACTCTTTTCGGCTTCCCATCAGGGAGTTATGGCTACCGATGCCTCCCACGGAGTCGCACTCATTTTCTGAGATGGGGTTAGTGCCACTGTGGCTAGACTCATTCTCGCTGTCTTCTCCACACCTCGACTGGGTCTCCTCCTTGTCGCTCTCCTTCCCATGGTTTCGAGCACTTTTGACTTTCTGGTGTATGCGCTGGTGACGAACCAGGCTGTGTTTCAGAGTGAAGGTCCGTTCACAGGTTTGACACTTGTACGGTCTCTCACCTAGAAGGGAATTAAGACACCAAGTCAGACGTAAGGTCACAGGCAGCAGAAGATGCTCTGCGCTTTGGAAACTCGGTACCTGTGTCAAACATGGAAGTCGCTGCAGATTTGCTGCTCCTGTACTAGCAAACTAGCTGACAGCACGCAACCCCAAATACAGATAAACACCCTGGGGCGCAAGTTAGAAGTTAAAATTAAGTGTCTTGAGATTTCTGCAAGCTTGGTACTGCTCTGCAGTAAGGAAGGAGGAAGACCATTAGCATCTCATCTAATTTAGTTAGCAGCTTTTCTGGGACAAGTTTGCGGTCATACTTTGGAGCTCAAAAGCCTTTGTGGAATCAGCCCACCACAGGGTCTCCCTGCTACAGGTCAGCCCCTGGTACATGTGCCGAGACAGGACTTGAGATGGAAGGTTGAGGACGCTTCCCAGTTCAAACAAACTGAAAAACACAGGAGAAAACCTCTCCCTCTCTCTTAGATGCAGACAGACAGGCGAGCACAAGAAGCACACCGATGAGAAGCCATAGGGAATTATCCTTGCTACAACCATCCCTCCTCTTTCTGTGAAGTAGAAGACAGTATCACCACAATTTGAAATGGAAACAGAGCAAGTAAAGGACCTAGACTTTTAAGGGCATTGATTGATGGCGTCTCTTGGAGGTGACCAACATTCACTGACCGAGTGAAAAATGCCTGCCTTGGGATGCTATTTACAGAGCTGCTGGTGTTCCTCATCCCACTGGTGTTTCAGGACAGGAGTGACATGTGAAAGCCCCAGAAAAACCTCTTCACGCCCATTTCAGAAATGCTACTTGGAGGACAGAATTTCTCTGCTTATGCAATGCAAAGCCGCAGAGCGGCTGCAGGCACCCTCTGCTGTAACCAGCAGGTCATCTGCTCTGATCTCAGAGACGCTTTGGGCACTTGAAGTGCTCGAATGCTTTCCTGAGTATGAGCTCATCAGAAAACAAAGCAACCACAGCCCCACAAACAAAACTCCCCCAAAGTCACAACCAATCACAGTGCCCCAAGGTGCTGCTGGCCCCAAAGAACCAAAGGTCCCACCCTCACCACTTCATTCTCTGCTTCAGTGCTGTGATTCCATCAAGACACCATCTTCTGCCAATGAGCATACAGGCAGAACAAGACACTCTCGGCTCATTTCTCACTTGTAATAATGCCCGGGATTGTGAAAAGAAAAACAATTACAAACTTGAGGGGGCTGGTTGAAGTGTGCAGGTAGGTCCTGCTGTCCCTGGGAAGTGTGACACTTCCTGGAGACGTTTCTCACCCGGTGCTCTGCTCAATCACCTGCTATGAAGGAAGGGCACGGCTCCAGCTCTGCACCAGGAGCCTTTTTCTTTTCAGCCGACAGTCTTTGCCCATCCAGTACTTGTCTGCAGCCGGAGCAGAGCTGCAGCTCACTCCATGCTTGGGCAGGCAGCACCAGAGCACCCCACAGCTGTGTGCTGGAAAGCTGCCTCCACTGGGAAAAGGAAACATTTCCAGCCTGATTGCCACTCAGAAAGGTGGACAGAGGTTTCTTAAGCACTTCAGCGTGTCACATACGTTCCTCTTCCGAGTAAAGAAATTCCAAACGTATACAGTTATCTTTTAAAAAACCCCATGCATTAGAACCAAAGTAAAAGCAATGTTACAGCCTGACAGCATACTGCCAATGTGTCCGAACAGGAGGAAAAAAAGATGAGGACTGTGAACACATAACACACCTATTTTACATTCAAACATCCTTCAGTGTCAAAAGAAAAGAAAAGCAAACAAATGAAAAACTATACTGGCAAGGCCCACACATCTCAGCATGCAATGAAAACACACAACATGGCAACTCCATGGGCACACCACAGTGTATCTTCTGGGGGTAAAGCTTAGTCCTTTAGATACTAGAATCTTCCCAAGACTTCTGAATTAGTATGAAACCAGGCACATGAATGGGACCCATCCCCTGTTTCACTTGTGGCTGAATGCCAGAAGAAAACAGGTCAATTTTGCACTCAAGAAGTCCGTATTTGGGATTCAAAAGGGTAAAAAGTCTGGTTAAGGCACTAATCTTTGGTGTAGCAACACAAATATTTTGGTAATGGCAAAGATCTTGTCTTCAGCAGAGAGCACCTTCAAAAGACACAGAATGTCAAACTGCACCAGTCTTCCCACATCAGATCAGGTCGCCGACAGGTAAAATGCATCATTAATAAGGATGCATTAACAAGGATGAATGATTAATTCACCTTCTAGCTGGCTTGTGGCTTCATCTCATTTGCAAGGCACTGCTGCAAACAGCACTGAGTAAAGCAATCCCACGTGTTTTAACTGACGAGTCGAGTCACTGGGATGGGCGTTTCACTACCTGCGTTCCACCTTCCCTGCCCAAGACTGAATGAGGAGCAAGGTGCCCGCTGTAGCTTGGCCTTTCTCCTTGAGCAACACGTCATGCAGATCACCAGTGCATTACCAGTACCAGGCTTAGATAATCACACAAAAACAACTCTCTCTCTCTCTAAACTTTCACTCAGAGATGGAAGTCTTATCATATACTTCCAGGTTTCTCCATGGCTTGTCAAAACACTGAGAGGTGACAGAACCACGTGCACATGACAAGAAAGGAGTCAGAAGCCAGACAGAACAACTGTCCAGGGATGTCCATACTTGGCCTCACCTCTAAACTCTGCAAGCAAGCATGGGGAAAAACAGTTTAGGAACTGAAGATAAGGAAGTGCTTACAACTGCCGCTCCCCTGACAGGCTTTCTAGGCAGTGTAGGGGATTGGGGCAGAGAAGACACCTTGCAGAGACACCTGCCGGACTAAAAACAGTGTCTCCAACCTCGAGTGCCAGCACCAATTGTGCACCTACAGAGGCAGATGCCTTGGTCTGGTGGCAGACCTGCTCACAATCTGCTCTCCCTCAAGCCTCCTCTTACCTGTATGAGACCGCATATGTCGCGTCAGATCTTGCAGAGACCAGAAACGCTTGTTGCACACAGTACAGACTTTCTTTCTTTTGTCTGCTTTTGCAGTACTCTTAGCCTCATCAGTCTTTGGTTTTGTGTCATCACTGCTCTTCTCAGTGGACTTTCTCTCTGTGCCTTCCCCCTCAGAGATGCTTTCGCTCTCTTCATTTTCCTTTCCTGTTGCCTCACAGTCCACAGGAGACTCCACTACCTTCAAGTCCATCGGAGACTCTTCCTGCTCAAGACCAGAGTCCTGCATCGAGGGAGCTCCTGAATCATCCTGAATGCTTTTGCTTTCATCCTCACTGCTCCTTTCATCCTTTCTGTCCTCATGAGTGTGGGCCTTTTTGTGACGGCTAAGAGTGCCAGCAAACTTGAAGGTTTTGCCACAAATGTCACAGGCATGTTTCCTTTCAGTCTGAGAACTGCTGCCTGCACTCTGGTCACTCTCTGCCAGCTTGAAGTCCATTAATTTGCTGGCAAAATTGAGGTCAAGACTTTTGTTACTTACAGAATCTTCCTCAGGGCCCTCTTCATATCCATCCGCTTTATCTTCAGCATCCTCTTCTGCCGGGGGGGAGTCAGCTTTTTGCTCCTCCTTGGGGCCGCACTCACTCTCTGGTAGCTCTGTTATTTCCTCTGGCTGTTCCTTCTCGCAGGAGGTCAGGTCCAGGACTTCGTTTCCCGTAGCTAGTGTCTCCATATCAGACTGGCTGTCTGCAAGCAAACACAAGAGAAACTTTCAGTGGGATGCTCTCTGCTAACCCACAACTCCCAGTGGTAGGGCTGCACATGGACCCAGGAGCATCGCTTCTGCTCAAGCGCCCTAACATGTTTCTCTTATCTGTGACCCAGGCCGGTAACGGGACTGAAAAGAGATCAAACCACTATGGAGCCCTATTAACAAGATGATTAAAATTCCATAACAAAATGCATTCTTTTCCAAAATACACTCACTTGCTTGGCAGTTTCTTCAAGTCACTTTTAATATAATCACTTTTACCAGAGAAGGCAAAATGCTGAGACATCAAAGAAGAGATGAGATCAAATACACCATACAAGAGACACATGGATGCATTATTTAGAATATTTCATGTCTGCAATTTGGATATAGATTAGAAGTCATACACAACTGCACATTAATCAAACTAACTTATGAACTCTAAGTAGTGGGAAACATGTTTCAAAGGCAATGTAAAGGCCTTACGCAACTGACTGGTACAATTAAATGTTAAAGTGTAGTGCAGACAGTAACACAGAGGTCACCTAAAAAAGGCTAGGTATACATCATATAAGCAAAAGATGTAAACGTTTGACTGTGTGTGTGTCTTTGATACACACTCCTTGTTGCACTGATACCAAAACATGAAAGTCAGGATGCAGTAACAGGCAGCATCCTGTGTTGTTTCACAGTTCCCCAAACTGTGAAACAACACAAAGCAAAGCCCATCTAAGGCACCCACCTTAACAACCTCCTCTGCTTCCTCATCAGTTTGCACCACTTACATTGTTGAAGAGGTATCATGTTGTCAAAAAAGAAAACCAACAAGGTGCTTAAGGAGAACATAGGGATGGAGCTATTCCCCTTCCAAGCTCTGTACAAACAGTGACTATGTAAATTGGAAATAAGCTGGACTGGATGTGGAGGCGAAAGATGATGATGATGCCCAGCATGTAACTGCATCCCCAGTGCCACTTCCCAGCAAATGCTTCAGGACCCGAACTCAGCAAATTCTGCTTTCTGAAAGTGGAAACTTTTCTTGCTTTAAGCCCTCTCCCCCATCCCCTTCCTGTTGACAGCACACAGTCAAGGGAGCACACAACCTACCAGGCATTTCAGCATTCATCTGCAAGCCCAATAACCTGACAAGTGACCACAGGGATTTAAAACTGCTCCATTTGACATGACATAGTTTAACGTGGGCTTGTCTCTCAGTTGCCTACACTTCCTGTTAGAGGCTTTTATTTTTTTTTTAAATAAGCAAGGAATAATGTCAGGAAGATTGTTCTCAGACACTGAACAGTTTCAATGCAAAGTAACTTGCATTGACCCCATCTCCTTGCACAAATTATAATAAATGGCCGTTAAACAAATGCCAAAGCCAAGCAGATTTACAGTAATCGTGGACAATCACTTAACAGAACATAATCCTCAATATATTTTTCTTGGGGGGGCAGGGGTGGGGGTTGGAAGGGAGAGAAGTGACCTGTAAAAAAAAACACCTTACCTTTTAATCAAAATCAATCAGTTGCACAGACAGTAGATTGCACAGAAGCTTTCCACAAAGTTCATTGCTCATCTAATTATCTGCCCATTAAAACAGACACCCAGCCATAACCTGTGCATAATACTAAGGAATTTGAAGATGTGGGCATCAGAAAACAGAGCTCAGCTACAACTGCCTTAAGAATCTGCATTTGAATTCTGTGTTTTGACTCACTGCTTATCTTTTGGCTATATTAAAGGAAGAAAAAAAAAAAAAGAACTAAAATAAAAGCCATTAGAAACAAAAAGAGGTCAAGCTGATATGCTGATATACAGTGATTCTGGGGAAGCACTGCTCCCCAGCCCAGAGAAGCAGGCACGGGGCCCACACGTTGTGCTGCTGGTTACCCAGAGGTAGCCAGGTCTCGCAGCTGCCGGCTGAGGCAAAGGAGTGAGCCCAGGAGCAGAGCCCAGGCCTTGCCTACACAAGGGAGATGTTTAAAAATGAAGCACGGCCATGGTTTCCTGCCTGCCACCGTCCTCCACACCCTGCGTTTGGGACAGGGCGAGCATATGTGACTCTCACCGGCAGCACCTCACCAAAAACCCCATTTCCAAAAACAGATTATTTTTCTTAAAAGTATACTCATTCATCAACGAATTGTCCCTGAACTCACTCTATCTATCTATCTATCTATCTATCTATCTATCTATCTATCTAGCTATCTATCTATCTAATTTTTCCTCTCCTCTGTGCCCTGGGCCCCTTTCCAGCTGTTACTCTGTTCCTACAGCGTAGCTGGCCCGCAAGTACATTTTCCGGTGCATGGGAGATGCACTCGGTGGGAAAGGTGGTTCACACCATGGTAAGCGATGCTGCCTTACTAACACAGGCAAACAGATGCAGTTGATACCACGGAAAAAAAAAGTGAAGTTTAAATAATGTGCTTTCAGGAAGGGCAAAGACCACTTTAGACACAGGAGCCTAGATGCAGAGAAGCTTTCTCTTCCAAAGCTGGCCCTCCACCCCTGAATAAACACATTCACAACTCCGGTAGGGGCGCAGCCAGGGACATGCTGACACGTGTACGTGCCTGGGTGAGCTCCCTTCGTTCCTACCTGCACAAACCAGACCTGCTGTTTTGTCAAGAGTTTCACAGGCCCCTTATGAAACTCCATGCAGACCGGAAAGAGGCAGCTCCCGACTAGTCGAGCTGCTCTGTGGTTACCCCCAACCTGTGCGGTTGGTTTCGCAGCTGTTGAAATAGCGAGTTGCTCTGCACAAACCCCAGCTGTTTGGGGATGGGTGAGAGTCACCCCAGCACTGCCGCAGCCGAACCTGAAGAGCAGCGGGGAAGCTGTGAAGGTGTGGGGGAAACACGACAATCGTGATGACAGCCATGTCGGATCCAATGTGGGATTTCTCCAGGGGATAGGAAGTCTTGCACTGGCAGCCGCTCCATCTGCTCCAGCCTACGCTACCGGATTTTCCCTGAGTTGCATGCCTACCTGCAGCAAAAGAAAGCCTTGCTGGCCATACAGCTCCACAGGCTTGTATCCTACACAGAGGGGAGGATTTTGACTGAGCATTCAGATCTGGGTGAATATCCCCCCAGTAGAGGCCAGCTCCTCTCGGATAGGTAATTCCGCTTCCAGAATCCTGATGATTTCCACTTCAGAGCAGCCGCTTGCATCCAGGAAGACAAGGCACTCGGGAAAAAGCCTGCCTTTTCTTTTAACCCTTTCCCATCTTTCACTGACTAAGGTTTTAAAATGTTTTTCAGTCTGTTTTTTACTCCACAGATGTATTTACACTCAGCGCGTCATGAGAACAGGAGTGGAGAGGTCCGCTTGCCCAGGGTTCCACCCAAACGAGGGAGCAGACATGGACAACTTGTGTTTGTGTCATTCCTCCAAAGCGAGGACAAGAATGTGACATTCTTCGACATATCAATTCTGACATCCAACTCGGGCAAGGTAAAGGAAAGAGAGGAAATGAGCAGGGAGATAAGGATGTACAAAGGAAAGCAACACACAAAGCAATCACTGGTAGGTCAGCTACTGCCTCGTCAGCTCCTGGGAAAAAAACGAACCTTTCAGGAGATATATTCATAAGCAAAACCTCAAAGACTCAAGCGGAGAATCCAAAAACTTTTCCGCTTGCATGAAAGAAACCACTATATAGTTGTAGCCAAAATAATTTTCCCCTCAAACTGTGGAAAGAAAACTGCTCTGCTGAAGTCTATTTACAATTCCAGCTGCAGTTTTCAGTCAACCCTGTCAGAAGAGTCTGCTTAAACTTCTATAGGTGGCAAGAAAGAAAGAGAAAGAGGAATAAACTGCTTTCCTGTGTATGCAAACCACATTATCAAGAGACACCAAATGTGTAAAGTTTCAGATAAAAGCAGATACAGATCAATGTGGGGAGGTTGCTGGCTTGATTCTGTTTTCCCATGGTTTTCTTTTATCCAGGAAATAAGGCAGAGTAGAGCTTGAGATGCTAAGGTGTTATTAGATAAAACAGGGTGCTGCAAGGAAAACTATTTTGTGACTTTAAAGCAAGAGCTTATTGCCAAACATTCCTGACATCGCAAGAGAAGTGTTAGAAAACCCATCACAGAAATAATGCTCAAATCTGGAGCAGAGAGAGCACTGGAATGGATGTTGTACAACCACTTGGCATTACCTGTCAGATGATTTACTAGTTTTCCTACGTTAACTGAAATAACCCCAGCTAGCCATAGGTTCTACAACAGAGGCAGCCACCACTAGGTGGTAGCAGTCTAGTAAATATTGGGGGCTTTTCTGGATGCACTCGCACAACGCTGCTTCTACTTCCACCCACCCACTGGAGAGCATCTTTCCAACCTGCAGAACTTTGGGGGGTTATCTTTGTCTATTTTTACTGCAAACACTCCATAAACACTAAAATCTACCCACCTTCATTACGCAACATGCACATACACAACATTTAATTAGCCCACACTTGAGGGAGCTTCCATATCTGCAGGAAAATATTTGAAATAGAAAAGGTTTATTTACAGTAAATGAATAATATATCGTGGGGGTGAGGGGTGGGGTGGGAAGGAGAAAAACAATTCTAGAAAAAAAAGCCCCAACCCTTTTTGCCTTGGACACAAGGTATGATCCCCCAGTACCTTCAAGAGAGCAGCAGAAGTCAAGAACATGAAGAAAGGCATTCAGGACTAGCTCTGACTGCACCTACACCAAGTGGAAATAAGCACTGAAGGTAGAGAAAAAAAACTAACTCAGACTTTCAGCTTCAGGTGAATTCCACCATTTAGGAGAAAGGCAGTTTCAGGTAAAGCCAGCAATACAATCAGCAAGTTAGACACCATCTTCTCAGCACCTTCCACACAACAGCTCCAGCACTTAGGCCAACCTTATGGCTCTTGTGTTCACCATGCACCCCAACACTTGATTTACCCTGGGTGGTGGCTCTGAAACCACTGTTAAGCTTTGCCTGATGCTGAAAAAGCAGTTTCAAGCCCTTTGTCCTCCAGGAAGTACCCACAAATGTAGTTCAGAGGTACAGACAGCTAGAGGAACTTGGAAAAACAGAAAGTCCCTTGCTATATACCCAGGGTTCACATGGCTTCTGGAAGGATCACAGAGTGGCAGATATCTAGAGCAAAGATGAATTCTGCTAAACACTAATCGGAAAATTCACTGCGGAGTATACTTACTTTGTAAATATTTGCCTAGTTAGCACAGAGCAACTGTGTTCGACCCTCTCACATTAGGGACAAGCCTCTTTAAGAAAGGGATCTTTCCCTGTTAACAAAGCCTTTTTTCTGTATTCTGTAAGAGATAATCCCTTACCCCATTCCCATCCCACATCTCTCCTCCTCAAGAAGGGAGCATTCATAATGCCCTAAGGAGACAAAGGCAGGGCTGCTTTAAGGTGATCAAAGTGGGCGATTCATTAAGTTACTCCAGAATTCCATTGAACTCCTCTCTGCCAGTACAGGTTTCCCGTGGTCTGACTTGAAGCAGGGTGAGATGTTCTCAGTTTGCTTCAGGTGCTTTTAGTCAGACCATTCCCTTCCTCCCCATGCAGCAAGGACACATCACACAAGCCCCATCACTCAAGAGAGCTTCCTCATTGCGGAATCCTATTCAAAACCACCATCCTGGGGTTTTGTTTCAGTTTAAAACAAGACCAAAAAAAAAAACAAAAACAAAAACCTTCTATACCTTGTTCCCAGTGACACTCTGTTGAATTGTGCTTCCTGTCTTAAACCCCATCTTCAAGCTTCACTTCACTTATGGCTGACCAAATACCATCCACACATCTCCCTTCATGCCGTTTCCATTCAGCGTACAGTGAAATGCGGGACGATTACCCGCTTCGAAGCACAGCCCTCACAGGGGCTCTGCAGGGAGCCCCAAGCACACTACTCACCCAGCCTTCAAAACCCGCAGAAAAAGAGAAATGACCCCATTTTAAACTGAGCCAGAGCTTTAAATTGTTAATGTATTTCCACCGGTTTTGAAATCTGTTTTTCTTGGACAATGAAGGGAGACAAGTCCAGAACTGTTGAGTGATTCTGGATCATGATTCAACACTACTTGGTGAAGCCAGTTACAGACACACTAAGCCGTGCTATAAAGCGCATGCTTTGCTGTCTAAACCTGACATCTGAAGACACAAAGCATCTGACAGAAAAGCCAATTTCAACAGCATCTATCCCCAGCGCCTCCCAGGGGATGCTGCCAGCTCCACACCTCAGGTGCATCCATGAGCTCTTTTAGGGCCATCTCACAACTGCAGGTCCCTCCCCTTGCCCTTTTCATGTTTTCGGGCAGCTGGGTCAGCTGCAGCTGTGGGGATGAACAGTTGGGAACAGGTTGAGCCAGTACAGCCAAGAAGTGCTTTGTGTTATCCAACCATGGCCCAAGGCTCTGTCTGCTGGGTGCAGGTCGAACCACTCTGACCAGCCCAGCACCAGCTGCAGAGTGCTAAGAACAACATCTACCTTCCACCTAAGTCCCACCCATCCTACATTCTGCACCAGCACTGGTCAGAGTGGCTTTAGAAACACTTGCCTCTTCACCCCACAGACAGCTGAGCTGCATTAGGATTCCCCTGATTACAAAGAAACTTTCCAACAGACACAAGTAGGACATTTCTATTTTGTTTGATGTGAAAACCATCAGAGGTGAGTGAGCACTTTCAGAACCCTTTCTGCAGACATTTGTTCTGTGAGGGGATCATGTTATAACATGAGTCTTCCTCCCTCATGCTGTAGCCATCTGTTGTCTGCATAGGCAGGATGAGCCCACGTGACACCCTGGATACCTTGCTACAGGCCTGTGAAGTTACGGGCTGTTAACATGGTAACAAGACAACTTGGGCTTTTCATGATAGGCAAGTTCAAATCGCGTCGTAACATGTCTCCAGCATAGCAGATTGCAATGCCAGACCAGTACAGAGACCTGTATTACTACATCTGAATCACTGCAAGGCAGTGTGCCATAAAGAAGAAAGGATGTGAGAGCCTGGGAAGGCAGCTGCCCTTCCCAGGCAAACCGGAGTTTGGAAATGTAAGAGGAAAACCCTGCGCAGGCTTTTGTGCAATCTGATCAGCAGCTACCCCAAGGATGACAGTGACTAAAGATTTGTAATTCTGACTACCCTGATGCACAGAGACAGCTTCTTGCTGCTTTTAGGCTTGTTACTTCAACAATTGTCCTGTGAAACTGTCTCAAAGTGACTCAGAGTTACCCCTTCTCTCCTGGAGGTGTGAAAACCTTACAG
This sequence comes from Heliornis fulica, assembly GCA_013399135.1. Lineage (NCBI taxonomy): Eukaryota > Metazoa > Chordata > Aves > Gruiformes > Heliornithidae > Heliornis > Heliornis fulica. The sequence continues at coordinate 106,691 of VXBZ01011731.1, read as the reverse complement.
CAATGGCTGCCCAGTTCCTTGCCTGAAAAGTGTTTGCTCACGTCCCACCATCTGCTAAGCTTCCTTCTTGCACCTATCCCATTTGGTCAGCACAGAAAAGCCAAGAGTGACTGCACTCACCCTTGTTTTCTTGTCAGCTTGTCCTTTCCAACTGAATGCCACTCACCTGCCTACAACAAAGCTTGTGTGATCTGACAATCCATCTCCTACCCTGCTAGACTCTCAAAACAGAGGGAGCAAGATGACGGTAGGTGAGCCTCAATGCAAATGAATATAAGGTAAAACACCGCTGGACAAATAATCTCAAAACATGCCCATGTGATTTGAATGTGGTACTGGCAGGTACACTGAGGCAGAAGGTCTCAGAGCCATCACCAAGAGCTCTCCAGGATCACTGGCTTGTCCTGCAGCAGCTGCCAAACTAAGCCAAGAAACACTGGGTGCCAAGAGCAAGTCTTGAGAGCAAGACCAAGGGCATCCCTTCACCACTGTGTAAAGCTCATGTGTGCCCTTGTTTCAAGTGGTGGCTGCACTTGTGGTTTCCACACCACTAGAAGGAGATACTCATGTTGCAAATGGCCCACAGCAAACCTAATCCAAGTGATGGGGCAGTAGCCCTCTGAGGAGACACCAGAAAGGCTCAGGCTTCTCATTTTGAAGGAGAGAAGGAGGTGTTACGGTTCAGGTTTACAAATCTTGGAAGGCAGCTGAGAGGGCATACACAGAACTACAATTGCCCAAATCCTGCACTACTGGAACTCAGGGCAGCTCTCCGAAACTAGCGGGGGAGCAGCTGAAAACAGATAAATAGCTCCTTACCCAGCAGGTAGTGAACTTGTGGAGCTGGATGCCAGGTGAGGCTTGAAGCAGTCAGCATCAGCGGCTTCAGAAAGCACTCGGAGAGACTTGAAGACAGCAGGCCCATAAAGAGGTAGTAAAGGGAGCACAGGCAGGGATGTGCCCTCTAACATGCAACCCCAGTGCAGCAGTTGTGGGTGCTGATAGACCATTAAGAGGAACAGGCTGCAGGAAGTGGCCAGGCCCACATGCTGACCCTAAATAGCACATCCTACTGTACCACCAGAGACACGAGCACTTGGCAGTGTGTGTACCACTGCTCTAACGTGGCAGGGCACTGCTCACATCCCTGCACTGCACTTGTCTAGGGTGTTCAGGCTGACCAAGTACAACTTGGGCTTGCTGTTCTAACAGCTGGGAAAAACCACACATGCCACTGGAAGGTCCACCATCCTCTCCCTCACACTGGGGCACAAGCACATTTCTCCTCTGGTAGCAGCTGGTAACTCCAGCGTTAGTGCAGGTTCTGTTAGATTTGGGAGGAAAGACAACACCGTATTTTCAACAGGGGAAGGCCTTCGGTCCTGACACAAGCAAAATGTCTGTCTGTCCTTCTAATGTATACTAATGTATACCCTTTACTGCTTGGTGATCCTGACTGCAAGCTCCTCAATGGCAGGCTCTCTCCTGAGATGTCTATCACCCATGTGAACTTGACACAACTTCCATCAGTCACGAGGTATCTTTCCATTGCCCTCAGTGGAATCAAGCCCCATAAGCTGAATAAGCAATCAACTCCTTCCCCACAGGAGAACGTTTTTAATGTCTGTAATTCATTCAAATGACTAGAAGAAGGGAAAGGACTGAGTGCAGGAGGAGTTGAAAAGAAAGCCAGGATCATGCAGCGCACTGAGGTAAGCGGTTTTGCAAGACATCTTGTCGTTGAAGAAAGACATTGTGAGGAAGGCTACTTGTAAAAGGAGATCAGCTCTTATCACACCTTGCACCTCACACTCCAAACCTCCAATCATGCACAACACCCTCCCCAGCCAGAAGCCTCTTTGATACAACACTTTAGGTATGTTTCCCGCTTCAATCTTCTGCAAGTTAGTTCTGTTCTAATTAACATCCCAAGCTGTACAAGGGATTCCCTGCACCTCACAGACATCTCAGGCTTACTTTCTTTCTCTTAATTTTCTTCCAGTGTCAACACAACTTTTCAGAAGCATCAAGGCACTGCTTTCTGTAGGCTTTCAACTCGCTCTTTCTGTTTAGATGCCTACTAAGGCAACCATAAATTTGCGGTAACAAATACCACCACTTTCTGCACTTTTATTTGGCTTCATTCACAATGCAAATACAAAACACAACTTCAAAGTTGAGCAGAAATCCTTTTGCTTCATGATAGCCCAATTCCTTTCCACATCTCTTTTCAAGCATGCAATGACAGGATTAGCTGGGGATTAATTACTTGAAACTCAACCTGCATCTCAGGTCACAGCTTTCTCATATTCTCAGACTTTAAAACTTTCACATAAACCAAATATTTGTCACACAGACCATTACTTTACAACAGGTAAGATATTCTTCTTTTCACACGGATGTCCTAGTTGGAGGACTCAAAACCCAAAAGGAAGTCAGGCATCCTGTGCAAACTGCAATTTCACACCCCAAGTTACAGTCCCATTCCCAAATGGAAACCAGACCACTTTCCAAAAGCATCAACTTTAAAGGCACAGAAAGGATCATTCAAAAAAGCAGTATTCTCTGTTTACTGTATGGTCCCTTAATGGCAACTGCTCTTCTGATAAAATATACTTACTCACTGGAGGGTAACTTACACAGTCAGTTTAAGTGCAATGTGATTTGATTTTTTATTAGCTTTTTTCCATAAGAATGGTCATTGCCTGGATTCAAACACATCTGTGCCTACATACTGACTCAGAACCGACTGTAAAATTTGGTTAGCAGCACAGTAGGACCAGTTAGTCTGGACAATTCAAGGAAGCCAGCCTTTTGAAGAGAGTCCTTTTCAATATAAAGGGTTATCTAAATAATCACAGCATGCAAGAAGATCATTCCTTAATTAAGGTATCTCCTGCCACTGTTGTCCTAGTTGAAACACATTATTATTATGGTAACAATGAATGCTGCAAAATAAAGATGTTCAAAAATTTTGCTTTGACTCAAGTCATAAAAGCAAAGAATAAAAATGCCTCCAGTCCTTTTTTTTTTATGACTTGTGCCCTCCAATCAACAGAAAACATCCAGGTTCCTGGGCTATGAGTAACTGTATTCTATGTATTATTTTAATTTTTTTATAGAATCTTTCTTGTCTAGTTTATGCCTATTGTAGCAGCAAAACAAACTGAACTAAAACAAACCTCTTCTGCCATTTTATCTCACATTCTACCAAAAAATATTATCGGGCTAAGTAAGTTCTGGAAGTAACCCCCTGAAAATATGACAATTCACTTGACTCTTTGCAAAAAGATTTAGGTTACCCATAAAAACTAATGACTATAAAAGACCATTATTTTAACTTTATACTGAACTTAGTATGATGCACATGTCATAAAAGGAGCAAAATTAATGTCACCGTCTACAATGCACAACTCTCTTGCTGCTCTGAGCATGGAAAAAGTCAAGATCAGAAGAGAAAAGCAAACCAAGTGGAACACAGCACAGTAAACTAAACAACTGACATGAAAAGAAAGAAAGTATTAAAAGCAAGTGTTTGAGCATGTTCAAACAGAACACAGGTAGTGTATCAAACACTGTGTAAAGCCATACCACGCCAAATTCCCAGTGCCCCACTGGTGAGCTCTGCATGAAAATAAAAACTGTCAAGGAAGATGTATGCTTCTTCAGGGAAGTGCTTTTGAATGAAAACAACAGGGCAAAAGCTTTCTTGAGAGAGGCTTGGTTGCGCCGGGGATGTTGGTTACTGGCAGCATGTGCGTTTTTGCCCTTTCACGAAAGGTAAATCTGATCTTGACACCTCATGTAAGGAGTCCTATGTGTCAAAATTTCATTGAACACGAAAGATGCTACTGCAAAAATCTTTTCATGTCTGTACAAACACAGGAGTTTCAAACTGGTAACACACAGACACCAAATGCTCAAAATGATACACCTTTTCCTCAGCTGCGCTCGCTAGTTATTAGCCTAGACACTTAACAGAAATGACTCCAGTAACAACTTCCCTACAGATGGCTGCAGAAGAGGCAGTTGCCCCCTTTCAGTTGAGAAGACTGCCTTGGGGTTTTTTGATAGTGGTGTACTACAGGGTGTACTACAAGGAGCACGGAGCAGCTTGCCTGCAGTGATTCCTGATGAAGCAGCTATCCAGCACATCAGTTTGAGACCAAATCACCAGGACTTTCATCTACCTGGTTCACATCAGGCTCCTGGCCCCTTATCTTCCCAGGTCAGAGTGCAGCCATCAAGCCCACACAATAAAGTTACCCTTTTTCTCTTAACAGTAACATTTGTGAATACAATTTTTTCTTGACTCCTTTAAAACAAAAGCGCTATCCAACAAGCTGCTGCCTGTGCAATAGGTGGGGAGAGGAATGATGTGTTGCACTAAGACACTATAGATCTCTCAATCAGAAAAACCAACTTGCCCACCCAGAACACAAACCCAGTAAATGATTCTTTCAATCACACAGCTGCCAAACTCCTCCCATGCCACCAGCACCTGCCACTCATCACAAAAGCACAGGGCTCACTCCACCCGAGTGCATCTTAGTGCTTGCTTTTTACCTTCCTAGCTCTCCTTCCCCTCCCTCCTCCAGTTAGCTTCATCTACACTGCTCTTACAGCGGACCTGCTGTGACTCCTAGTAACAGCACTAGTGCAACCTGAAAGGAGATGGCTCGAGGCCAGTCAAATCTGCTGTTGACTGTCCTCCAGCAACAGGTCTTCCTTGATACTGCTCTGATGCTGATTAGAAAAGAGCTCAGTACTATCCTTGCCAGAGCACTCCAATCTGAATGTGATTATCGCCACTGTCGTCGCATCACCAAGAGTGTCGTTTCTGCATTGAGGATCCGGCTCTGCTACACCCGCAGTTGCTTTCCTTCCCTGTAGGGGAAGCACAGGCTTTCTGAAAAGATGGTGTCTCTTTCCAAGCTCGCTGGTGGTAGGGGAGACAAGTTTTACCAGTACAACTCATGGCCGAGTGCATTTTCCTGTCTTTATTAAGGGTTTACACCAGTGCTGCTACCTTGGAAGTCTGCCACCAATAAGCAGGTCAAACCCCTTAGCCTGGGAAAAGCCTCCCTATTGTTCTCTGTCTCGTGAACAATTCTTCAGTAACCACATATTTTTTTTGGAAAGCAGGGTGTTAGAAAACAATTGATATGAATAAAGAGCTCTCCTTCACCATTGAAAGTAAACTGTATACTTAATAAGATGAAATAATTTGGTCTCTGTGGGCTAGAAAACAATAGCCTCACTGTTGCACTGATACCTTGCAAGTTATGTCCTCACATCACCCAAAGCTGGGACTGCTCCACAGCTCACATTCCCTCTGAACCTCTTAGCTAACCTCTTTTACCTCTTCAGGTTTCCCTTTTAGTACAGACACGACTCAGTTGCTTCATGCAACCTCAGCTGCATTAAAAAACATGAAGTTATCTTACTGCTTATGAGGCTGCACTTGATTCCCTGAAGTTTCTTACAAATCTCCTTAACTTCCACTCTGTGCACCAGGAGTTGAGATTGCATAATGAAGAAAATAATATCAACAACCGTGGCTGACTTAAAAGGGAGCAACAGCAAGTACAGCTTTGTCCTCTCTCTCTCTCTCTCTCTCTCTCTCTCTCCAAGCAGGATGATAATCTACTAATTGCTTTATTAGAGTGTGGGTGGAAAAAGGAGTGAACTTCAAATCAGCCCAGCATTCAACACAGTACTTCTTTTAGAGCAAAGAATGAAAAAATAAACCCAAACCTAGAATAAAACTCCCTCCCCCAATGTCTCTGTTTGTTTATGCCAGGTTTGAGGTTACTCACACGGTGGTACAATATTAAAGATCCCATATGTGTCTCCAGGCCTTAGGGCGTAAGCCCACCATTAGCTGTCTAGCACTGAGAAGAAACATTTCCTACAGGCAAGCCACTACGTAATGCTCATGATAACGTTTCTCACATCCTCCTTCTTTGATCTGTCAAATAAAATCCACCACAAGAACAAAATGCTAAATACTCTATTCTTCTAGTTTCCTGCCACAATTCTATACTTACTTGCTCTCACTTTTATGGATCATTTTATCATTACCGATGCAGAGAAAGAGCCACTGAAGCAACCAAACCAACCATGTAAGTAAGGCCCAATGAAACACTCAACACTGGTGTTCTCCTTCCAACGTCAGACAGTAACACCGGAACACATGAAACCAAAGCCTTTTTCTCAATGAGCCACTTAGGTCAAATGGGTTTTACCAGTTTAATTTGCCCCCTCAATACTCAAAGGCACAGAGATTATTCCATTACTGAAAAATGTACCACCACCAACATACAACAGCAGTGGCTAGGGATTTTCAAGGTAAAGAAGAATACCACTGAGGCATCAGAGGGAGGATTCCTCCACAGGGAGGCCCTTTCCTGAGGAACATCCGCAGTGTTGAGCTCAAGGCGTTCTTACCTGCATGAGCAACCATGTGCTGCTGCGGGGAATTTGCCCATGGAAAGACTTGTGGACAGCAAGGACAGGGGATATTTTTCAGGCAGTCTGAGTAAGTGTTCCTCTTCCCCTTCAGCAGCTTATCTTCAGCAGTTTCCTTCTCATCCTCAGTTGTTCCATTTCTGCTGCTTTCTTCCTTGAAATTGTCAGTGGACTGCAGAAATGGGCTAAATTTATTAGTGTCTGTGGTAGCTAGCATCTTCTCTATGCTAGCAAACTCCCCGCTTGACTCCAGATCCACACCACTGCTGAGTTTAGGCTTATTTTTTGTTCCTTTCTTTCTACCTCTTTTCTTAGTCAACCCAGTGTCGGCAACGGGAGACTGCTCTGGATCACCCGCCTGAGTCAGGTCACTGGGCAGGCTGGAGTCTCTCTGCACGGCGGTCACGATTGTCACTTTTGCTTTGGCATTCCCTGATTTGTCACACCCAGTGGAGCTGCTCACTGCCTTGGGACTGGCATCTGCAGCTTCTGTTTTCAGCAAAGCGGGAGCAGAAGACACAGATGAAATGATCTGTGCGATGGAAGCCAACGGTGGCAGCTCTTTAGTTACTGGAGGCTTTGGCAAGAGAGGTGGCGGTGCAGGTTTAGGCCTCAAGGGTCTCAGCAAGGCAGAACTGCCAAGGAGAGCCGGGGAAATGATCGGGACAGTCAAATGCAATGAACGTTTCAGTGTCTGAGGATGTCCAACAGCCCTGCCTTTCTCCGAGTTCCCACTGGCACCGAAAACCAAAGGACACTGCAGACAGTTATAGGCTTTATCACTGTTCCCAGAAGCAGCCAACTCTTGATTTCTGGCTTCACACACAACATCATCTTTATCCTTCTTCAGGACCTTGGGGATGGACAGGTCAATGGGCTCCATGGAACAGTCATAGAGGGACAGGGGAGAAGAGCCAAACAGGTTCTCCTGCTTCACTTGCACAGCACTCAGGTTTTTGTTCTTCTGAGAGAAATCTAATGGCTCATCAAAATCCATTGGGAAGTTGCCCGTAGGTTCAAGTTTGATGGGAACATGAGGGGATGTCCCAAGCAGGAAGCCATTTTGTGGCTCCAGGAAAGGTGTCATGGACTTGTGGTCCATGTAAGTGCTGTCTTCCAATAAAGGAGGGTCCGTCTGGCTTTCCTGGGCGCTGCAGTCCACCGCTAAGATGTAATTCTCAATCTCCCTTTCTTGCACATGCAAATGCTGCTTGAGGATATGGTGAATGCAATTTCTCTTGGCTGAAAAGGCTGTGCCACATTCCTTGCACTCAAACGGCTTCTTCTTCTGGCAGCCGCTGTGCGTCCTCATGTGAATGCGGAGGGCCCGGTAATGCTTCAGGTCCTCACCACACAGCTTGCACACAGTGTCTGGGGAGCAGAAGGCATCCACCATCTCTGCAGCATTGCTGGTGACATATTCAATGTTCTTCTCTATATCCTTCCTGGTCACTTTGAGGTGCTTCTTTCGCAGGTGCCTCTCACAATTGGCTTTCACCGTGAATGGGTAGTGGCAGATTTTACAGATATAAGGCCTCTCCCCGCTGTGCGTCCGCAGGTGCCGGATCAGCGCTGCCTTGTCAGCTGCAATGTAGTCACAGATGTTGCACTGGTATGGCGAAATGCCCAAGTGAGAACGGATGTGAGCTCTCAGGACACCAGAGAAGGCAAACACCTGATCACAGAAACGGCAGGGGTACAAAACTTTCCTCATGGTTGGGGCTTTCTTGTTCCCTGCCCCTGCGATGATGGCTTTGAGGTCCCCTTCTGTCACCTCTTGCTTGATCTTGGCTTCCATGCTCAGAGGCAGGAGAGCGTCAATGATGCTGTCCTGCTCCAGCTGTGTCTTCATCTCGTGCTGAGTTAAAGGCTCTACTTTGGGTTGGAGGAGCAACTGCGAGGCAGGACTCAATTTGGCTCCTGGCTGAGGGAGGTGAGAGTTGGAGGAGGACTCCACCGAGTTCTTGATCAGCCTCAGAGGGGGAGGTGGGAGGCTCGGGCTGATGCAGCCAGGGGAGGCCTGCTGGGCACTGATAAGAGGAGGAGGTGTAGAGGTTGCGACAACTGTTCGGGGTGTTACCAAAGGCTTTGGCTTCAACGGTGGCATATGCTTGAAAATGGACTGCACAGGGACAGAAGGTGCCTTAGAAAGTGGAGGAAGACTGATTTGAGGAGGAGCAGAAGAAGCCATCTTCAAGATCTGCTGAATGTCTGCCAGCTCAATGGCAGACTCATTGGAGATGGGTTTTACCACAATACTGCTGTCAGGCTGGATGATAAAACCCTTCTGGAAAGGCTGCAGCGAGAGGAGCTTTATGTTTTCTTTTGTAGGGGGAAGGACTGAAAATGACCCTCCCATAGAGGCAGCTTCCAGAGGAGAGAGGCTGAGCAGTCCGGTGCTGCTGGGTTCCTGAGGTAGGTTACTCTTCAGTGCTCTGAGCCGTACTTCTTGGACCTCATCTGGTATATTGTCCTCCTGTTTGACAGGCTTGATGTCTTTGGTGTACTGTAGGCCCAAGGATGCCATGAAGGCTTTCTGGTCTGGGTTCTCGACGGGTGCGGTCATGGACTGTGCCTTGTGCTTGTCTTTTCCCTGATCCACCACGTGAGTTTCTGTGTGCAGTTTGAGCGCTGAAAGCATGGGGAATGCCTTGTTACACGTCTCGCATATGAATCGATGGAAGTCACTGATGCACCTTCGCAAATTTGTTTCACACCAGACCTGCAAGACAAGCAAAAAATATTTAGAGAGGGCCTTTCAGACTAAAAAGGCATCACATGCTGCTACAAACAAAAAACAGTTCACTCTCTCATCTACTGCCCAAGTTAAGGAAGCTAGAGCAGCCACCACCTGTCCGGTGTGGAGATATTCCTCCTCCACAGGATTTAGTCACCTAAGTGGTATATCTGAATTAGGGTCTAATTCTCCAAAAGTTTCCTTTGATAAAGGTGAAGTCCCTCAGAGGGGTATTCAGACCCTCAAATACTTTTCCATCCTCAACTTTCCTTCCAGACACCTCTCTCATTTTGTCAACAGGACAAGACCCTTAGTAGGCTATACAGCAAAATACAGGAAGCTGGGCAGAAAGACTGGCTCCTTTTAGCTTTATACTGCAAAGAAACTAGAGAGGAGAGAGAAAACAAAATAGCACCCAAGATGGCAAAACAACATAAACCAACCAAAATAATAACCAAATCAATGAAAGGTAGAGCCCAAAGCGGAAAGCAAAGTCTGATTACATTTATTCTCTCAAGAAAAATACTAACTTTACAAATGGGTTTTAGATACGTTCCACAAAACAATCATGAACCCAAAAGCTGTATTTAAATGCTACCCAGATAGCTCATAGGTTACAAAGGTTCCACATCAAAGAAAAGCACCAGTGACAGGTAGAGGACTGGCGGGTTCTTGTATAGTCTACACACTCTGTTCAGATACGTCATAGGTATTGCCTCATGGGGCAAACAAAATTATTACAGAACAAAATTTCCAACTTTTAAAGTCCTTAATGTCTGCTATAAATTACCAAAGAAATAAAACCAAGTTGTTTTAAAATCTCTCTCTTCACCTGACTTTGTAACTCTTACAGCAAAAGTCTACTAGAGCTGCAGAATGACCCACCCACACGCTCCCCTGGACCAGTGGCAAAAGGTCTACCATCTTGCAGGGTTGGAAATCGATGTTTTAACCCAAGGAGAATAAGAAAAGGGCAGATAATGAGTAAGCATGGTCCTGATGCATTGTGCTGTTGCTTTTAATTTTTTTTTCTTTTCAAATAGATAAGCAGCTTCATCCAGACCCAAACCAACTAAGGTAGGCAGGGTTAGACCGATGGAGGAATAATACCAATCCAATAGAAAGCTTTATGGCCCTCAGAAAAGTATTTACAGACTAGCTCTCTGCCTTTCCCCAGTCAGTTATCCTCAAAGGTGCAAAACCTTCAGAACTCATGTAAGGAACACAGTAGAAAGGTATTTGAGAGTGTTATGTAAAGAGGTCTCTGAAGTAAAGTGACTTCCCAAAGTTTTTAATGATAAAATCTTTCATACCACAACTGCATCCTTGATACAGTAAATTTAAGTAAATAATGCCTTCCTTACCCTATGCCCTTTCTACTGTTTTTAGATGTGGGATGATTTGGGGAAGGTGAGAACTCATGCACAGTCTGGAAGGGACAAGAATCTAGTACCACCCAAGTTTTCCTTTATTTTTATAGACCTTTGCACCAATAGCTCTCCACTGGAATGATGGGAAAAGAGAAAAAAAAAATACCCAACCAAAAAAACCCAGCAAACCACCAAATATTCTTTAGATTAAAAAAAAAAGAAAAATGAAAGGCAGGAAGTGTTTGAAGCCTACACAGACAGTGGTGAAGTGCTTTCCACAAAATATTCTGCACCCAGGCTCTGCCTCATCAAGAACAAGTCCTTCAATGAATTCAGAATGCACTTCATCAGTCGGCACCTTAAGGTGCAAAGAAAGAACAGAGCATACCTGAGAAATGCGGGGGAACTTCCTACAGGAGAAGTCTGTGAATCCCAAGTCGTGGAAGCCTGCTGGAATTGAAGGGTTGTTCTGAATGAAAGGCTTTCCCATGGGATCTCTGGGAAGCTGCTTGTGGATAACTGCATTATGGCGCAGCAAGCCCCGATGAGTACGAAAGGTAATGCAACAGATGTCACACCTGGAAAGGAAAGGAAGAGGGCAGACATTACTTACTGAATGCTGTGAGCTTAAGAACTACATTCTTCTTGCATTAGGCCAGCCTCCTTCCTCTTGCCCCGTGATATTAAGAACCTGCTAAATGCAAAACGAAGCCACAGCGTGTCAAAACCCCATCACCACAGGAAGGCCATTTCAATCACAGTCACTTTCTACCCGTTTCTGGCTATTAAGTTCACTGGAAGTTCAAAGAATGTACTGCACGAGAACTGAGTGTCCCACGTGGGCAGACGGCAAAGGGGCAGCAGAGACCACAGCATCCTAACAACCTTCCCCTAGTCTGACATAAAATATTTCAAGGGCTTCGCACTGTTTTATTTTTACTAAAAAGTACTATTGAAATAAAAGACATTTTAAAAAGATCAGTGACAAGGAGAGGCTAAATCAGACCTACCTAACAAGCAGCTGCAAATGTATAAATAGCACCTTTTAAAACTACTGCTTAAAACATCCTACTGCACGCTGCTCAAATAACCGTGTATGAATTTAATCTGCACTCCCTTTCCTTAAACTTTCACAGGTTTTTCTCAAACCTGTTATGAGAAGTATACTGTTTTAAAAGAAAGAAAAACAGTGCTCCTTGAAAGGGAGGAGAGTCAGAGGAGGAAGACCTGAAACAGGTTCAACACTCCTGACACACACATCCCTTTCACAACCACAGTGCCCTGAAGAAAAATGCAGAAGCAATGCCTTTTCCTACCCACACCTTATTGCTACGATTTCCTGGTTTTCTGAAGTTCTCAAATCGCAAATTCAGCTAAACAAAGTATCTCACATAAAGCAGACTTGCCTTAAAGGATTAGAGGTACTGGAAATGCAGCTGTGCTTCAGGCAGTAAGAACTATGCAACAACATTTGGTGAACACCTCAACAAACAAGCCTTTTAGGTATCTGGGATTTGAGCTCTGCAGCAGGACACGTCTGGTGCACTCTGTGTTCAACAAGTGACACGCAGTTTCACTCAACGCGGTTCCTTGTGGTTACCGCTCCAGCTCCCTACCAAAGCACCAGTGTCACAGAAGCAAACACCAGTCAACGTGAAAGAGTCAGACTCTGACAGTGAGAATGTAACATGTGCCAGGAGTTTGTCACAGGTCTCTCCCTGCCTTAGTCCTCCCCATACTGTCTTCACCCTCCACATCAAGGAAAAAGGACATGTGCCTACTCATTAAAAAAACATCCTGCAATTAGAAATGCCTTCTGACAAATTCCTGAAACCACTCCCTCCCTGTCCTGTCCTTAACAAATTCCCATTGTTGTTCTTTTTATCACTACATAAACTTTCACAGACCTTTTTTTATTCCCTGAAAATGAAGAGATAACCAAGTCACCCACAAAGCAATTGGACTGGCAGTCTCTGAGTGCTGAAAGAAGCAAGCGTGAAGCACATGTAACACAGCCTTCGTTATCACGGTCCCCAGAAGGCCGGGACGTAACTATTACGTGGCAGAGGTTTAATCTGCTGTATCTCCGTTGTCAATTCAGTCCCATCCTACCTTTACAGCTACTACCAGCACAGTCCCTGCATTCCATTAAATACCAAACCCATGCCACTTCCAAAGCAAACGTTTACTTCCAGAGGTCTGCTAAATATGACAACGATCTCAGGTGAGGGGTGGGAAATGCATATATGCAGGGCTGCTCCAGCACTGGGATCTACAGCTCTCCTCCAGCTCTCTTGGCAGCACCTACTCTGTGATGTGAAGCTTTCAGCTTCAGCGAAAACAAAACCACACAACCACCAAAACTACAGGAGGAAGGAGGGCATTAAAGGGTTAGGGCAGTTCACCCGAGTAACTCACAGGTTGCTCAAATAAGTTCTTTTTTAGAGGTGATGAAAATGCCTCATGTGAAAGCGAGCAGAACTTCTGGCACACTCCTCCCAGTATGTCAGCCAACGGACAATGATGGCTCGCAAGCAATGCTCCTGCACCACTTGGGAGCACTGCCGGTGGTCTGTGGGGCCAGCTGTTCTGCATTGGGATGCAGACCCTCACCTTGGGGTGTGTTGAGGCAGCTCCAGGGTCCCTGACCTACTTGGCCTCCCCTGGACTAGCAACCCAATGCAGCAACCATATGCCCTTGCACATGACAGGGCAGACACAGCTACCACTGACAGGACCACAGAGCTACTGGGAGAGCTGGCACCTGCCATGATACCCCCAGGATTTGGGCTAAGCAGGAATCATCGATCCTGGGCAAACAGCCAGCCCCTCCACACAGTGGGAAGGTGCACCTCATCCATCTTACACTCCCTCGCCTCCACTGGCTGTGTGACATGCTGATTTTAAGCTCTGGTTTATTTAGGGCTCCCATCAAAAACTGCATCTGAGTGTAAATCTTCCAGAGCAGAGACCCGTGTGAAAGTCCTCCACACTACACCTGTATCAACTACTATGCCTCAGGACAGGAAAAATTTGCAATTTAAAAACCGTGTTTTCCATGCAGAGGGACACGCCGCCCCTCCCCTAAAACAAAACTAATGTATCTTGAAAAAGGAACATGCACTTTCTCCCTTCTGTAATGTATCAAATTAAACATACATTCATATTTTTCTCTTTCCTCCTTAGTCTGAAGGAAGTTTCCTTCCTGTAAGTGAAGAAATAGCCAAGCAGAAAGAGAAGATAGGAAAAGGGTTAAGCTCTCTTTCCATCTGGTCAAACTCAGGCTCCTAAATCATGACCGTCATCTGAAGATGCAGGCACTTCAGGCCACATAAACTCCCTGTGCCCTGGCTCAGCACCTTCCCTGGTAAACTTCAAGAGCTTGAATAACTACCACTTGAAGAGCTGGAATAAAAACAACTGAAAAAAGCACTCCCTGGCAGACGTTTGGAGCAGCCTCTCCAGAGCAGGCACCCCAGGCATGCAGGTGGCCCAGTGGAATTCAGCAACCTGGCTGGCACCTTGTGCCCATGCCACTCGCCAAGGACGAGGGAGGTCATTGTAAAGCTACATGTGATGCTGAGGGGTGCCACCATGCTGACTGCTCAGGAGGTCTCTCAGGCTCTGCAGACTTTACTTGGGCTTTTCAGGCTTCACTACAGATGCAAGCTATTTAAAATACACATCCTAAAATTGTGTGTGTGCACAATGCTTTTTGTGTGCGCGTGTGTTTTTGTTGAATTCCCTCCCTCTCACCTGAAGTAGGAAGAGAGTCCGAGTTGCTCCCAAGTAACATGACATCAGCTTTGAATACAATTTGCAATGCAGATATGGATGTGTACCACCTCCAAGAAAAACTCAGAGGTACTGAGCTTCAAAACCTAACTAGTTAAGGCAAGCATCGCGCTGCATTGACTAAGGCTTGTGTTAATTTAAAATGAAGTAAGCTGCTGTGCCTAAAAAAAGCAATAACTGGAAGCAATTTTTTTAAGGAAGCTTAACCACTAATTTCTCTGTTTCGTCATCAATACTATTTTCCATATTCAGATAGCATCAATGCCTACAGTATTTTTGAATTAAAAAATGCAGTCTTAAGAAAGGCAAGATTGCTTAAATTGCTCTAAAAAAAAAAGTTATATAAATGTGGGAAGTTTCAGAAGTCCAGCATATCAAATAAATCATCTGAAACATATGGTAATACTTTGCTCATCATGAACTTTAAAGAAACCAAAACAAAATGCCAAATTAAAAGAAAAAAACAATCCCTCTCCTTACAATTTCACAAGTCCTGCCCAGGGGTACTGCCAAGACAAACACGGATGGGATGGCTGGAGAGAACAGGTTCTGAGGCTGTTAGCAGAACAGGCAGAGCAATGGCTCAACACCTGAGCGGAGATAAACGCACTCTACTTGCAAGGTAAGTTTCCAGATGTAGCAAATAAAAGCTGCTGTGTTATCATGTGATTGCTGGTCTTGGCCAGAGTTTTTCCATTTTCCTATAAATACGATTACAGAGCAGAGAGAAGAAAGCTGTTCAGTTCCAAGCACAGAGATTCAATTATAAGTAAAAAAAGGAAAAAAACCCCTGCTTTTAGCAGCTAAGGCTGCATTAAAAGGAACTTAATTCTCAACTGCCTTCATGTTTCGGAGTTTTTCATACCTGTAAAATGCGAATGTAATACTAGGGCTCTGGGCAGAGCTGGCAGAGGTGTGCAAAGCAACTGGGTGAGAAAACAGAACTGCTAAAACACAAAAGCAGAACTGAAATCTAACTGTGTAATGACAGAGCAATGTCCAGCCTGACCTTGGTGCTTGGGCCACGTATCACACTAGGCCAGTCTGTTTAATTATTACTACACCAGTACTACCTTTTTCTTTCTTTCTTTTTAAAAAAATGTCTCTGTGAAAAACACACTATTAAAAAGCTTACTGCTAAAATAAGTTAGTACTCTTGAAATCTGTAGTGCTAATTAAGATATAAAGGTATTTTAACAGGCTTTAAGAAATAGGCAATGCTTTGTGCAGCTTGTTCAAGAGGCAAGCCAGGATTTGCTACACTTATGACAAGCAGCACCTATGCAAGAAAAGTTTACATAAGCGATGCCTGTTGCCTTGCATTACACTCTACTCTGAGCCAAGTCTAGTATGTCAGCAATGGAAATAGCTTTTTTCTGTAAGAAAAGGAAAGACCTTAAGAAAAGAAAATTAATCAGTCTCAATTTTGATTAAGGGTACTGCAGTCAAACATTCAAGCCTTCTAAACTTTATGTTTCAGTAGTCAAGATGCAAATGCCATATATTTATATCTATTGCTCTGTTACCAAATCTTACACTCTGCATTACCTGAGACTGGCAGTGGGAAAGGGGCAGTAGCTTTCTTCTACTTACACTCCTGAAACTACACAAGAGGAGCCCAAAAGCTCAAGTTTCTACCCATGTAGCTCACATACACCCCACTGCCCATGTTGTGGACATGAATGAATAAATATTAACTCCTAGGCTTCATCTAAATTGAAAAGCTGGGTACCGTTTCATCATTTTCCTGTTTGTACTCTTTAGCAACTGCCGCTAACAGAAGCAAAGGAAACAAACCAAGAATGAAACATATCCTGAGACAGGAGTCAGTAACACACAGTTATGTTATTAAGTCATTTAACTCCTCCCACTGAAATCCCTAATACATACTGTATTGAAATTTATTGTATTATTTATCGAATTTTATGTATGAAATTTATTATTTCCACCCTTGTCATTATTATTCTTTCTGCCTCACATTATTTGCAGAGTAGAGGCAGGTCTCCTTACAAGCAAAGAAGATCCTATGCTGACCTAAAACCAATATGCCTGAGCAGAAGAGGACGGGTGATCCCCTGCCACTGACTTGAGTCCGCATCAGGGACAGAAGTAGAGTACCAGCCCCTGTGCTGGTAATACACAGTGCAGAGGAGCCCAACAAAGAGGGTGAGGTAGATAATGGGCAATTTTACACATAAGGGCTTTCACCACCTAAGAAAGAAAAGTTATCGGGTTACAGACATATCCCCCTTCAGGAAAGGATTTATTTGCTTCTTTCTCATTTCTTTTGGAGCAAGGAAAAGGGGGGGAGACAAGGGAGGGAAAATTGGTTTCTGCTCCTGTGCAACCCCACCCAGGTCCAGATACTCATCTCCTTTTGGATTAAAAACTTTCCTGGCCTCCACACCCAGGGCCCTGGGAAATAACATCCAACAGCTGCACTAATCTCTCCCACTTGCTGCAGATGAGTGATGGAAAAGCAACAGTGCTGCGAAAGGCACTCCTGCCTCCCTCCTGGGGATCCCTGTAGGTCGTCCTGCTGTCCTGTGATGACTGTTTCTCCCTCCTTCCCCTGCAGCACCACAACGTGTCTGACCCCAAAGGACCCGCTGTACCCCCATCCAACATTATGGGTCAGCGCTGAAACCACAAGCGGCACGGCAGTGCTGGGAGCCAACTCCCTGACAGTTACGAGTCTGGAAAGGCTCCCCTCCCCTTTCCCAATGCACTGGGGGTTGGACACAGCTCACCCCAAGTTCAGTGCATGCTGTCTGATGTCCTCAGCAAAGGCAGACCTTTAAGTTTAGCTCCCTCCCGCCTTCCCACTGTCTGTACAACTTCATTCCTAATGTGTCCGTCGCTCCCTTTAATCCTCTCCCTCAAAGAAGCCACCCTTGGGTGCAGCAAGGGCTAAAATCACTGCGCCAGCCCTTCTATTAATAGAGGGATGCACAATGCTATGCACATTCCTACAGCCGCGCTGTGGACCAGGCGAGAAAAGTATCATGTAGGAGCTGTGGCAGATCCGATATAGACCAGGGTGATATCGTGCCTCAGACGCTTGTCAGCATGCTGAAATGCCAGTGTCTGTACCCGCGTACCGTCACTCCCGCAGTCGGAGTAACCCCAGGGAAGGGAACCGCTGTAAGGTTTATTAACAGGAGGCACGAGCAAACCTGTGCCATCTTTTTAACCCTGTGTGTGATCAAATTAAAATCAGGAAAAAAATTTTGCTTCTTCCTAACACTTCAACAGTGCCAGGTTTCAATGGCTCTGCCCCAGTGGAACAGCAGCTTACTCTACCATTTACTTCAACAGAATTAATGTGCAACCAAGAACACATAAAGGGAAGATGGGAGATGGCCTCCCGACACTTGCACACGGAAAGCAGTTAATTTTCTTCTAATGACCTTTTTATTTAATAAAGATCAAAGTTTTAAAAAACAGAAGTGTCAATAAACTGGTTGGACAGAACCTGCAATCATGGAGCTAAAGATCAACATGAATAACAATGCTGGGTTTAATAATTAGGGCAAACAAACCTGAGAGAAAACAAGCACAACAGTACAGTCCTCTGCAGCTACCAAAATAGGAAACTGCACAGCATTCAGAGTGAAAGTCCTCATGTGAGCACACAAACTCAAGTGGACTTGCTGGGATTCTTTTGGGGTAAGGAAATCTCTTTCAAATATGAAAGCCAAGTACTTGCTCAGTTTTAAAAGGACTGGCAAGAGTTAAAAAATATAAATCTATGTGTCTGCTATGCTAAAAAAGCAACACTGCTTTTCATAAATAACATAGGAAGAACCACTTCCACAGGCACTTGTCTATCCTATAACCATCCAGTGTTGCCAGTAGATACATGCAGCCAAATCTGGACTGAACAGCCTTGCACTTATCTACCTTTGCAGGTAAGCTGTGCTCAGCCTACAGACATGACAGCTAATGCAATGAACAACAACAGCACTTTGACAGAGCCTGCGTATAAGCAAACCCTGGTCATCAGGATCAGGCAGGCAGGCTAATAATGTATTTTGTCTCAGCCCCCTTTTCCTCCTGTACTGCCTTTTACAAGAAGCTTACCTCTACAGTCAGCTTCGCATTTTACCAACTTTCTATTCTTGCAGCCCAGCTAAGATACTCGGCACCATGTGACACACCACACAGTTTCACATCAGAGCACCACTCCCTGTGCCCATTCACTATCTGGTATTTTTACTCAGCTGCTCTGGATTCCCAGTCTCCCTGCACAATGAGCTCCCTGATGTGAGCTGACCACTTCTAGGCCCGTGTTGGACTCACACTGCTCTTCAGATATTTCCCATCTGTCTTTTCACAACAGAAACTTCAGAAAGCACTTAAAATGAGGTTCCGGTCAGCCTTTGTAAGCCAGCATACACCCCGATGTTCAGCCCACTGATTTTACTTCTCCATTTGCTCAGGAAAAGGATGTATTCAAGAGCTTGGTTGTATGCTCTCACCTCTGCTTTATCAACATTAAGAGTTGTGTTGTACCACAAGCATATTTTTGGCCCTTGCATTTACCAGTGCTGGATTTCATTGTCACCAGCCGGCTCATGGAACTGCTCCTGCACTTAAAGTGATGCCAACAAGAGATCAGGAATTGGTTTCTAGTTCCTGTCAGCAACACATGAGCAGAGCAAGAGAGTGAGACAAATCAACAACGCCATGCAACTGATTCCTCCCTGTACGCCTCCCTCCTTGGCTATATTGAGTCCTGTAGTGTTGAGTCTGCTAGTAACTCTTGCACTAATTCCTACCTAAACTGTCCTTTCTGGTACAATCTCAAACAATGACTCAGGAAGGGAAGTAGCGGGGCCAAGGCACAGTGTGCCAGAACCAAAGGTAGAGGAGGTCCATGACAATGTCTATGCTGGAATGCTCTCCGTCTCTTTCGCTACTCAAGAATCCTGTAGGATACAACAACCTCAGAATTATCCAACTGCATTCAAAGAGCACAATATTTCATACTTTGAAGTGCCAGCAAGGAATGAGGCTTATCTTTGTGCACACCAACAGTTGTGACAGAGATGGAAAAGTGGTATGAAATTTCACAATGCTGCAAGAAGACTACTTGTCATTCATGCTTCAAGTTGATTCCAGTAACAGTAGTGTCAATTTACTAGGAAAATACTTCCTCTTCCACCATGAACCCATAGCTTTGTCTCGCAAGTAATATATATTGCAAACCACATTTAGTTTTCAAACACATTCACTCTTGTAAGCTTGCAGTGTCACTGACACCTTCTGCCCACAAAAGCTGACCGCATCTAGAGAAGCAACATGCTTCACAAAAACGAAGTCAGCAGAATTATTCCCTGCTACATAAGTAAAGATAGAAAGTGAATTCTTAAAGTTGCTTAAGTAGGCATTGGCAAAATTGGGAATGAAACTTAAAGGACTTTTTCTGGTGGGTTTTTTATTTTACTCTTACATCCTGTACAACGTGCTTTTGCTCAGTCACACTGCTGGCTCTGCACACAGTTTAGTCTTGTAGTAGTTTTTTCTATTGGTGCTAACAATCAAAATCATCTCTCTACACTTTTAAATTTACTTTTTTTTTTCTTTTTTGACTATTTTATTGCCTCAAAGCTGATGTGCAGAACTGCCCTGAAGAACAGTAACTGGACAATAAACATGTAATACTCAAGATGAAATAATTTTTACTAAAATCCCACCTCCTTTTGTCTTGACTTATATAGGGCTGCTTACATGCACTGGCTAAACTGACTCAGGATTGGGACGTAGGTCCGGGTGTCCTGCAGCATCCCACCACCTGTCACCCGGCACTGAAGAGCAGGCATGTGCTGGCAAAGGGGGAATCCTGGTGACCAGCTCAACTGAATTGCAAGCCGCACGTGACTTCTTGTGCCACAATTTACCTTTGGGGTTCTGGAGACCATTCCTAGGGCATTTAAGTTGTCTTCTCCTTCTGATTAAGCCAAGTAACACCAAGCCACGATGACAGCATTTTTCACTTGGGAATGTTTTCAGAAACGAGACCTCTCAGTTGTCACCTTGGCAAAACTAGAGGCGGATGACAACAGGCACCAATGGCCAGAGTGTCCTGACATTTTTCATTCCAGGACCTGAGCTCTATGCCTGCTGTGGATCCAACTGCTCAAACCAGCAGCTTCCCATGGTGGCCAACCACTAGCCAATCTGACATTACAAGTTTCAGCAAAACTTGAGTAGGCAGTTTTGAAGAACAAGGTAGACTGCAAATGACTTTTGTTTTCTTTCTTTGCAAGTTCTACAGAAGCTCATTACCCTGGGGCAAAAGAACTACTTCTGCTGTCCTTGTGAAAATATGCCTGGGATTTGGCAAGTTACAAAGCTTCATATATTCTATCACTGTTTGGACATGCTCTGTAAAAGGTCAAAAAACTTAATCTACCCTGAATCCATTCACAGCAACAGGCATCTACTGGTTCTGGTCACCAGGTCAGCTCAGTGACTGAGGCAGTCTTTCACACTTTGCAATGGCTATTTATTTCTTGTCTCCTATAAAAAGTTAGCAAACAAATCCCTCAACAGAAGGCAATGCCACAATGAACCTCCCGTGATCAGAATGTCTCCGTAACACTTATTAAGATCTAGGCTTTTACCATGTTTAAACTGCACACAAGTATTCTGGCTGAGAACTTATGTTGAAACATGTCTTTATGAAGGAAGTTAACTGCAAATCTAGCACCACCTCCCTCCTCCTCTCCTCAGGAAGATACAAGGGCATGAGAGGCAGCATAAAGATCTCCTTGCCGGTGTGAGGAAGAAATAATTAAAAAAAAACTTTCACTGATGGTACACAGAGCACTGAAAGGAACCTCCTGGAGAAGGAGATGAAATATAAAGGGTAAGATCTGGTTACAGTGAAACCCAACAGAGGTATTTTACAGTCATGTACTCTTTGAAAAGCCACACGTTTCACTTTAAGCCTGTTCCATTGTACTTGCCAAAGGAAAGAGGAGAAACTTCACATAGGGCTGGGGTTTCTCCCCAGGAAACCCTCAAGTCTCCTCTGCTTGCACTGCTGATGTTGCTCAGAGCTGCCTATCAGGCGACCTTTGCAAGCACATTACCATGTTTGACAGCAACCCTCGGCCACAAAAGCTTCCAGAGAAGTTCCCCTGCTCCGTGAGGTTTCTCATTTTCCCTGTTGGCTGCACAGCGTTTCAGCGCTCTGCTAATTATATCGACACTCAGATACAAACTCACCAAAATAGACGGTGTCCTGAGGCCCCAGCTGCAGGGAAACAGCTTTAAAGAATCCAGGTAGAGAGGGGAAGGGGGTCAGACTGGGCCGCCTCTCCCACTGCCCGAGGGGACTTCAGACAGCCTCGGCGGGACCAGCTCATGGTCACTAATTAGGGTGCAGGTCCCAGGGCTTCAAAGGGACAGAGACTGACCAGGGAGGGTAATGCCACGAAGGAGATGCAGTGCCACAGCCCATTGTCAGCGACACAAAGGGCCCTATTATTTGCTCCCCCGAGAGCAGGACAGTTCTTACCGTAATTAGGAGACAAAGATGCACGATTTAGGATTTTACATAATCAAGAGATACTCTCCCAAGAGGGAGCCCCTCTCACACAATCGGTGGATTAAGCATTGTTTATTCTGCCGAAAGTAAACAATGAGGGGCTCCCCCCTCCTCGGGGCTTTACATGAAAAAGCAGCAGTGGGGAAGACAATGATGTTTGTGCGTGGGGGGTGTCTTTTCATCTGACTTTGAACAGCTAACCCTGTGATTTAAAGCTGTTCATTTGACAGTATCTGGAAGGGTAATGGCCCACCCTGTAAATTAGCTGCTCTCGGGCTGATCCCGGGGCTGCCGGACAGCCTTACCTTTGCTACTACTTAGCAGAGGGGGGCCGGGACAGACAGTCGCTCCGGGCTGTTTACACAATAGAACCACAAGGGCAGGATTAAAGGAGGGCAAGGAAGCCAGGCAGAAGCTCCCGCGCACCCCGGCACTTTGCTGCCGCTGGGGCCGCATCCCCCAAGGGAGGTTGGTACCCCCGCCAAGGCAATGCATCGCTCCGGACCCCGCGGCCCCAGGGATGTCCGTCCGAACTTACCGGGGGAGCAGACAGGGGCCGGATGTTCGCACTGGGGTTTACAGAGCAAGGCACAGCACGGCTGTGCAGGCTGAGCATCGCTTGGGTCTGGGAGCGACGAGACAGCCTGTGCTGAGCTACCTAACGCGACAGCACCTGGCTCTGCGACCACCGCATCCGATGCCGATACCGGCCCCACTGAAATCCTCATCGTGTGGCTCCTCTTGTACAATACTGGCAGTGGAACGACACCGAGGTTGTCCTGCTCCCTGCTCCCTGCTCTTGCTCGCAACAGGGCTGCTATGCTTTTTCGTTTGAATTCTGTGTAAGGAGAATTCCTCCTCCTTCTGTACTAGGGAAATTTCGCTCTCCTGCCACAGTGCACCCGCACACACCGTGCCACCTCCTCTGATGCTCCAGTGAAATGTTTTCTTCACCGCTTTCACTCAAAAGGCCCCCATGCCTAAGCCCCACCAAGAGGACTCAGTCTAGTCACACAAACTCAGGACCGAGCACGGTGTGCCACATTCAGCGTGGCTTCTTAGATCCTACAGACTTGCAGAACTCTCAGAATCGGGATTACAGCCCCTGCCTGCCAAGGATTTTAACCCATTTCCTTTGGGACGAAGAGAGTCACCTTAAGAGCAGCCCAGTCTGCTCTCCTTACCAGGGGATTTTCTGCCAGGTCGGGCCAAGCAGACAGTGCCGTTTCACTTGTCTAGACTAGGACAAAAGGTGTGTTTTAAACCAGATGGGCAGGGTGAGTTGTGTTTGAATGTTTTCTGACCACAGCTTCCTTGTCCTGCCCTAACCTAACTCCACTTACAGGTCTTAAACTGCTAAGGCAAATATTGATAAAAGCCCCCTTGCCATCTTCTAGACAGCCCACAAAGACCAGCATCCCAGCACCAGCTCATGCCCACAGAGCCTGACAATCCTGGCTTTGATTTAGGGACATATTGTAGTCTTTTATTACTCAACATGGTCAAGGGTAGCCAAATCCATTTCAGGAGAATATTATCCAAAAGCAAGTCTCCTAATCCTAGAGAAAGAGCTGCATGAACAGCAACAGCACGTTTGCACAGCCTGTATGTGTCTTCCTGCCTTGTCTCTGCAGCCTGCAAAGCTGACACGCTAGAAGGGTATCTGTCCCACTACCTTTTGTCCATCACTCAGAGCAAGGGAATCCACCTCTCCACACAGGTCCATGGCATGTAACTTTGCATAGAGGTCATACCTTTACAGAAGCTTCAAAATGAAGCTAATGCCATGATAAGACTAATGCAAAAGATGCTTTCTCTGAAGCATAATGTGTATGGCAAAATTATCTCACTTCCTTTTGTGGGGGTTGCAGAACCCTTACCAGAGAAAAACTGTTCCAGTCATGCACTATAATGAACATTTACTTCATTTACTTAAGTAACAGCAAATTGCACTTAATTAACTACTATTTGCTGGTCCAAGTTGAAGAAAAGAGCTTTCCAACTCCTTTCCCCAATAAATACAGCATTTACAATGCCTTTAAAAACGTTTTTTTCACATATTTACTGAGGTTTTCTAATTAAAAAGCAAATTGGAAAATTTCACAGAATTAATCCCATGTAACAGAATGGGGTGGCTCTGCTCAGTGCCATTCTATTAAGAAACTGTATTCAGGGGAGAGTGCTAACATTTCAAGATGCTGAATTATGCACCCTTCTGAAAAGATCATTAAGAGTCCAATGTCCAAAAATAAATTTAAAACACTGAAAAGCTTCTGCAAATGGCCAATCTCCTTTTCTAAACCAGCAGCTTTTCTACATGTTTAAACTACACTTGGAATATCTCTTTTATATCTTCACGTATCTGGCTCTGCATTTTTCTATGGTCAAAACAGGAAATAAAAAAGTATCAGGAGTCCCAGAGGCAATTACTTGAACCAAAACACAACACCCAAGCACCTTCCCAAACAATTAATAACTAATTTTTCCTTATTAAGACAAGCTGTTTTAAGCCAAAATCCACATCATTCCTTAACCTCAACAGGCAGAAAAAAGCAGAATACATTTTTTTGAAAGTCTGGAACCAGAAACTCATCTATCTTCACTCACTCCCGTGACAGACAACAAAACCTTTCCATCCAGCTGCTGCCTTCTCTCCAAACAGAATAATCTCACAGTTCGACACCTGAATACCTTTATCAAGCTTAGCTTTGTGCTTTAAGCATCTTTAGTTTAACTTGTTGAAATTCTGAGATGTTGGCATTTTCAGTTTTATGCATAACAGCAGTGATGGATCTGGAGGGGAGGAACAGATACTTTATTTTCTTTTAAAAACATTTCTGGCTATAAACTGGCAAGGTTTTCTGTATTTGCAAAAAATAACAAAATTAAGTCCTAGAACACCCTGGTGACATAAGATGAGGCAGAAAATTTTAAAAACCTGTTCAAAAATCACAAAGTGGGGGCAGTTAATGGTGCAGGGGGCTGAATGGCTCCTGCACCTCCCCAGCAGGCTCTCTCAGGCCATCTGGTGACCAGAAACACCGTCGGGATTATTTCTTACCTCATTGAATTATCTGGATGCGTTTCCATGTGCGACTCCAGCCCATACTTGCAAAAAAATTCTTTGAAACACACTGGACAATGATAAACTTCCTCCTCAGCCTTCTTATCCCCTTCACCAGAGTGACCATCCTCGACAACCTTCAGAGAGAGGGAAAAAAACCCTTCACTCAACCAAATGTAAAGCAACAAACCAAACATGCAATTCATTTGAAGTCCTTCTCTTAAAAATGAAGCAGCAGATTGCATCTGTAACTTTGCTGCAGGCGACCAAAACGACTCATTCCAGCATTAGAGCAAG
This sequence comes from Heliornis fulica, assembly GCA_013399135.1. Taxonomy (NCBI): domain Eukaryota; kingdom Metazoa; phylum Chordata; class Aves; order Gruiformes; family Heliornithidae; genus Heliornis; species Heliornis fulica. The sequence continues at coordinate 81,399 of VXBZ01011731.1, read as the reverse complement.
GAGGCTCAGTAGGAGATAAAGTGTGTAGCTAAGTCACAGATACATCAGGTCTAATGAGAAACTGCGATTTGAACAACTTATTAACCCGTTTGTTTATATACCACTGGACATTCCTTCCCCTTCAGAAAACCAGACAAGCTGTCAGCCTCAATTATTTATGCCACTGCGATACTGCCAACTCCTAACTCAAGTGGTCCAGGGAAAAGGCATGGACTTCTGCATGTTTTCTATAGCCCTCTTCTGATTACAGGGAGAAAAGCAAGCAGGGAAACAAGGGATACTGAGCTAAATGGAACTGCTACTAGCAGCTTGCCATTTAGAGATAGTAAGTGGAAAGGGTCGAGTTAGGTTTGGCAGCCACCGTACATTTTGTATAAATGACTGAAACATACTAAAGTATTTCATAAACAAAACCCTAATGGAAATGTCTAGCCTTCAAATAAATATTTTCTGGTTGCTCTTGCAACTCCAATAATGCAGGATTATGCTACTGTGAAATGTACTACAGATTCCTTTTTTTTTCTTCCAGATCAAGACAAAAATAAGACTTAAGCTCTTGCTGCTTCTGAAGTAAATTTGAAAGTTCAAATTGCTATCCTGAAAAATAACTATGAAGCAAATGGTAAAAAAAAAAATAGGGCAAAAGTAGCGAAAGAATAGTCCAACCTCTGTCATCCAGCATCAATTACCCACTAGAAATCATAAACAAACCCAAAAATTTAAACGATAGAGAATTTCAAGAACTTGAATTCTTTATATCCCTAAAGTTAGAAATTAATTATCAATTTCAAACAACAGTGTTGGCTACACAGGAAGAACATGGCATCTTAAAATATATACGGGGCTGTAACAAGACCACATGTATATATTTCTGTGCTGACTACACGAACGGAACATCTGACACATTAGGAGGCAGCCAGGGAAGTCTTTTGCTTCATGCCCTGTAAAGAACCTTTTTTGCAGGTGTCCTCTCCTCTCTGTCCATCTCGGCATCATGACTAAACTTCCGTTTCGAAGATAACCGCCTGCGCTTCAGCGGTGATGGGGGAGTTATGCTTGCTGTGCTGTTCGGATCCTTCTCGTGAATCTTCATGTGCCTGAGTAGAAGGGGAAAGAAGACAATGTCAGTGGGCAACTCGGGGCAGAAAAACCATGTAAGTTTTAATGGCAACACCACTTCTGAAGTTTGCCTTTAAAGGATACCACCAGAGATCCCATAAATTGGAGCGAGCTTTGAAAAACAGCTGGAGCACAATCCAGCTCAGGGCCCTTGCTGCATGCCTGGGACCGTGCAGGGCTGCAGCACGGAGCCCAGCAGCTCTCCCCCATGCTCTGACTCACAGCACAGCACTAGCCCGGCCACCACCTAGCCCCACGAATGCCATGCCCGTCCCCCATCATTAAAGAGGCCCTGCTTCTGCCTTAGTAAACTCCACACCCAGCCTCCCAGACGTGTGGCACTCTAGTAAGCAAAAGCCTGCAGCTCAGCATCCACTTCTCTCAATGCAGGAACAGTGTCCCATCGACATCTGGCTCTCCTTTTAAAGCCTGGGACAGCACCCCAAATGGTTCGGTATATGCCACCCTCACAGCAGTACTTCCTAAATACAATTGTTTCCTTCTTTTTAGGTCTTTAAGTCAACGTATGTCCAGTCACACTGTTCAGCTGCGACAGGTATGGCTTGCAAAACTCCCAATTACCAAAGCATGTTCACAAACCTGCTTCCCAGGGATTAAAAAACCCCAAACATTTCTTGTCCAAAGGCTCTGGAAAGAGAAGAGGGACAAGACAGCCGTATACCTGACCTGCCTGCCACTGTTGTCTAGTTCTGGAGTATTGCTCCCATGCCTCATTTCCTGTGTACCAAAAGCTCAAATCCTAATTTTTCTTTCTTTAAACGTATGCATGGCCTTCAGCCTCACTTCTGATTTATAGTGCTTTTGAAAAAAATCAAATGTAGGTTCCTATGTGCAATGCAAATTTTTGCTTCCAATAGGGAGAACCAGGACTGCAGGACAGCACCGCCCTTTGTCCATATGACTGACTTCAAAGCAGCACGAGGGAGACAATGTTAATGGCATCTGGGCACATCCTGCAGAAGTCACACCCCCAACTCAGCTCCAGACGACGCCATTTAACTCCACTTCACGCTATCATGTTCAAACGTGACCCAATGCTGTAACCTAGACCAGTCTTGTATGTCCCCACAACTGCTGGGGTGCTGTTATGACATAAAATCTGCTTTATTTTTCAATGCCAACGGCATGATGCTTCAACTGGACCATACTGGCCAACAGGCAGATTCCACTGGAGCTGCTGGGAGGTCTGTTCCCTGACACAACACTTCTCTTAACATTTCCTTTCACGGCCTCTGAACCTTTAAAAAACAAACACAAAAAGGCATCTAAATTACCGTCTCTAACTGCAGCTGGGCTCCTGAGGGTCTTATGAGGGAGAAGACGCGAGCCAAAAGCACCACACATACCAGGAGTGATGCAAGATTATTAAAATGGCTGTTCAGCTATTGCCTGCCTTCAATGCCTGGCAAGGCTGGACTGCTTGGAGGACCAGGTCAGTGTGGAGAAAAATGTGTCCTCCCCAGCCGCCCAGTAATCCTCACTGGTCACACAGACGGTGGATGGGCACCAGTGACACCGGTCAGTCACGCTGTGGGAGGTTCGAGGAGGAAAGAGCATCTGTGTACAGATGTGCAACAGTAGGTTGGGTGCAGCATCATGGAAATGTTGCTGAAGCTGCCTGGGAGCAGAAGGACGGTTGAAGCTCTGAGGGTCTGGCTCTCTCCAGGTTTAACAGGACCCAGGGAGACGTCAAAGCGCTGAGACAGTCTCTGGGGTGCAGTGCACCCCCCTGGCAACAAGCACCAAAGCTAACTGATTTACCTGCATGAATCCAGTGCTACCTGGTCTCACAAAATCTGCAAGGAAGGCACTTGTGGGTATTGCACTGCTTCACTGTCTTTACTATTTTTTGGTCTTCCCCTTGCCCCAAGGCACTGATCTAACTTTAACTTTTGGTGCTAGCTGAGTCAATCACAAAGCTTCCTGTGAGTGACAGATACATCAACAGTGTGAGGAGCAGTTGCCTGTATTCATGTAAGAATAAGGGAGAAGAAACCAGCTGTTTGTTCAAAGGGTTTCTGTCCGCAATGGTTGAAAATAAGAACTTGAAAAGCATCTGGGAACAACAAATGCAGTATGCAACTGCACAGGCAAAGCAAACCCTGGAAGGTGGTTTGTTGTGGTTTTTTGGCAAAGACTGCTTTTCAGTTTCCATGAGCTCCTGAAAGTGAGATAGAGGCTTTTGCATGTGCCTGGCTGTCCCCAGAAACACACACATGACCTGCACGTTTAACCTTCTGGCAGCCTGGCTGATGCACAGCTAGTATTACTTGGCCGGTTACTTTTCAGAGAGCTAGAGAGCAAAAGCAGTCAAGCTAAATCACATTCACCCACAAAACAAACAACTAAAAGAACCTGCTATGCATTAAGTGTGGGACTTTCTGTCCCTATTTTCTTTTAAAGCCTCCTTTCTGCCAGTAACAAATTTGCAGAACTCCTGCCTTAGCAGCTCCCCATGCAAAACAGCTTCCTCGGGGCTGAGTTCTTTCCTCCAGCCATTCGTACACCTGTTGAACTTGGCCTGTTTTGATGGAGCCTCTCCTACCAGAGAGAGGTGCAATGGCACATCCCAGCATCCCAACAGGACAAACTGTGGAGATGTCCAGGTCAGCGCGGGTCCAGCCTGGCACCTCTGCCCAGCATGACCTAATGCATACAAGCACGCTGGCTCCTCCAAGTCCCAGAAGCCGTCTGGCCGTGTCTGCAGGGTAATATATGCTAATAAGGCAGGGCTTGCTAGCGTGGGTGCAGCCCCGTGTGATGGGGCTTTGCTACACTGGCTGTCCGAGTCATCGGCTGCCCCGGCTTGCAGTTCTCCTTTTCGCCATGCCCTAAAAACGAGAGCAGAATCCATACCCACAGCAAGGAATGCAGTAATCCCTTCATGTTTTAGTTTTGCATATTTGAAAGGAAGCAGCCCGAGCTATTGAGCTATAAACAGGAAGACACCCTGACTGCACCTTTGACTTTTACTGTGTAGGTCAAATATCACAGCGGCTGTGATAGCTCTCTGCGGGTGATCATTAAGGAAAGAAGAAAAATCCGAAACCAAAGCAGCAGGTTCCAGAGTTCCCAAGGAGAGTCGCAACCTGTCCACATTACAGCCAGCAGGTTTGTTCCTTTGGCAGGTTAAGCAAGTTTCACTACATCAAGTCAAGGGTGGAGAGGAAAAGATTACTAGAGCTACAGCTCAAGATAAGCAGGAAGATAAAGCTGAGCAGTACAAGGATAGACACAATCTTCATCTCTCTCTTTTACTCTGCAACATGGATGTCATTCTGCCTGGAGAAAACATTTATCACCCAACTTGATTTGAACTGATGCAGATGCCAAGTCACATCCACAACCTTTCTTTAAAGTTACACATTTCCTTCATCAAGGCTTCTTTTACTTAAAATGTTTCCTAACTTGGGAGGGGGGAAGAATATTTATTTGTGTTGCCTCTTCTTTAGAAGAGTTTGCCTTGATTAGATCTTACATGTAACACTGAAAATGGTGAAAATACTCAACCTCAATGTTTAGCCAGCCAAGATGCGAAGAGAACAGGAACAAAGCTGTGCTTAGAAGTTATTCTCCCATTGTGCCTATAACAACATATTTTGGCCTGACAACACTGGCATACTTTGAATACAAAAACCAGGCTCCGAAGTCAGCCTGGCTTTCAGCATCTTGCAATGATAAAGAAAAATGATATGACATTTCATCAGTTCCAAAAAATAAACACTCAACACTTTAAGTGAAAACGTAGTGGGGGAAAAAAAGCGCAGCAAAATAAGGATATGCACAGCAATGCTTATGTTCAGCCAGAGATGCAGGTTATAGTTACTTGTGCCAGTAGCTCTGAAGTGACCAGAGTTGCAGCTCAGAAGAGAGCGAGAGACACAGGAGATGAAATTTGCCACCCCCTCCCCTTTTTTTTGTTTTCTGTTTTCCTAATTTAAAGCAATGAATTGTGGCTCTGAGCCACCACACAGAGCAATCCCAGATCAGCAGACAAGCCTAGAAAGGTAGATCCCTGAAACCTGCACTTCATATGGGGGTTATTGGTCTCCATGGCACACATCCAAGTACAAACACACTCAGACAACACTAAAATGGAACCACAACACACAGGGTGCAGGGAAAAAGATAAAAATGTAAGCTGAATGCTAGAGGGGACTCCCTTGCACTCAGTGCTAGCTAGCCTTGATTAACCTCTCGGAGAAAGTGGTGGAAGTCTCTTTAAAATGAGACCAGCCAGCCAAAAGAATTTGCAGAGAATAATCCTGAAATGGAAAGAGGAAATGAAGTCTTTTCCAAACAAGGTCTGATCCACCTCTGAACGAAACTCTTAACGTCTAAGAACTGCTATGCAAAAAATGCAGATAACTCGCTACACACTATGATTTCTACGGCACAGCTGTACATGAAAAAGCTCTCATAATCTCTTCCCTCCCCGCTCATAAGGAATTTCACAGGTGAGCCAAGAGGATCCAACTGTGCAATGACCGTGTGCCAGTCAGCCCTCCCGACAAAATCGCATTTTTCAAGTGCCTGACCACCTCCCATCCCATCCTCCCAGGGAGAATCACCTTCCGCTTCCCCTCTTGGCCACAACTTTCCTCTCCCCTCGAACCATCACGTGAACAGGATGACTACAGAGATACTGCACCAGAATTCCCCCAGCTTCTTTCCTTTGTGCTTTTAATTATTTTTTTTCATTTCTAAAACAAACGGGCAGAAGAAGTTTCCAGCCTCAGGTCTCAATGCCATGTCATTTTAGAGGGGTGAATATTCCACCAGAACAGTAGCAAGCGAACACTTTGCTACTTTACATTGAAGCAGACACTTTTGTAATAATAAACAAATGCAGAGCTCAAGTGCTTTACTCCTTTTTCTCCCCATGGATGGTGTTGGATCAGTGCCTAAGGGAGGTGACTCATAGGAGGGGAAGGGAAAAAAAATAATAAAGAAAGGAAAAAAAAAAAATAAGAGCATGTGTCCCACTGAAGTGACATGAAGCTCCTGCTGGTCACATCCCCGTCTTCGCTGCACCTCCAAAAAGGGCTGCTGTATTTTCTTAATGCCGAGAGGATTTGCATGTTGATCATATAAGCTTTCTGGAGGTCTCGAAACAGGGCAGCCTGCAGCTTCAATGCCAAAACCAGAACGTGGGCAGGTTTTGACTGGCTGGCTCAAGGCTAGAATGAGGAGTCAAAGCATCCTGAAAGAGGCAAGTTCAAGATGCAGCTGCTCCCAGCTCCGGGTCCCACTGAATTATGAAGAAAACCAGGAGCTGCTGCTTTGCATGCAGATAACCTGATCAGCGCCACTGTGGCTCTTGGAAAGGAAGCATCCCTCAGCATGCGTGGGAATCCCTCACCTCCAACTCCGGGGAAGGAAAAAAAACTATTTAAAAAAAAAATCACACCGTATCTGCACCCTGGGTTTCCATGGCTGCTGATGTGCTCCACATCCCTAAGAGAAAGGGCCTGCCTGGCACGGAGACCCCGGGCGAAAGGAAGGTGTGGAATAAAAGGGTGTATCTGCAGCCTCTGAGCAGGGTCCAGGGTTAAACCTCTCCCCTGTAACTATGGCTGCGCAAGCCCTGCTGGCTTTCAGTCAAGAGGTTTATGCCAGGTAGGACTGATTAGAAGGAGCAGCATGTCCAGAGGGGGAGCAGCAAGCAATTTCACTGAGGCCTGGTTGGGAAAGTCCCAGCATCTAAATCAAGATTAATTCCTGAACGCAGGATCCAGCGCATGTATAAACACTCTCCTCCTCCCTCACGTCTCCACGCCTGTGGAAACGCGGTGGGGAGGCCAATGAATCCGGGCATTATCAGTCCAGAGAGATCATCTGACAGTATCAGGTTCAGGTTCTGGCTGCATATCCCACGTATTATTCTAAGTTTCTCCACTTTACCACTAGATGTACCCTATACTCTACTGTTTTGCACATGGCTGTTCCTCACCCCGATTATTTCTAAACAGTTTGAATCCAAAATCAAGGGATGATCCTTTTGCATATGGTTCTTATCTAAAAACAAGGGAGCCACGCATCCAACCATTCAGAAAATTAAGAATAAGAAACCCCAGCGCTTTCCATCCTTGACCTTATTTAAAATACACCTTTTCTTTTGCCTCCAGCATAAACTCAAGTTACTCAAGCTCACAAAGGTAGTCTGGGAAGGACTGAACTGGTCAGATCCCCAAGTACACCAGAGCTGATACAACAACTGCTCTACCTCTTCCAGTGCGTTCTTCCCCAACACCTTTAACTTGCATTGCTACCTTCAAATAACAGTAAATAAATAAATAAATAGCATATCTATCATTCAGCACATGACCAAGCATCTCTAGTTTAAAAAAAAAAAGTCAGCTTTGTCTAAACTTCAACTTTGTGCCACTGTATCAGAACCAACAAGAGGGCAAGGTGCATCCAAGGCAGATTGAAATTTGGACCGTGACATTCTTCTGGCGCCAGGAAATGAAAAATATCTCGTGGAGAAAAAAGCAGACAGCCTTCAAAATTGCACTAGCATCTCTTTTGAGAGATTTCTAGGTCACATCACCTTTTACACGTTTTTTTTCTTCCACTCTGCTTAACAAATGTTACTTCAGCCCAAATTGCCTAGAAATGTAGGATAACACAGGCAACTCCTCTTCAAAGCTTTTGCCATTTGACATGAACAGGAAGTAAATCCTAACGAAGCAGCAACATTTTTCTGAGCAATCCTTAATACACAGCTGCTAGCCTTCTCCCTAAGAGTCTCATGAATATGACCAGAACAAGTCAAATGTGCAGTAACATTACACCCTTGTGTTAGAAGAGTTTAGTCAGTTTGTGTGTTAAAACATGTAGAGAATCTGTATTGACAGTGTATTTCCAGTGCTAATTACCAAAATCACCCACTTAAGAAAGCAATCCACTCAGCCCCTGCCAGTTGTAATCGCGGGAACCAGAAAGATGCAGGCAATTTTGCAAATCAGACACAATATGTTCTTGAAAGAGCTTCTGTTTTGTTTGCTACCTTTATCCTCAAAAAACCCACAACTGACCCCAGAAGCCCCCACACACCCCTGCACACTTCACAGCAAGTCAAGAAACATTCAAATACCAAAACCCAAACAATTTGGCAAACGCCCTCTTACAACTACGGAGGGATCTCAAAACAAATTTCAAGAACCACCAAATATTCTGGTGGTAACCAGCCTTGAACGCTAGCATGGGATAAACAAGGAGAAGCTGAACGGCAGGAAACCTCCGTGGCTGTGCGAGTAAGAAAGCCTCGCACGCAGGGTGGGACGGACGGGGAGCGGGAAGGATCCCATTGGGAAGTGCTGACTCCTTTCAACCGCGTGTGTGCAACCATCCCCCCAGCCAGCGCTCCCTATGGCACCCAAGTGGCGAAGTGACATGGCTCGTTATCCTCACGAAGGCTCCAGTGCTTATTAACCCTCTGTGTATGGGGCTAACTGGGCGGGGGAGAGGCTCCCTGCACAGAAGCATGTGGCAGCCTGCAGGTGTAGCAGCCCCCCTGGGGATCGCTGCAGCCTACAGCGCCGCACAGACGTGCCCCGAGCATCCCCCCAGGTTCAAGCCTATCTCCCTGCGCAGCAGCGAGGTTCCCCAGCCAAGCACAAGCAGCCTTACAGCGGCGCATTAGACTGCATCGTTAGGATGACATGAGCGTTATTATTTAGATCCACCGAGACAAGCTGGGTGCTGCAAAAGCCACCCGTGATTAAGTTCAAATGGCAGATTAGAAATCCCTTCTCGGAGCTACCAGGGCAGTGTGCAGAGTTAACCAGTGTCGTGCAGCTGCCAAGCCCTGATACCTAAAAGGATACACAACACACACGTGCACAAAGCATTTTGTATTTTTAACCCTGAATAAAGTTTTGCTTTACTATGACCAAAGCCAAGTTGTAACCATGAGTGAAAGATACTCATCTACAAATCCAAAGGGGGGTGGGGGCGTACTATTTCAGAGTAATTATGCTGTATTCACAGATACTTAAGCAACTACTGGCTACATGGGAGTCAGCAAGTTCAAACAGGCTGAGATTGATACAAATGCATTCCCAGCTTGGCTCAGAGTTACTCCTGTTCCCTACCAGCAGTTGTCAGAACACCTCAAAGGAAAAAAGGAGAACAAAAAAAAAAAAAAAAGAGACAAATATTTGCCTGATGAAGCTGTGACAGAGAAGTGATTCAAACCATGCCTCCAAAGCACAGAGCCCCAAAGAACAGCAGAAGAAAGCATCCGTTTGCAGTTCACATCGACCCTTGCAACAGAGTCAGCCTCACAGAATCACTTCACCAAACTGCCTGCATTAAAGTCAGAGCAGACTGAAATTAGCAATGCCAAATACTGCAAGGTGACTTCCAAGCCATAAGAAACTCTTTCAAAAGGGACAGTATTAAACAAGATCCCTCTGAGGCCCTTGTGCTTCTTTAAGCTTGCAAACAAAAGTTTGTTCAAAACAATAAAATTAAGCAGGAATAAGATTTTTTAGAAGTGTACCAAAACCTGGCCTGGCACATCCTGGAAATGTGTGTTTTTCAGACAAATCTTTAGTTATCATGGTATATAACCGTGGTCAGTGACTTCATTCTTGACTCTTTTTTTTTTTTTTTTTTATAAGTCACAGTGAAAGAAAACAAGGGTTCCTATATGGTAAGGACAATTAAAGCAGTTTTAAATTTTACCATCATGAAAATAGGGGGTGTGGAGAATTAGAGGGAGGATGTCAGAAGGGGGAATAGTTTATCCTTAAGAGCAAACACAGCTGAAGAAGTCCCAAGTACGTCCTGTCTTCCCCCTCAAAACTTCACCCCTTTACCAACCAAGCAAACATAAGCCCCAGCTGCTTCCCAGAACCAGGCAAAGCTGCTTCCCTCTCACACTCCCCTGTTGAGCAATCCTGATGGCACACAGCTCAGAACAACTGTCTGTGTGTCGCACAGCTCAAGGAGGAAAAAATAGATGGCTGTGGCCCTGTTGGGGACACCGCATAGATGGAGTCAAATACCTCCCTGCAGAGCACACACACACAAACAAACAAGGAAGCTGCACCAGATAAGAGAAGTGTATCATCGTTCAAGCAGGGTCTCCGCATCACGCCGCTATCAGCAGTCCCCAAGTAGCTGGAGGGGCAAGGAAGTAAAGGGTTATCACTGCACAGACACACAACTTGTGCAAACTTTTCCCAGCGCTGCAGAACGCATCCTAGCAAAAAGGGTTTCACGTGCTCAGCCCATTTCCTCTCCTGTTCCTGAACATGTGGTCCTCCTTCCTCACTGGCGGTGATCTCACAGCATTCCCTGCCGAGCAGAGAAGCGCTAGGAAAAGGTCCACCTCTTGTTACATGTCTGTTTAGTCAAGCGTAGTAGATGGAAAGAGAAGTCTCCATGTGACTTGTGCTACTTTACAGGAGTTTGGGAACCTTCGCCCTCAAGTGAAATTAATTTCGGTGCAGTCCATAAACAATATGGATTGCCTTCCTTTCCTCACCCTCAGTTTGAAACTGCCAAGAAAGATGACACATTGAGGTGACCGGATGTCCAAAGTGAGCCACACAGAAGTTGTACCTCTCCTCTGTTTTAAGACTTTTAAGACACCTTTCCACATGAAGCACTGGAGAGCTGACTGTTGATCCACCAAAAAATCGCTAAGAATGTTTAGAAAACTCCAGCTAAGAGGACAGCCTGAAGACATCAGCGTATCTATACATGTCATCAAGAAAGAGAAAGTAGCGTTTGCATGTTGTGTGCTGTTAACCAGTTGTGTAACTGCACTACTCCTTTACAGACCATCTTCTTGCCTGCGCTCTGTGCATCATGGGGGTAAGCATCATTTTTCAAACACTCTAGTGAGAGGCCCCGGCCAAGCCCAAGCACCAAGATTCCTCTCACTTTCTTTTAGAGCTTGATGAGATTTCTCAAACGCTGACAATGTACAGTTAATGAAAAACCTATTTTTAAAAGAGGGGAAGAAAAGAAAGAGGAAAATACCTGCTGACCCTGAGAAGGGGGATGTTCTGCAGCTTGCTGGTTCCAGCATGCTGAACTAGAACAGGTTGAGCAGGTTAGATACTGGGGGGAGAAAAGGTAAAGCTGGGAGACATACATTAAAGGTGGAACAACAGCAACCACCAGAGCATTTTGAGATAGACTTTTTCCTCATTCTCATCGGTACTTGGCCCTGGAGTCTTTTCAGACAACAGCAGGAACCAAGCAAACACACATTCATTAGAGAAGTGATGCAAGTATTTCTGACGTGCACACACAACGGGCTGAGAAAAGATTACCTTAACATACAAACTCTCCCAGAAAACTTTCTCACCAGCAGGATTTTGCACACATAATCACTCAAGCTAGGAGACAAACCACCAACCCAAATGCCAACCAAACAACTTGTTAACTTGTTAACCTTGAGAACTAACGTCTCTGCAAGAATCGCAGTGATGGCAGGCTTATGGTAAATGACTAAAAGCACTTCAACTCCCTGCAAAGATTGCTTGGATTTTCTAGTGCTTGCTAAGTTAAGGTTGTATTTATTTTGTGGCTCTTCAAGGTGAGAAGGGGAGGTAGCATCCCTTAGAATACTGAACCTTCAGCGGAGGAGATGTTCCTGAAAGGGTACTTGTGTGGAAAGATCAAGGTCTCTCCGACCAGAGTCCAATTTGTCAAGTGGCTTGTGCTCATTTGAACTGTGACATGGGTAACAAAGCAGCACTAAACTATGCTCAATACACTCTGTTATATGGAGATTTATGTTATTGCCCGTGAGGAGGGTGGTATTACTCTGCTACGTCAGACCACCTTCCCCTTGGCACGAGTCACAGCAGAAACTTACACTTACTGAGAGCTGCACAGCTCCTTTTTTTGTTTTGCTGGCAGAAAACAAAAAATCAAAATTCACAACTTAACAAAGCACAAGATCAGACTTTAGATATTAATTACTTAAAGGCAAGACATGCAAAATCTGGGACTGAAAAGCACACTGAAGTCCTTCTTATGTTTAGGTACCGAAGAGCTCTGGAGATAGAAGTATAACATTCCTCATTGTGTATGCTTCGGTTCTCAAGAACAATGGAGCTAATTAAGGTCAGCGTATAAATCTTAACTCTGCACTTCCTTGCTTCGCTTGATTCTAATCAGATCTCCGCATTCGTGTGTTTGTGTTAACTTCCTCTGCTGTTCTTTAATGATAACTGAAGGAGGATACTGTCCAAGGCTATAAGCAGCATGTAGCACATCTGAAATCATGGCATCTCCTTTCGGCTCTTGGGCTCGCGGAGGTGCTGTGGCACAAGAGCTCCTCAGAGTTTCTTACCACTGAAGATACCCACGGAGCGGGGTTTTAGAGTACCCCATTTATGCATCATGTGAATGAAATAAAATTTTATATAAAGCCTTTAGAAAAGATGACCAACCTATTCAGCAACAGTGACACAGAAAAAGTTTCCGCCTGGGACCATTAAAAATATGTAGTCTTCTAATTCTCAAGACACAGAGAAATACTAAATGTCTAATTCAAAGACACAGAGAAACACTCTTACTACCATACTGTTGCTGAACAAGCCTGACCTCCTTTCTCTCTTTTTAATCTTCTTCAAAACATGGGGATCCCAGCAGCATAGCAAACATTTACTCTGGATATATCTCCTGACAGAAAAACCGAAAAAACTTTCTCTTCACCTGTTTCCCCATCCTTATTTACAAAATGTATTAGCAAAAATGCTAGAAAAATTTTAATTGCAAAGAAAACCAAAAAAGGTATCACATCTCACCTGTCTCTTACAACTGCAGTTATCAATTACTAGAAGTAGAGATGAGTCCTTCATGTTTGTTATCCCTGCTGAAAAAAATGGGCACTTGGATTTGCTGAAGCTTACATTTCACTAGCATGCTGACATCCTTCACATACAAGGAATGGATTTGAAAGCTTGTAATACACCCTGCTTCTTCATATTTAAGAACACTGCCTACCAATTGCTACACTGAAATAAAAGCTCCTTAGGAGATGACCAAAGAGGCATTTCTATTGTGCAAGACAATAAGAGAAGGCCTTTTCACACGCGTGGTGTGTCAATCATTTTCAGCTTGGTGACTTCCTTGGCTATTTGTTTTCCCCTTCAAGATCTTGTACGTTCAGTTTTTCAGAACTACCCAGCATTTAACACCACATTCCCACTTGGCCATCTTGCAAACCACCAGAAACCAAACTCTGTTTTGGTAAGGCAGTTACTTGCCTCTTGTGGGGGAGAGGGGGGAAGCTCACCATCACATTCAGCAGTGCCTCCAAAATTTCCCATCTTAAGCAAATGCCAGGCTGCACGTGCTAGACTGCAGAGAACCTAATTGTACTCAGAGGCTGGGCATTGTGATTGCACTGCACCCTACAAAGCACACATAACGTACTGGAAGCAAGCCAATGCCATAAATAACACAGGACCCATTCACAGGTGGAATGCAGGGAAAGGATGGATTTGGCCAGATCTTGAGGGGACACTGCCTACTGGATACTTGCAAAGTCAGAGGCAGCCTGTACACATGCCTGCCCAGCACACCCAGATCCATGGGAAATCACTACACATCACAGAAAGCACTACATGTCTCAACTCCTGTGCCTTTACCGGCTTCCAACACTACTTTTCCAACCAGCAGGTTACAATCCTCACCAAGTACACCGTCTTCATTTGCCAGTGAAGATGGACAGCCAAAACATCAAAATTCACAGGTTACCCCCCAATACATGTGTTTTCTGTCTTTCTCAAAAAATTAATTCAGCAACTTATACAAACAAAGTGTTGTTTAAAAAAGTTTTAATCTGAATGTTAGAATAGTACTGTGTCCTGATGAAACACAGGTATGTGCCGTTCCACAGCGCATTACGAGAAGTTTGGGAAAATTATCTAGCACTGAAAATAAGACTAGGAATGAAAGTGCCTTCCTAATTAAAAGAAGATATACCTTCTTTGATAGGACCCTTTGTAAGCCTGCTTCAAAGCATAGCTTCTGCGATCCAGATCTTCCAATCTGAGTTTCAAAGACTTCTGCATGTGGTTATTGCATGTGGTGATTCGCACATGCCAAGAAAAAAAATAAATCAAATCCCCAAACTTTGAGACCTGTCCCTGAGATGGTGCGTGAACAGCCTAAACATACCTAAGCAGGATGTAAATAAAGAGCCATTATGAAGTTTTTTGCTGGGTATGGAGTAAGGAGTGGAAGGAAAGGCTGTGGTTTCGTATGAAACGCCGCAGTTTGCGTTACTGCGCTTACATGGACAGTCTGGTGAGCATCAGCCATGCACACTGCAGCTTTGTTTGCCGAGCTGGGGAAGCTGTGGCTGGGATACATGTATTACACCTTCAGCCTTTTCAGACTTACTTGCCACAGAGCGTTTAATAGCCACCCACTGGAAACTGGTGGGAAGGTCATTTTGCACCTGACTTCTGGCATTTCTATCCTATTAACATTTTCAAGTTGCATGGAGAGCATGTCTTCGTCAGGGAGGAAAACGTGGCTTTAAAGCGATAGGCACAGACTGTCCTCAGTTACAGAGATGGAAAAGGAGCTGTTGGCAAAGTCTCCAACCCCCAAAGGAAACCCTTTAGGACAAGTGCAGGCATCGCCCTTCCCCCTGAAGCCTGATGCATATTCTATTGCAGTGCAACACAGAAATTCAAGCAAAGCCTTTCCCCTACCTTGCTAAAGCTTACAAAGCACTGCCACTGCTACAGCCCACAGCAGCAGACTAACTCCTCTGTCTGCATCTTGGGGAGGTGTAGAGGTGGAGATGGAGTAAGGTGTGTGTAACCTCCAGGTGCAAAAGGACTCCCTCAGAGCTGGCACTATCTGCAGATAACTCCCTAGGGAGCTACTGTGACAGTACAGATGGAAAGCCTTCGGAGAGCTCTTAGTAACTGCAGTCAATTGATCTGAGATGCTACTTTGGAAATCCCCAGCTTTTCCAGAGCTACAGAAAACTCTTCATACACACCACCCCCTCCTTCCATCCAGTTTATGCTCCTCCTGCAGATCTGAGAATATTCAACTTTAACTTACTGTAACCAAGAGAAACCCATAGTGTCCCTGCCTCTAGCATGAAAGTGTGAGGATTAGCAAGCATATCCTAAATTGCAGGCATTATTATGTACTGATCATCACAGTGCCATTCCAGTAACAGGAATTCTGAACTCAAAATTACTATAAGCTAACTACTTCCTCAGAATTCATAAAAAGCCCTCAAAAAACTACCCCCAAGTCCCCAGATCAGTCCTTGACACTAGAAGACTTGTTACTTCCAACAAAACTTGCTCTTGTTAGTATTGGTGAAAAAGAAATCTCAGCACTTTCTGTTCCTGGTACCAGACACTGACCGATCTCCCTGTTATCATACCAGATCACAACAACCCTCCCCAAACAGGAGGAGCAGCACTGATACAGTTCGCTTGATGGCACATTCAGAGGAGTGAGAAAATCAGGTTTTCTTGCTGGACACTGAGCACTCTACAGAGACCTTTGCTCTCTCCAACAGTGACTGTCGCCACAGGAAGCTCAGGCCACTCCTGAGCAGTCTGGAAGCTGTAACAGAATTTTCTGAGATGCCCCAGGCTCACGGTTCCCTGTTGAAAATCCCAGCTAAGAGTCACCCTGGTCAGAAAAGGAGACAGGTTTTAATCTCTTTTTTTTGAATGGTGCCACACAAGAGAACCAACCTTCCCTTCTCTAACCCTGTCTTCTGTGCCCATTCAACTTGACTTCCTGACAAGGAGCCAAGGAGCTCAACAAAAAGAAACTGGAGTTTATGCTGAGAGGCTGTATCTCATTTACAAATGAAGTGTTACATGCACTGTGGGAATTAGGAAGGGCAGCATCAATTTAACAGGTAAAGAGTACACACAACACCCCAACACAGCTGGACTTACCCAGAAAAGAGCATTCTTGCTCCACAAAAAAGTCTGCCTATTGCAGAAAAGTTTTGTTCACATGCAATAGCCAAAAGAAAGCAACCAAAACTCATTCCCTCCTCTGCTCAGCAGAATGTCTAATGACCTGGCTGTGATGAGGTAGAAAACTGAATCAGAAATTTCATCCTCTGCTGGAACGGTAAGAAGCACTCCTACAGTACAGTATTTCCCTGGACAAGACCATTTTGTTGGATTTTATCCCTAAAAGGTCTTTAGAAGTTCAGATTAAAAATATTGTATAGACAGTTAAATAACAGCTAGGGGGAGAAAGAGAAGAAAGGATGCACATAGTATGTACCTATACATTACTGGCAGACTTCTCCCTCATTCCTCTCTCATGTATTTGATGTAAATGCAGCAGCATTTGGGGAGGCTCCTGCAGGACCTTCATAAACTGTGTTAATTCTTTAGCAGCGCATTCACAACTTCCTGCTAAGCCTACAACTTCTCTCTTTGATCCCACACTCTGTGTGATGATCCAGGAATACCACTGTGCTGGCTACCAGTGGCACATTAGAAATCTTTGCTGTTTTGGGCATATATCCGTTGCTACTGAAGATACTGTTGTACAAAATAGCAAACAATAAAAAACTGTACAAAAGCAGAGAAAGATGGACTCGTATTGTTGTCAAAAGCAAGGCCTGCAGGAGCTGCACACAAAGCAGGACCTGGCAAGCAGGTCCTTAGCTCCAGGATCCTGAGGCAGAAGCAGTTTTGGCTATCCTGTGAAAGGCATTCAGCTACAGCCTGTCAGGCCATTGGACCTGATGCTACAGCTAAGTTTGAGACGCCTGTGAAAGGATTTACTTCACACCATCTTAGGCTAGAAATGCCTGTTTTGGAAGGAGGTACCCACAGGTACATGGTGGGCAAAACAAACACCTCCCTTGTGATTGTGTCATAGCACCAGAATAACATTCCATTTCCCTCTGCATCTATCCTCATCTTCCCATGTGCACATTCATGCTTTCCATTTCAGGAATGGATTCACTATTACAGTCTGTTACTGCAACAAGAAAAGGTTATCGACTGCAAAAATCAGCAGCACAGTCTTACCAACCACAACCCTCCTTTAGCAAAGCTAGCCTGTTTCAGTGTTCTCAGCATCCTGCCTGTCACAGGTCTGGGGTGACTTGCTGCAGTGCCACCAAACTCAGTAGCAGGCTTCTGTAATGTCCCACCAGGCTGCTGTGACACAGGCCTACACAAGGAGTTTTACAAAGCAGACAGGAATATACTGGACGGAACAAACTTTTAATAGTAAGATTTTCCTTGCATGACCGTAGGTCCTTCTCCACCCTGGCAACTTTAAGAAACATCTTATTAAGAGACAAAATTAAAGCCCAACTATCTTCTCATCAGAAGGTTCTGATCTGTACTCGCTTCTTTTGGGCAAGTCACTGAGCCTGGTGATTCCGGCAAATTTGCCACTAAGGCACCGTGAGAGCTGCTGCACGTGGAAACCCACAAAAGCAAAGGCAACAGCACTGACATCTGATAGGCCTGGAGACAAGTCTGGGGGAAGCTTCCCTTTCCTGTTTCCGGGAGAGGATGAGGAGATGCCTCATGAGCAGAAAGCCAAACAAACCCAGCAAGCAGTCCTCCAGCAAGCAGCCCAGGCTGAGGACCTGGACATGAGTGTTCACCCACCCCAGAGGCCCAGTAGTGGAATTCACCCTTGGATGCTGACTGTGGCATCAGCTGCAACTTGGCAGCTGCCCTGCCTTCCTCATGGCAGACAGGGTAATGACCCAGTCTGGCAAACACGTGGCTCACACCACCTCTGGTCAGATGAGTCAGACATGATCTATTCGGTGCTTAAGGCCAGTACCTCCTCTGAACATCTCCGTGTCTTCCCCCTCTCATTTGACATCAATAACTCCCCCCCTGCAATTCCAATCAAGTATAAGTTAAATAAATGTGGGATTCCATAACTGCATTCCCTCCTGTTTCTCCTGTTTTCACCTGTTTAACCTGGACAATATGATGCAGGAAAGGTAAAGCTCTGCAAGCAGCTATTATTTCCTTTGTGTGGAATTATTTTATCTCTCCTATTGTCACCAAATTCACCCCTTTCATTCCTTGTATAGCAGACTGATTGGAAAATGACTGGTAACAATCAAGGAAACAAGATCTCTTCCCTCCTACAGAGAACCCGTCTGCAACCATCACTCTTGCCATTTCACCTATAAGCTATACTCCTTTCTCCCACCTGTCCTGCAATCTCTTTGTAGGCTGTAAACTCTTTGATATGGGGACTAAAGCCATGTGGGAATTCACAAAGTCCTCTGAGGGGTTCCACCCATGCAAATAAACGAATACTGAATTGGGGGATGAGAAAGGGGAAGGAACATCCACGTGATTTAATATTTTGTTTCTCCAGTTGAACACTGTAGATACTGTTACATCCCTACAAAGGAAATTGTGTGAAATACATTTAGCAACTTGGATTACAGAGACTTTTTCCAATCTATAATGCAGTAAGTTATCTATGGTACAAGCAAGTAGTGTTGTATGTATTTAAAAGCAATTATCCTAAAGAAGCATCTTCACTGGGTTACCTAACTCCATAACATACGACACCACCACAGATGTTCCAATACAACCACTTGCACTCATGACTCTTAAGCCACAAAATTAGAAGCTCCTATACCACTTGGCTATACATTTCTGTCCCCTGAGAAAAATCCACCCCGTTTGTCGAAATCATAGTAATAATACTCAGAAAACAAAAAAAAAAAGCAGTATTTCTGGATATCTGTAAGTAGTCTGCATAACGTGTAAATACAACTAGAAGACCTTTCTCAATTCTGACTTCCACCCACAACCTATGCACCATAGAAGCTGTAATTTGTCTGTGCATCATGCCATCCTCCTAGGGCACAGACAGTCCGTATTTTCTGCCCACAGAATTGTCTTTAGTCAGCTTGCAAGTCCTTCCAAGGAAACAAAACAGCCCCCTATCCAAACTCCTGGGTCACGATCAGCACTCACCTGTGCATGTTTCCATTGGTGGTGAAGGACTGTCCACATACTGAACATTTATAAGGCCTTTCACCTGAGTGCACCAGCATGTGGCGATCAAGGGAGCTCGCTGAGCTCAGAGACTTTCCACAGATGCTGCAGGAATGGTCTGTCCCTCCAGTGTCAGTGTTATGCTAGAGAAAGCAATGATTTTTTTTCATTGAATGTCCCTTCTCAAGTGCCAGTAACATATCAGCAAGAACTATAAACATTTTAAAAGCTGCTTTGAGGAGACACATCGCACAATACCTTATATTAAGGTGTGCCCTCTATATACCTCTCCTCCCCAGCCCTCCCCCCTACACTCCACCCCCACCCATCATCTTTAACTCCTAAATGCACCAGCAGCACAAACTGCTGTTTCATACAGCCTGCAATGCCTATCACAAAGCAGGGAGGGATGAAAAGGGATCCAGCAACAGCCCATCAGACAAAGGGTACCCAGAGATATTTGTTGGGCTCGGGTGAGTAGTAAGGGGGGAAGGAGAAAGAGGACGTCATTATGAACTTCATGGCAGAAGACAGATTTTAAAGCAAATACTCTTTAATTTCAAACAGACTGTGTAGTAGGAAAACAGAAGTAAACTGTTTCAGAGGGTACATGCAGACTTCTAGAGCCCTAAGAATGCATTACACATATGGCCATTAGCTACTGTGCTATATGCACCACTCGTTCTTACTTGTATTCAGAGACTTGAAGATTTCTTCACATACAGAAAAAAAAACCCCCAAAACCCAGGAGAGTATGAAAAAAATAATAACAGTTACAGTACAGAAGGGAAAATTGAAATAGTTGGTATCTAGTGGACTCACAGTGGTGAACCACAGTCTTAGCATCCCAAGAAGAACCTCCTGACACAGAAAAGGCCAAACCTCCTTAAAAAATATGCATATATTTCAAAAGGGGCAAGAAGAGGCCTGTGGCTGATAAAAAAAAAGTCCATCACCTGTTTAAAGAAGTGTATTTTTATATTTGAAAATGTTATATTCTTCCTCTCAAAAATGCTATACACCATGAATGACCAAGAGGCTCTTCTATACATAGAGGATTTAAACATTATGTCTTCCTGCTTCTTAATTTGCATGACCAGTAAAGGGATCTGTACCCAAACAGGGTAAGAAAACAGGACTTATGCCTCATGATAGAAGTGGTTTTCCAGATCCTTAAGCTATGCAGAACAGGACATACATCCTTGTTTGAGCCACTGGGGGGGGAGTGGTGGGGAAGGAAGGGAGGAAAATTACCCACTTCAGGGTTGGGTTTGTGGGTTGTTTTTTCTAAAAAGAAAGTACAAGAGGAAGGCTAAAATAAAAGCAAAACAATTGAATAAGGTTATAATGATGCATTTCTGGTTTGCAATTGTTTTTCACCATTGCAAAACACATACTGGCAAGCCAGATGCTCTTAATAAAAGCAAGAAATGGAGAGCTGGTACTCTGCGTACCTGACGAATGTGCATAGTTAGCTGGTGCTGTGTAGTGCAAATCTTTTCACACAGAGGACAGGTATAGGAAGACTTCTCTTCTTTTGTTTCCTGCAAACAAAACAAAACAAAGCAAAACAAATCAGGAGGAATATCAGTATGAAAGAACTTGAAAGCTGTTATCGCTGAGGACGGAGAAAATATAATCCACCCTAAGCACAAAAGGCAACAGCTAACAGAACAACTTGCACATATACATTTATCAACCAGATAGATCCCTCAGGGAAGTTTCAGAAACTTCTGAATTTATAAATAGAGGCCATTTCAACTGCCAGAGAAGAACAGCAGCTGTTTTAGCAGCACATGGATACTCAGCAGTAGCAGTTTAGGACAGGAAGTGAAGGCAATTATTGCAACCAGCTCAAACTGCCAGGAGGAATTTAGGTGAGCAGAAAGTAATTACTGGAACACCGCCAGAATATGTGGGCAAATGCCACTAATCTTCCCAAAATATCTTTAATAAGCACAAGTCGTCAGGATTTCAGGTTTTCTGCCCCATCTTGATGGCAGGGCACTCCGCCTGGCACCCTTTCCTAGGGGCTTGTATGCTCTGCCCCACAGCTGACTCAGAAGGAAGAGCAGCGTTTACTGAATCATCAGCACCATTTCCCTTAGCATCCTGTGTTTCTCCTGGAAGCATCCCATACAGGCACACCGGCCAGGCCCAACCCTTCTGAAGCTTGCAAGATCTGATGAGATCATAACAAGAAAGAGGTGACAATGCAGGAGTGTACGTGACTCAAAAAAAACACATTATGAATCCGGTTATTCTCC
This sequence comes from Heliornis fulica, assembly GCA_013399135.1. Lineage (NCBI taxonomy): Eukaryota > Metazoa > Chordata > Aves > Gruiformes > Heliornithidae > Heliornis > Heliornis fulica. Next base: position 60,011 of record VXBZ01011731.1, on the reverse strand, counting down.
ACCCAGGTGAGAATCACGAGTAACTATGGTCAAACCACAAGTGCAAACAATGAAGCTGACCAGAGAGCTCAGCCTGATTTAAGTATGCCCTTGAGACACTGAGCAAAGCCACCACTCTTTCAGCCACGGATGAAATGCTACTCTTGTAGGAACCAAAGGCGCTCGCTTGAATTGTCTGCAAGGATGTCTACTGCATGACATAAAGGGTATTTTTACCACCTCACTCAGAAGCCCAGGCACAGCTTCTGCTCCAGCACCTACGTACTAAAAGGAAGATGGTGTGGCACTAAAAATTTAAACCTCATTTTTCAGAAGAATGAAGCAAATCTTCACTAGCTGGATAGAGACACTGCCTGTTGTCTACACTTCTGGTGACAGGAGAGTACAAAAGCCACCTCTGCATGGCCTGATGGAAAAGTGTAGTATTTATGCCAAAAGGACATGTTATCTTTGCTGGCTATTTTAAGTATCATTAGTAAATCCAGGAAAGCAAGCAAAAAAGAAAACCTGCCCTCAGGAGCTCTTCAGCTGGGAGGGGGTTGATGGGCATGAGCATCTCTGCACACTTCCTTTCTCCACACAACTCTTTTTTCACACTGCTATCCCAAAAGTCATCACCATAGGAACGACCATTTCCACCTTGTCAGATACAAGTATTTGTGGAAAACACTTAGAACGACTAACCCAAGCCTCTGTGAGAAATTCTCTGGCACATTAGGAGTGATGATGCTGACACAGCATTCAAGAAGTATTTTATTACATCTCAAGAAAGCAATATCCCCTCCTACATGATTTGGGGAACCATTCTAGACAGTCCTCTATTAAAATCTAACACTGTTTTCAAAAGCGGGGACATTTTTGATTTTCTATTAACCTCAGTGCCATGTGGACATAGATGAAGAGCTGTTTCCTATCTTACCTGAAGCAAACAAACCTTGTGACTTCATTTCTAAAAAGGATTGGGACTGAAAGGATTAGGCACTCCATCCTGCTGCTTCTACTGTACAACTCCTTCTACCTGTATTTCAGGGCTCTCCAACCTAAAGGTAATCACTGTAGGCCGTGCACACAGGGCTAACATACTACTACTTGCAAAACATTAGAAAGTAACCATGAGCTGCCATTATGAATACCGTGGAAAAATTAACGTGCATTATATTCCAGTGTCCCCCCCTGCCCCACTCCCTTATATACAAACAGATAACTCACACATGCACATTCCTTCCTACTAAAAGAACTTTGACTTCACTATATGCAACCTGTCTGTGGAGTAATGTTCAGTTCCAATTACACTGCAGTCCTGTTAAAGTTGGCTCAGGACAGAGAACAAACACACTGTGCCGTGAGGAAAATCCCTGCAGCTGTGCTGATAGTCTAGGTGGTGTTTAATCCCCAGGGTATTTATCTGAAATTATCAATCTACTACTTTTTTGGAGGGATGGTGGGTGGTCCCAAGAGTGCTGCAGTTCTATATGATGCACTTGATTGTTTCAAAGCCTGCTTTCCAGACTGCCTGCTCTTCGCATCAGCAAATTAACAAAAGATAGAGTAATTACTGGTTCACCTTGAAGTGAAGATCAGAAACACACTATAGCTCAGCCAGAGCTGATTAGTGTTGAATCTGGGGTTTATTATTAACTAAAACCCAAACTTTCTCCAGTGGTCACACAGGGTACATGCCGCATACCGTAACACAGCTCAAGCAAATCCAGGGTAGCTGCAACAAGAATGCTGTTAACTGACCCAATCCAGACCAAAAAACATTAGCATCCCTACTGTAAAAGCTCCCCACTCACTCATGTAAAACGTCGCACTCAGCTACCCACCAGAGCCAGGTTGGTAAAAACACACTTCCTGAACTGAAAGATAAAATTAGCAGCTAATTTGTTAGCTCCTCTCCCTTTAATAAGTCAACCTGGCACCACTGCTCTGCATTGTACTGATGGCAAATGCTTCTGGAGTTGTGCTTTAGCACAACTATTTGTTTTTCTCTAACTCAAAGAAAACACCTTTGTCACACTTTTTATTTTCTTCAAGATCAAAGCCAATGAGAAGCAGAAATGGATGCAGGCTGATGTGAGAACGTTTACTGGACTATGGGTAGACTAGACCATGATAAAGTCAGCATTATAAAGAAAACCACAGACTTTGTGGCAAAGGTTCAGGGCAAGATCTTTTGCTGCGAACTCATGGGGAAGTGGCAGTCAGTCCCAGAAAACTAGCTAACTTATTATCCTTGAAATTATAATAAGGGGCACATTCTGATCAGAAACTGAGATCTGTGTGCTGCTACTCACTGGAACAATTCAGTGCTTTCATTCTGCAGGGCTTAAAGTGGAAATTTGCTGTATTAGAGGTTGCTAACCATATTGATACCCACTTAATATATCATGTCTCACTTCTATTTTCTCAGTAACGTAGCAATTTGGCCCCTCTGGTGATAACAATCTTTCAGCCTAAAAACAAATAGGCTATTTACTATGTTTTCAATGTATTTGTTTATTTTTATGCTGTAAGAATCCCTCTTAATCCTGTCACATTTACTCTCGAGCTTCCTTTGATTCGATGCCCATCGAAATATCAGGTGGAATAAAGGTCACCAACGCCAATAAACTTCCCTGAAGCCAAACCACATGGTGTACCGGCGGACAGCTGTGTAACAGCACTGCCACCGCGACTAGCCTGAACTCCAGCGCCTCGCTTCACATGATGAAATCAAGGAACCAGGGCAGCCCCCTCCGTGTGGGAACTCTGCAAATAAGCCTTCAAGCCGGGTGCTGGACAATACAATCCCACAAACATAGTTGACTATGCACTCTTTATTTAAGAATGACCATTTATAGTTAATGGCTTTTAACTCCTTTCAAGCAGAAAAAAAAAATCCAAGACAAGTCCTAAGTCTGTCAACTGGGCAGCTACTTGGTAAGCTATTAATAAACTACTATAGGAACATCACATGAGTCATGCCTCACAACCTTTCTGGTCCCTGTTACATCTTGATTCATTTACAATTTCTCTGAGCTTCACACCACGAGCTCTAAAGTCAAATGGACACAGGGATTTGGGGTATTTTTTGATGTTCTGCAGCACCTTCATCAACAGGGCTTCACCCAGCAAAAGAAAAAACAGATATAAATAAACACAGCTTTAGCTGATACAACTCTCTCACTTGTTTAGATCAATATTGCTATCAACTGGTGCCATCAACTGGTAAATGGAAAAAAAAACCCCTGATAAAAGCTACATATTCTGTAATTCCCACACCATGTCTGAGCCCAGTCCCCTACCACACTGCTCTGCTCCCCTCTGAGATATTTATTTTCTCCTAGTTTCACTAATGACCTGGTCCATCAAGAGATCAGAAAAATGCAAGATTCAGATGCAGGGAGTAAGTGGCAAATTTTAGCTGGTTTTGCCATTGGTCATGGCATCTGCTAAACCAGCTCACCGCTGGAGCTCATGCTCAAATGTTTTACATGTGAATTCAAGCAAGCAGAACACTTCACCTGCCAGTTTTGTAAAGTTATGTTCTGAAAAGCCACCAAGAAACATACACAGAGGAGAGCAATGACATAGGCAAGAAATATCCACTAACGGAAAAACAGGCAAAACATTCAAAGAAACATAATTGTGTCTCATCAATTCACATACAGCTGCTTGTCTCCCCTTCATCCTCTCTGCATTTGGGTTTACATACCTGGTTCCTCCTGCCAATCCGATTTGGTGCAGGAGACTTTGAGGGGGATTTGACATTTTGAGAGCTCCCGCCATTTTCAGCAATCTTTCCCACGTTCATCACTGCGGACATCATGGCGTCAATGGAGGACAAGTCTGCTCCGTCCAAACTGTTCGGTGAACTTGGTGATACCTTGTAGCTGTTTAAGCTTTCCAGCTGCTTCTCTGGAACTAAAAACAAGAACACACATAGGAGTTACTAGGCCACCTAAAAAAAACCCAACAACAACCCAAAACAACAAAACAACCACCACAGTGTTTTCAGCGCTTGTAACTGGCATCACACTCTGCTGGATCATCATGAAGCACGGGCAACAGCCTGTAACTGGAGTTCTTGTAACAGGAAAAGTTTCTTATATTGCAATGTATCAGACAAGGTGTACATTTCTCATAGGATGTTCACATTACTTTAATTGTCAACCTTAATTCAGTATGGCACTTATAGAGTGATTTACCTTAAGCTCTCTCGCTGTAAAATGGTACATCACGGACCTATTCATGATACCTTGTGATCACCATGAACTAGTAGAGCAGTACTGATGAATGCGTGCTCTGGCAAGCACAATCTCTCAAGCAGGCACGTGTTTTGAGCAGAAGTGCACCAATTAAGGCATTAGCAACACAGTGTAGGGTACTGGGCTCTCTTTCTAGCATAGCTTAAGCCAGCTCTGTATATGGAGTAACCTAAATTAGCAAAAATCCAACCAAAATAAAACCCCAAATGCCTCTTTACTGCTACAGCTGGCATCTAGGTAAATATTTTTTTTACTGGTCTACCAAGCCACATGACTCTGGAGCATATGTGTTACATCCATGAGTAATGCCACAGCCAAAGTGGTTCAGAATCAGAATTCTCCATCTCATTCTGTATGTAGCAGGGATGCTCCTGTCTCAGTAGCTAATTCAAAACACACCTAAAACCTCATCTCTGGTTTCTCAGCACAGGTAAGGCCTTCCAGTATTCTCTTTAAGAGTTTGAAAAGGAAAATATTCTCAAACTAAACACTCCTTTCCACAAAAAGTCTTCCAAATCAATAGGAACAGCCTGCAAGTCTACTGCTCTGTCACCTCCAGTGGAGAGCACAGAATCTTAATGTGTGCTGAGAGAAAGTCACTGTATCACGAGAGGATGTGAGGGTGAACAAGAAACAACACATTTGTCTATGCACATTTGATCTCTGCATAATACTGCTTTGGAAGATAAGTTTGAGCATTATAAACAGGTGGGTTTTGCAGCTAAGTAATGTGGTGCTAAGTTATTGGGAGCCAAGAAAATCTTAGTTTGGAAATCTGCAGTGGTAGTAGAGTATTTATGTACCTATGCTTCTGTTTAACCTATTTTATACTTTTCAGGCAGTTAGAGGTAAGGATAAGGCAGTTAGAGGTAAGGATACATGCACCGGTGCTTCTACACAATGTATCTTATACTCTTCACACAGATAAGGGGTATGGATGGGTAACAAATGCTGCTACAAGCCTTAATCGCCCTAATTTACAGAATCACTAAGAGCTAGTTAAACCAGTTACCTTCATTTTTCTCCCCTGATTGACTGTGGCTTTCCTCTTCGTTGCTGGCGTTCTCACTTAGTGTAGTATGTATAGTAGCGTCTGGCTCTTCAGCCTCTTCTTCAGCAGCACCCTCTAGCACTACGTGAGGGAACAGGGAGAAAAAGAAAAGGCGTAAATCTTTCTGGAAGCCATTTTAGCAAGATAAGACCACAGCCCTTTAGTTTGAGGGCTCCCCTGACTGGTACGTGGGTCTGGTGACAGAAGTGCATGAACAGCACCAGTGTGGCCAAGGGAGCTTGGGCTCCCAGCTGGGCTTGGAGATGATGCTGCCTCTGCCCGTGGCGAAACCTGGGCAAACAAAGAGAGGAAACCGTTACCAGCTTGGTCCCCAGTGTTCAGCTGGCAAAAAAAAAAAAAAAAGGAGGAGGAAGAGAAGATAGCAAACTAGCATATCACTGACAGTTGTGACCTTTGATTAAGAAGTTGGAAGAAATTCTGCAGCTAGAGAATTTAAGTAATTCAATTCCATACACACACTCCTGCCTCTTCTCTTGTTGGAGGATTAACATTTACTCCAATACATGAATTCACGGTGACCTTTTTCTTCCCTCTAGCAGTGGTGAAACGACTACTGAGGTTTCTGGGACCATTTGGCACATTCCTTACATACACTGCCCAAAGTTTCCAGATGAGTTAAAGACATAAGCAACCACCGTATGGCCTGACAGAATTTCTCCACCCCCCTTTCAGAAACCACAAACTTATCATCCTATCACTGGGGTTTCAGGAGGGATGCCTATTCTGGCTGGAGAACAACAGGGCAGTTAAACAATTTTTAGAGGTCACAGGGAATGACTGACGCATGAGGAAGAGAGGAACTCTCTGCAAAACAGGAGTTCTCAACACCCACTGTGATAGCCTCTGGAAAAGGTTATTTGTAATATGGAAAACTACTGATACATTTTTAATGGAGAAATACACCTTTAAACCCTCACAAGGAGAATAGTTATTTCATTACGGAAACAAACACACTGTGGACATTTCACCATCTGAGATTTCCAAATCACATCCAGCAAACTTCATATAGGTTTTCCTTTTTTTTCAGAAAGCAGACCATCAGCTTCAAGGTGTGGTTAAATCAACTGGGTTTCTTCCTTTTGAAAAAACCCTACTCTTGAGGATGACATGCAAATCAGTCACGTAACACACCTCCAAGTGCTGTTTGAACAGCATCTGCAAACAATACCTGACTATGTTATCCCAACTCCTGACGTTTTAGAGAGCACAAGAAAAGGCAGACAAAGGGAGAGGGCTCTGCTGGAGTCAAGCAGTTCCTCATTGCACACACTGCCAGACAATGCAGCACATTCAAGTTTCCTATGTTTAACCGCCGACCCTCTTAAGAGTGGCCCAGATATGACCTGACACAGTGAGCCAGCACAGTCTAGAGACAAGACCTAGGGCCCAACTGAGCCCAGTGTCTAAGGCTCCGGGTAACATCAACTTCTTAACAAGTCATGAGAGGTCCCTGAGGTGTAGAGATTGATTGATCCAAGCTGAGGACAAGCACCCATCCTTCTGCATGACTCCAGTAATTATGGAAGGTGTTTATCTGCTTGTCTTCTACTGTTACAATTTTACTATTATTTGTTTTTAAAAAGGTCCATCTCATTCAAGAACAACAGAACTATTTCTTCTGCTCCATGCCCCCCCACCCCCAATCTTTTTTAACCAACTTATCTTGTAGCCACCTTAATTTTGAAGAGAATAAGCATGAGAGTTTTTTTGGGAGACTAGCCTAAATCTTTCTAAGTTGCCTGCTGTATCTGCTTACAGCCAGCAAAATTAAGGACCAGTTTAAAATACCTGGAGGGATTTCTGCTACAACAATGCAACTAAGTGCTTTAGTCCTCAAAAAAAACCCAAACAAAAAACCTCTTCCTTACAAAGTAGACCTATTAATTCTGCTGTCAGTCCATACCTAGAACACTCATGTCACCACTGATACATCCTGGAAAAAGGCAATCTTTTGTCTAAGTGTGAAAAGTCCTGTGTCAGCCAAGGTAACCTTAAGATAGCTGAGGAGCATCCCACAGAATCAGATTCAGAATTCCTAGTGCTGCTTTTGGCAACAGTGAAAATGGGAAACGTTCATCATAAGGAGAAGAGGCGGCTGCATGTGCACACATTAACCAACCTGCCTCCTGGAACAGAAACACCTGCCTGCTCCTTTCACAGTTTCCTAGAAAACTATGCATTGTGCTATTACTGCCTTTCATAATTTCTATGTGCCGACAGATATGTGATTTCTGAATCAAGTACCTCCCTCCTAACACAAAGAACGATGTACAGCCACAGATTTTGTTTTTTACAACTGTTTTCTCTGCACTACATTTTCCTATTTTGGAAACAGTAAAAAACCCACAACTTTATTTCTGCAAAAATAGGCATTTTCCTTGTGTGCTTTTATCTACTTATGTGTCTCCTACTATACTGCATGAGGCAAAAAATGCACCACTGAAACAAAGACAACGGCGTGAGCAGCGCACACCGATTTCAGAAGCATAACTTTCTACTTGCAATAGGATATAGAAACAATAAGAATGCTGGGCCAAATCACTCCTTCCTGTGGGAAAACCCATGGCAGAGCACATTTAGGCAGGAACATACTGAGAAATTTCTCCTGCAGCCTTTTTTTTTTTCCTTTAATTTTTTTTTTTTTTTTACCACAGCAGCAATGAAACTCAGGGAATCAGACAGCAACAGTATGGATGGAAGCCCTATGCCACGATGCCTTCAGAAACACAAGCTCACACCAAATGCCCCTGCTAGGAGGTCGTGCAGATGGAGCCTTCTTCCTCCCTCTCCCCAAAAGAAAACAAAGACCTCCAGGAAAGACGACAAACAGGAAATAAGCTGGCAAACAGTACAGCCTCAGGTTGCATTCAACATTGGACCAAAGCCTCTAGGAAGCCGGGTCACAAGCATGCAAGTCATCTACTTTGAAGCACCCCTCCCCAGTGTCACAGTCATCCTCTGTGAAAAGGAGGAAAAGCAGAGAGCAAGCAGTGGATTGAGAGCAATAACTTATGTTAAGAAGAGTGGGGCAAACAAAACACTCCAGCAGCCCTCTGCAAACAAAACACTGAAGCAGCCCTCTGCACAGGCACACCAAGAGACCTGGCTCTTCTACAGGAAGATGTCTCCTCCACTTGATTACATGGCTGAAACTGTGGAACTGGGGCAACTTCAATCCCACAGAGAAATTTGAGGGGCCTTTAGCCCCTGCTTCTGGCCACCCCTGATGCTCCAAACAACTGGCTAACAAGAGCAATTGAGAAAGCAGAGAGCTTAAAAAAAATTAAAAAAGGGAGAGAGAGAAAAGCGTTGTTGCTTCCCATTCAGTCTGTACAGGAAGATACTTGCTAGACCTATTTCCTCCTTTGGGATAAAGTGTGACTCCAGTGTATGTTAAAGCTGAGCCCATCAACAGTTACTTCCCCCCTTTGCTTATGTGTATTTATTTGTATTTAATTTTCTTGTTTTAATACCACTCTCAACAGTTACAGCTGCTTCTCCTTCTGCTGAAGAGCATCACGGATGAAGCAAAAAGGAGAACCCTGACCACAGGGGAAGGAAGAAGAAAGGAGAAGAAATGATGAGTCTTCAGAGTCACAGTCACTTGACTTGCCATGGAGAGGCAGCTACACAAGCACGGAGCGGCACATCCTGGCCCCTGGGAGCTTGTAGAAGTCTCTGCTCCAGACTGCTCCACTGTCTTTGCACATGAGCTCTCCCTTTGGAATAGATAGGAAGAAACACACAATACAGGCAAGGAGGGAGAAAACCTGGTGTGTAACACAAAGCTGCTCATTGTTCTGCCATCAAAAAAAATCCACATTAACGTTAAAGTAGAAGCCATGCACTAATTGGGCCAGGGAAAGATTAACACTCTCAGCCAAATACTTTTATTAGTTTCATTAAACATGCCATAGTACGTGGCACAGAACACAAAGGGGAGGAGAAACAGGGGAAACAAATGACAGCTTCAGGAATGTGCACCCCCACACACATGCATTTCAAACCACTTATTCCCATGAGGCCCCAACAGGAATCCTGAGCCTTCTTCATCATTTCCATCTTAGCAATGCTAGTAGCTTATTCAAGGCTTTCCCACTGTTTTGGTTTTTGTTTTTTTTTTTTTTCTAAGTGGTAGAAAAAGCCCCCAAGGATCATTTAAATGAAGGCCAGACCTTCTAGTATACAAATTTAGACGAGAACATAACTTCAAAGAGGGATATTGCATTTGAATAAACAGAAGTTTACCGTTTGCCCTTGAGATTATTATACCTAAGCATTGTTAAACCACGCTCCACAAAGTTTCTGATGCACTGGTCTCCTACTAAGCTTCTACTCAGAGTAGAGCTTACTCCCAGAGCACATGGTGACACTCGGAAGCACAAATGGTCACTCCCATGCCAAGAGATGAGCACAACCACACCGCAGCACATTTTGAACATGATTTTGCATCAAAGCTGTGAGGAAGGAAAGAGGGTGGAAAGGTGTGTGGGAAGAAAAAAAGGGTTAACTCTATTCAAAGCACTGCCTGAAGTCAGAGGAAAACCAAATGAACAAGGTTTTCCCAACTGACCTTTTTAATACTAAGTCTGCCCTTGCTACTGAAGTGTTGGTGCCGATTCTGCACCACAGCAGTAGAGAATTGTACTAGCAGCGTCACCTCGCTGTCACCACTGCTGCAGCACCAGTACAGAGCAGCCTATGGAGAAAGGGAGACAAGCATAAAAAGAAAGGCAGTGGCATGGGAGTACCTGGTGATCATTCTTTTGGTAAAAACTAAAAATGTTACCCCAATGTTTTGAACTTGTTACTACTGTTCTCCTCCAGGGAAAAAAAAAACCCCAAACAAACCCTAAAAGACAACAACAACCAAAAGAAACAACAAAAGAGACTCTCTAAGCATTCAAAGACTGCTCATCTTGCTATGAACTCTCTGAGCTATTAGCAACAGAATTACCTACATTAGCGCACTTATAATACTTTGCTTCCTAAAATAACCCTACAAATCCTCAACATCCATATGCCTACTCTCACCTAAGGTGTCCACCAATAGATACACCCAGACACAGAATAAACAATCAAAGCACAGGCTCAGCAGTGTGCATAAAAACTGAGCTAGTGACCACTTTCTGTTCTGGACGCTGGGCAGGGGAAGAAGCATCAAGAGGACCCCCTTATTTCTATATTATTTTGTATACTGTTCCTACAACACCTAACAGGCTATATTTTAAATATTCAAGCATATTTGCTCCTTTTTTATTCCTTTGCATGCATGATGCAATATGTGTGTGTGTTTAGTTTTTATGTATGTTTTAAAAATCACTCCCCCATTATGGACCATTTCAGGACTTTGGTTTAGATGACCAAAATCATCTCTCCATAAAGCAGACCAGAATCTGAACTTGGTTAACGCCTTAAACAAATGACAACTCTGAATCATCATGATACTCTGGTATTTCATTGATGTAATACTCTGAAAACAAGGAAGGTATAGTAATGTAGCAGTGAGATATGCACCGGTAAAGCAGGAGTTTCCTGGATGAAATTCACCTATATGGTCCAACTAGTTTACAGCAATGCATGGAAACAGCAGGCAGCCTTAAAATAAAATGCATTCGTACCTGTCTCCTGGGCTCTGTGTTCCATTTGCTAACTTGAACAGGGCACCCACATTTGCTTCTCTCACAAGCAACACATGCTGTGGGAACAGACCTCGCACAAGGGCCTGTGGTCTTACCAGGCTAGAAAGGAGAACTGTGGCACAGGCTGCCCCAGCAATGAGAGCGAAAGCAAAACCCAAGGGTCCCCTGCCTCCCAAGAGGGAAGAAGCCCAGGTCTCCTGCACCTGCATGCTCAGTAAGCACCTCAGGAGGCGGTTTGAGCTGAGCCTGCACTGAGTCCCCAACCAGCACTGCCATTCTTGAGGATGGCAGTGCCACACAAAATGCACCACAAGAGCTGCAATAACCTCTGGCTGTATTTAGGCTCAGCAGCCACTGATGAACTTTGAGATTTTTCTAATGCCTTAGCCCTCCTCCCCAAAGAAGTATCTACAAGCTGTTCCTCATCCTCACTGTTCATATCGGCCTGTGGGTGAGCACCTGGTCCTCCAGGAAGCCTTTGTCACCAAACTGCAGTCAGCTTCAACAGCATGTTCACACAAAAAAGGATACTGAGATTTGAACACAGCTTAACAAACCCCAGGGCCACAAGCACCACTTTTAGAAACACACAATAAAGTTAAGTCAGAGCAACAGCAGAGTGAAACAGGACACTATATACAGACACCCCCCGCCACACACACACTCCTTCCCACATACACAACTGTAAAAACCCCTCCATCCTCATCCTTGCCTGCCTGTGCAGTTGTGAGGCAGTGTGTGAGGACCGGGCCCAGCTTCCCCAAACACCAGGAACCACAGCAGCAACACCGGGAACCATGGCAAGAATGGGAGGGGTGAGGAACACGGGACAAGACAGGACTTGGGCCTCACCCGGCACATCCCCTCCCCTGCTCTCTTCCCGCTGGCTGAGGAGGGACACAAAAGCAATACTGTCTGTCCTTATAAGCTCTGCTTTGCATGTGTTTAGGGCACAGGGACAGCTGTGCGGACGGCTCACAGAGTTCCAGGAAGTCGATGTGTTTCTTGGCTTTGACTCCAGTTTATTTGCCTTAGATGAAGTGGTGACTCGAGAAAGTCCCTTTGCATTCCCCCATCCCCGGGGCTGGCACCAGCCACAGTGGGGCAGCACTCCTTGGGACAGGGCCCAGGGTCTCTCCCCACGCTAATAGGCCTTTCCCTAGTCTGGCTGCAATGGGTCTCCCTCAGGCCAGGACTGGCTCAGCTCCCGCCGGGCAAAGAGACAGCCTTGGGAAGACGAGGGTGGGAGGCCAGAGCAGAGCCAGGGACCAGAGAGAGCAGGCCCTGAAGGCTCTTCCCTCAGCAGGCGGGATGGAGGTGTCTCAGGAAGGCGGGAAGGGGTCAGGCAATCAGTATCACGCTGCCTGCCAAAACCACCACCACCCACACAGACCTGAATCAGGATCAGAGGACAAAGCAAGACAGCAGAGGGGCAGTGGAAAGCTGAAGCAAGGACCAGCAAGTACCTGCATCACACATGTCTCCCTGCTCAACAGGCTGAGGAAGGGGAGACACACCTGCTTGAGGGGAGACCCAGCTACCTCTGGGAAGCACAGCCCCGGGGGCACAAACCTCATCTGCTGCTGCTACTGCCGCTGCCTCAGACAAATGAGAGGGGATGAGGGATGCAAAATGAGGAAACAATCAAAAATGTAGCTCTGTGGGTTTGTTTTTTTTTTAAATTTCCTTTTGCTTTCAAACGCAGCTAGCTTGAAACCCTGATGGGAAGAAGGTATAGGTTAATGTCCCATCACCTACATGGCTAAGCAAGCACTGTGCTGAGGGAATGTGATACTTGTCTAAAAGCCCGAGGGGCAAGCTAGACAGATTGCATTTGGGACAGCCAGATGGAAAACATTTCTGAGTAACAGAAAAGCAAACTCCTCTCCAAACAGTCCTAATTACAACGCTTTGCCGCTCTGACTGAGGAGAGGCTGCAGGGATGTGGGGCAGGCAAAGCGGGACGCTGGGCTCGGGCGGGTAGCTGTGACGGAGATGCTGACATCCCCAACAATATATGGCCAGTCTAAACCACGGGATATCTTGTCCTTTTAAGGTGGGCCAAGAGAAAGCATCTGTGCAGCAGCAGCAGCAGCAGCTCAGCCTCAGCCTGCCATCAATAGCCCTGGTGTCACTGAAAAAACAGGGACTCCTGTGCCATACCAACTGGCTTTGCAGATGCCCAGGCACCCACCCTGAGAGGAGACAATTGGCCTGGTTGTTCCTCCACAAAGCATCACAGAAACAAGAAGGAACAGTAATAACGAGAGGAAGAAAAGCCACGAAACCATGTGGCCAGGCTGCTCACTGGCAATTGGCGCCTGCAGCTGTTGGGNAGCTGTTGGGGAGGGAGGGAGGCCCCATCCCCATCCCTTGCCCTGACGGCCAGCGGCTCAGCCAAGGGCAGCTTCGGACCTAGGACTCGAGGTGAAGGTTTAAAGCAAATCTCTGGAGGGAGAAATGAGCAAACATTTCGCCCCCTCACGCGGGCTCCGCACACGTAGCCAGAGCTGTGTGTGTGCAGCAGGACGGGTTCAGCAGGGATTACAGAGGGGCAGGATGAATCACACCAAGGAAGACACAGAAAATCTCCTGTGCTAGTGCCCTGCTTCTTGCGCGGTGCCCTGGTTGCAATCTCTTCCTCCAGGAGAGATTTAAAGAGAGCTTTGCAGAGAGCCTGAAAGCACAGGCCATTTTAGAAAAACCCTTTTGGTAAGAGAGTAAAGTAAACCAGGAAAAGCCTCTCCTTTCTGAGCAGCTCTGTCCCACGTGGCGCTTCCCCACTCTAACTGCATCCACGTGCTAGTAAATTTCCTTGTGCAGGCAAGCCCAAGCGGGACAGCATCAGCTGGCTTACCACAGAGCCCCCACTGTATCCTTCACAGCCTTTGGGGGAGATGCCAGAGTGCTCTCTGCTTGGAGCATCGTACCAGGTAGCACGCCAAAACACTTTATGCCTCACAAAATGGTGCACGACATGAGAAAAGAAAGAGTAGAAGTTACAGGGATTAAGACTCATTTCCTGGTGGTAGCATTGTCACCCATCATGATTTTATCACAAGCCCTGTAAAAGTCTGTTGGTGTTACATTACTGCACAAAACTCTCAGCTGTTTTTTAAGTCAAAGTTCTAGTTTTCTGGGTTTCTGAGAAAGGACAGAAACATCACATGCTCAGCAAAAATACAAAAAGCAAATTAAAGTGAACAGACTCATTTTAAAGTCTCAAGCTTTTAAGGATAATCACGATCTCAGATGCTCACTCAAACCTGTAATTTCATAACACACAGGGGTACCAACACAGAGCATCCCTTCATTACACAGCACATTCTGCAGCCTGGAATATATACCTTCGAAAACTAAAATAGCATTTTTTTTTTTTCTTAAAGAGGGGAAAGAATCGCAGCATCTCAGCACACTTCTAACGCTTTATTTAAAAGCCAGCACAGCTGCACTCCAATGCTACTTAAAGATGAGAACCTTCACGAAATTACCAAACTCATTTTAAGCAGAAGGGAGATTCAACATGCAAATATTTTGCAGAGAGAATGATTCAAGAGTTTGCAGCTCTTCTCACTGCTCTTTTCCAGGGAGCATGACTTGCTGACAGGATTAACTACTGCCAGGCTCACGAAGCTGGGAGACAGCTGCCACATGGCAGCCATTTATTACAAAGCTCCACTCCTCTAAAGTTAGGAAAGAGGCAGACCATTTCATCTCTGTTATCAGCAGGGTTCCTCTGCTCCACAGGCTTAGTGACTAGGCTTTCTCTAAACAAACACCTCCTTTTCTCCCCCACCTTGTTAACATCATTATCTTCCTGTCTTCTGTTTCTGGTCAGCACAGGAACTATTCCCTATATCCCACCCTCCAAAAAAACAACAACAAAAACCTAGAATCAAGACAATTTACAGCATTCAGAAACACACACAGCCCCCAAAATTAATTAGAGTTTTAGCTTGAAATTTTAAGAGGGGAAACCACATACCCAGGGAAGAGAGATGTGAAGGTGCAAAGTCATTCACACAAGTGTTTTGTACAACCCTCACTCTCCTATCCACCCTAGGAGGAAAATTCCTAATGTCAGCCTCCAACTGCAGTATCCCAAGTGGCTACATAACTTCTTTGTGAGCAAGATAACCTGTAGCACTCGTTCCTAGCTTGTATCTCTGTAGCAGGCAGACTCTGAACAGACCCTCTAGCCAAAGCAGCCACCTCCCTGCCCTGCGCTGTACGAGGCACAAACAGGTCTCAAATCAACCATTTCATACAATCTCCTAAGGCCCAGGAACAGATACACACCAACTACATCATCTCCACATGATATTAAACACAGATGACCATCTGTTGCCATTCTACTGTTGTAGAGATATGAGCTGGATGCTTAATTTTACCTGGGGTTATTTTAGACATTTATTTGTCATATATGCCAGAGTACCATAAATCACTCAAACTGAGGTGTATTGTTTCCTCCAGGTGAAGGAAGAACCCAGCCTTGAGAAAAAGTCTCTCTCCCATCACTGATGAACAGGTTACTACCACAGCCTTGTGAGCACACCCACTGGCTTATACCAGCTGGGCAGGTTGCTGTCAGGGTTGTTTGCAGAGCTCTAAATACTGAAATACAATGTTTCTTTCGTGTTCTAGTGAGGTAAATTAATTACAGTAGTAGATAGTGCTGGCAAGCCCCTCCAAGTTGAGATTCTCACAGGAAAGCCACTAGGAAAAATTTAAATGGCAGCGCTAATTGCCAATGGTATTCTTCAGTATGAGTTTTCTTTCTATTTTGAAGTAGGTACAGTGAAACTAACCTGTGGGAGGTGCTTCCTGCACAGGGACAAAACGAAACAGCATCTGTTAATTTTCGTCTGTTAATTTTCAACACGCGTGCAAGAGAAGGGCACGGGGATCTGGTTCAGCAATTCCTCACGGAATTTAAAAGTCCCTCAACTTCATCAGATGAGTACCAGAAGCCTCCTCAGAAAGGACATACCTCTGACTTGAAAAAGATGTATTTTGAAAACAAGGACTTCATACATGCGTGCACACACACACACACACAATTTCCTCCTTCATCCACAACAACATCCAGCTGCTGACCTTCCAAGTTCCTTGTAGCTTTTGTGCTGGGACTTTAAAAGCCTAGCAGGCATTTCTAAAGGATTTTACAAAGTACACAGGCCTGGCCTTGTAAAAGCTCATGAGGAATCCATGGAGGTCACTGTGGAGCTTAGACAGTCTGCAAACAGCATAATCCATGTGCTGGTGAGGTAAAGAATGACCAAAGTTGGACGGATAGGCCTGAAGACTTCTGCAGCGAGTGGCTCCTCCAACAATGCTGTAAACCCTGGAGGAAACGCCTGCTGATCTTCAAAGCCCTTCAGTAGGAACAGCCTTAAGTTTCCTGAACATGAGCATTCTGGTTGTGAGGCCACAATCCTCTTTTGCACAAAGAGAAAAATACAAAAACAATGCAAACAAAAAAAAAAACCCATACAATCCACTACGGTTAATAACCACAAATAACCAGGGAGACTGACCCTCTACTCTGCAACGAGCTGTCGGATCCATCCAGCAAAGCTTTGATGCTCCTCGGCACAACAGCCACACGGATCAAGCAGCAGCTTACAATCTCTGCAGCTTTCCTTTTCTATTCCAGGCAGTCCTCCACACGTGTAGACTCCTGGAACTCAATACTCAGTTGTTCGGACTAGGAGGGGATGCTACAGCCCGTAGCTGTACAAGGTGTCCACCGTAACGGTATCAAGACCTCTGCAGTGCGCTGCACTGCTGGCAGAATTTTAGGTACAGCCTTCAGTCGCCTGACGTGCTGCACAGGCGACCATGAGTAAAGGGGAGTCTGGACACCTGCACAGTGCAAAGAATTGCAGGAAGTTTATTTCAGGAACGCTGGGAAAAAAAAAAAAAAAACAGACAAAATTGTGAACAGGTTTCTTCAGTAAGTGGTTTCAAGTCGCTATCCCTCCAGCGAAAAACGTCTGCTGCTAGTCCAAAACCACCCTCCTCTTCCAAAACAATTCCACCACTAGTGCTTCACACATTGCCATCAAACAGATGATACAGGCATTTTTTCCCACAACTCACATATGACAAGGGAAACTCATTTCCTTCTGCTGACTCCCATTGACATATAGTATACTAAAACATTAGCCTGAAACAAACAAGTGTAGGTTATGGATAGATTCAACCCAAGTCTGGGTAAAGTAGTAGTTGCAAGTGTTCACCATAGAGAAAAACTAACGACAGCAACAGAAAAATCGACCAAGTGACCAGTGCACCCTCTCACACCCACCCTAATGTCTGCAGTAAGATGTCAAGAGTTTGCCAGTGGAACCCTGACTAAAGACTTTCGTATTTGCACACAAAGTGAAGCAACACTGAAGTATCACAATCAGACCTACGATACTGAAAATCTTGCTTCTTTTCAGGACTATGTGAACATTATCTCAGTCATATATACATACACACCCACACAGCTGCTTTCTCTGAATTCTAAAAATGAAATCACCTTGCTTTACAGTTTTAAGTCAGTACATACTATGTATGTAATAAATCTGATATTGTTCTTTGATTAGGTAGCAACCCTCTAAAGGAACAAACTGTATTTCTACCCACATGTCAGCTCCCATCCTCTACACTTCAGATAAAAATGATGTTCATTCACATCAAAACTAAAGGACACAGAAAACCTCAACACCAGAACTCAGATAGCAGGAGCTATTTTTTCCTTCCAGTTCAGACATTATCGCCTTGTACTAAGTTTTATATGCCTTATGGAGCTCAATTGTTTAGTACAGATGCAAGAGAGGAATACAGACTTGGTAGCCATCTCCCCTGTAGAGTGAACAAGCATGTATTTGAATGAATTAAAACAAGAAACTAAAAGGTGAAAGCAAGCAAAACCACCAGTTAACTAAATTATTTTTCACTGTCAGGTGAAAAACTCTTCTTAATCTACCCACTCATTTCACACATAGTAATGTGCAACTATCTTTCCACTAAAAATCAGAGGGGAGTCACCACCAACTTTGTTTCACTCCTTCCCACATCTAAACTTCAAAGGGAGTTTCTGAAGCTACAAGATTTTACCATGCCTACCTACTGATGGCTGGAGACAGAGACAGGACCTTTCCCCACCTGCTAGGGCCAGGCATGCCACAGAAGCGATGGAGGCTGGCACTTCCATCGACAGAAGTGGCAGCAGCAACATGTTCAGCCTATTTCACACTAAGGTCGAAACATTATTCGAGGTAGATTTGACAGAAAAAGTATGAAAGCTGACAAGTTCAAAGGTGCCTCGGCAAATACACTCATTTTAAAACCTCCTAAAATCTCTAAACATAGTAATTTCTGAAGTAATGAGGTCTTAAAAAAATGCAGTAAGCAAGCTTCCCCAAAGGGTGGGATAATTGGGAGGGTTATCACACCTCTGGGGGAATTCGCAGGCTCTATCTTGGCAGTGTTTCATCCCTTCATATACCTAGGGGACTGATTAGTTCATGATAAGCAATTAGGCACCCTAGGGAGGACAGTTAACTGTCTTACCAAAACAAAAGGGCTGCACAAATGTAAGTCTCACTAGATTAAAGAAACACTATCTGAAGAACAGCAAATTTGTGTTTGCTCCCTTCTACTGGAACTAGCAAATATTACATTTTGCCTACATATGGCAAACACAGATCTCAGAAATCCCAAATTTGAGCACGTACTTGCTGCTAAATTGGTAACAAATGCTCTGAAGCATTTTCTTTCCCAAGGCACCAGTGCTGTGATGCAGGGAAAAAGGAGGAGGGACAGAGGGGAAGAATACACTGAATAATTAGACAACTTGAAATAGCAATCTCATTCATTTTAAATTCTCTACCTCACTGTTAAAATAGTCCCTAGCTAAGGATCAGCTGCAGAAAGCGAGACTTGGAGAGGCTGCACAGGGCCTACAGACTGGTGGCATGTTGAAATGAAAGCCCCAGCCAGCTGCAGCCCCAGCATTACATGCCGTGCTCCTACAAAACGTCTGGGAAGCTCCTGTCCTCGGTGAGGCACCTATGAGCGCCACAATCCTACCCATGTTAAACATTGATCTCTGGTGCAGCACAGGGACAAATTCACCTTTCGCCTGCCAACTGATGTAAAGGCTCCAAGGCACACCAGAGCTGCTGATGACGCTGTTTCTGACTTACATCAGACCCAGTGTATTTCAAAGTACTCCGATGGCTTAAAATATGAAGGAATGCTTTTCAATAAGACGACCCCCTGTTCTTTTCTGTCCTTTTATCTTTTCTTAACAGTTTGCCATCCAGTGATAGGAGGGAACCCCAGCTGCATAGCCTGAGCTTTTATCTTCTGCTGACCATGCAACAACACAAAGCTCAGTGCTGGATTTCCTGCTGCTCGCCTAAAGGGGCTGTTCAGCTTGTTTAAATATTACTTGCCTTGGGAGCCTTGGAGTTGTGCCCAAGCACTGTACTGTATCTTCCCAGCATCCATTTCAGCATGTACTTTAAAGGTCTTTAGGTTGGATGTACTATGCTCTTTCTCGCTACAGGAGGAGCCTGATGCCTCTAGAAAAAAAAATGAAAACCCACCCAACTATTCCACCTCTCCCCATTACCCCCATTAACCCCCTTGCCTCATTCCATTACACAGCTAACACAGTCCCTCTTCATCCCAAAAGCATGCAAATGTATCTATTCCAGTAAACCAAACCAGTAACAACCAGGGGAAAAGACATTCTGGTATGAAAGGGTTAGGGTTAGGAAGAAATCAGATGCTGTCTATCACGTACAGCAAGTTATCAATGCTCAGTGAGCAAACAACTGAGAAAGTACAGTAGCAAAGGTGGGCTTTTAAGCCAAGCTGTGGTACAGCAGCTTCTCGCCACGCTGTATTTTTGGAGTCTCCACAGCAGATTTTAGAAGAAAAGAACCTTCGAGCATGATCTTCTCCAAACTTAACATCAAGGCACTTCCCTTCCTCATTCAGAGCAGTGATGAAAATAAAAGACAGCTTCTACAAAACCAGCCTCTACGAATTCCTTCAGAAGCCCTCCTTTTCACAATCACCATGCCACTGCAAGGCTGTGTGCTGGCTATAAGGTCAGCAGGGAGATAACCTTGGCCAATAGAAACCATCTGCATCAGCCCAAAGGCCGTGCCAGGTGGCCACCCAGTAAGCAGCCCAGCAGGCCTTATTGTTGACCTGTTTGCAGCTGATAACAGCCAATACAGATGGAGAAGGAGGAGATAAAAATCCAGATTCAGAATCTATTTGTGAAACTTGTGGACACAGCAGTTCGAATATGGAAAATCTTAGCGAATACTGAGGTCCGACAGAACTGACCCGCAAAAATATGTCTCTCAGATTCCACAGCAGCTGAGATGCAGAAATACATATACACCTCACAAGGTGACAGAGAAGTGAGGTTGCGAAGAAACTCAAGGGTAGAAGTGAAAACCTGGTTTTAATCCATTTCTGCTTCACCTCAGCCTGCAGCGTACAGGCTGATTTAACCTGGTGTAAGCCATGGCTGTCATGTTCAGGACAGAGTGCCAGTCCCCACTTCAATCCCACAGCTCCAGCCACACGTTTTCCCTCCAGTATCATGCCAGTCCTAGTGTTTCAACAACCACACTGTGATCCGGAACCAATCTGGTTGGGATTTATGCTTGTTTGGGTTGGGGTTTTTTTTGCTTTTCACTTAAAAACATACACACATATAGTTTCATCAACAGCCTTCACACAGGGGAGCTGAGACATCGTCAAATTACACCCTCTATTTGAGTGAGGGATGAGAGACCTGAGCAAGAATGTTGTCGGTAACTCTACTCCTGTGGTTCTGTAGTACCAGGGAAAGATGAAAAGATGTAGTGGAACAAACCCACAGCCAGCAACATCTCCTGACCCCCTCCTCCCGCTCCCCCTCACTCCATTCTCTCCACTTAAGAGCTTGCTTGCAAGCCCTCTGCATTAAAAAATGTTCCTGTGATTTAAAAGTTCAGTACTGTAGTCCGGTTCTCCCACTAAACACAGTGAAAATAAGTTCCAAATAAAATAAACCACCACAATTAAAGTAACGACACCACGCCTCTCCCGTGGCACCCCTGGAAGAGGGGAGAAAGAGAGCAAGAGCAGTCCCCAGGAAATGAGTTAGTAGTTTTCTGCTGACCTATCCAATTTTTCCTAGATCAAGGACTGGGTGTACCTTTTGCACAGTGCTAGGCACAAAACAAGTCCAAAATACCCCCCTCCCTCCCGCTCTTTATGGCTGAATGAAGCATCATTTTCATCTTTTTTTTTTTTTTGTTTGTAAACATTTGTAAATGACCCTTTCCCCATGCACAATCACAGAATTTATACCAACACAACCCGTGCTTCATCAAGTCATATCAGTAACAATCCTGAAACAGTCTGCTGCCATGTGCCACCACGTGTATCAACCACAGCTCCAAAGTCCCCATAAGGAGGGCAGCGGCTCACCTGGAGTCCGCAGGTACTTTAGAAACAATATTTACAAACCTTGGGCCTGGGGAATTAACCCAGAGCACAGTGGGAACGGCACACATGCTCCGTCCCGCACGGGCAGCCAAACCCCTCCAGAGAGCAGTATTTATTGCAAAGTGCATCACCTTAAGGGGACAGGATGGGACAGAAGTGGAGAAAAGAAACCAAAGCTGCGGAGGGAAAGGACGTGTTGCCTGGCTGGATGTCCTCAGGCGCTGCTAGCTCACGTTGCTTGCACCATCTGATCGCTCAAAGCTAAACATGGAATGTAGGTAGCAAGTCATAACGCTGCACAGGGCTGGAGACGTGACCCATCAGCTGTTTCTGCATTATAATTATTGCACTGGGCACAGCAGGACCACAAGATTGCCTGGGCAGATTTCTGCGACGTTTTGGCTTGTTAAAAATGACAAGAAAGGCTGCGCGCCGCTTCCAGATTTGCGATTAAAGTCGTTTTCCCGCAGGCCTGGCGTTCCCTGCTTAAAATCCCCCATCCCCAAGGAAAGCAGAAGGCCCAGAACTATTTTGCTTTATTCAAAACAGCATTAAGAAGTCAGATTTCAGCGGGCTGGGATCGATCTCTCTCCTCCTTCCACAAGACAGAAAGGAGTTTCACAGAGACACAGCAAAGCAGCACTCCCGAACCACCATTCTCTGCATTTCTAAGCTGGTCTTGGCCATATCCCCTTCAGGCCACTTCTGCTCCCAGGCTTTCACTCTCTTTTTATTTTTAAAGCTTCTGCTACTACTACTAAAGAGATAAAAAAGGGAAAAGAAGAGAAAACCTTATTGCAATACCATCATTTCCTCATATCATATTCTCTAGTGAACTGATTAACTCTCAGAGTGATCCTGACCCTCAGCTCCCACTGGGCCTCGGGTGATGCAAACAGCTTCTTTCAGCTCTTCCTCCATTTTATTTTTGTCCTAACGTGCAGCAAATACAAGCAGAGCACTAAAATTTGCAATTCTGGACTTAAAATGCAAACATCTTCACTGGTGTAGATGGAAAGAACACTTCACTTTCAGGCAATCTGATTGCTTCTGTAACATGCTCACAACTAAGCAAAGCTCAAAAGAGCACAAGTCAGTAAGGAAATTATTTAAGCCTATATATATTCTACATGTCTTTCTGTCCAGGCATTCCCCTGTAAGTAAAGCCAAAGAGCAGTTTGTTAGACAGTGACATGAATTGTAGTGCAACAGGTCAATGAAGAAGCAACAAGAAAAGCTAGAGGACAGAACAAAATTATGCAGCAGTACACAGGCAAAGCGTTTCTGTTTGTGAAAGGTAGCAGGCAGTGGACTTCTGGACAGTGCGGCCCCTTCCCAACGGCTACCCTTAGGAGACTATCAGTATTTGCAGGCTAGAGGGATGCTTTCAGGAGGCCACTCCCAGCTACTTCAGGCTTCCTGACTGACACATGGATGTCCCCTGCCGTCCCACCCATTCCTCAGCCAAACAAAATAAAAATTTTAGCGCTTTTATCATATTTCCAGGCAAAGATGCATTCAAAGCAAAATTGCTGTGAGGGTTGAACACAAAGGGGATATCCTCCAGAGGTCATTTTTCGCAAGGGCTGAGTGGTACAGGGATGCTAGGTGGCCCACAGGATTGCAGGCGGAGAGGAAAATGACATCAGTAAGCTACCAAGGAGCTCATAGATCAGAAAAGCACACTTAAGGCTCATACACCAGAACTTCTGTTAGCACAAGATGAGTACCCACCTCTAAGAAACCACTTCCTATCTCTTCCTCCCCATCCCCTCCCTGATAGCCTTCTCCCTACTGTAATTCGGAACAGCCAGGCAACAGATCTCTAACCATCCCTCAGAAGAATTGGCTAACACGATGTCACCCGGCCCACCACATGAACAAAAACCACTAACGAATCCAGCTAGTGGTTAACTGCAAATTTTTGCTTTTACTGATGGTATTACACTGCTGAGGGTTCCACATACACTGCCCTCTTGGAAAACCCCCTTGCTCAAACTCAGATTTACAAACAGATGTAGAGATATTCCACACATCTGCTTCCACCTGGTGGATTACCAGAGATGGAGACTGCAGCGTTTTGAAAACAAACATGCAAACCCACCTCTGAAATTAGCTGCATGGTAATTCTCTGGGCAAGAGCAGAGGGGAAGAGTGGTTGGGCTCGGGGTGGTGGGGGGCAGGGGAAATCTGCAAGAAATGGAATACAAATCACTATGCTGTTTAACTCACTTTGAAATTCATGATTTTATCTCTTGGAAAGCCAAAAAAAAAAAAAAGGGGGGAATTTTATTTTATTTTAAGAAGTCTGTAGAAACAGAGAAGGACAAAGCAATACTGCTCTGGGGTGCTTAGCATGAATAAATCACTTCAAGTCTCCTGTCAAAGAACTTTAAAATACTCCTTTCACAGTCTCCGCTTTCATAATGAAGCAAGAAAAGGTTTTTAAATGCACATTAAAAACACATTTTATACATACATACTGTATATAATGTAATGAAAACAGAACAAAACCCTGAAATAATTTATTAATTGCTAGCCATAACTACAGAAACCATAGGTTGTTCCAATACTTCATCAAAGCAAATGAGAAATATCAGAGAGTGTCCTGAGACACTTGCTACTGTAAAAATTTTCAGGTCTGTTTTTTAAAAATGTCCTTGCTATGGATGCCTGCAAATGGAGATTGCACTCACTTCCAGTTCTGTTTTCATGTGCATATTTTTAAAGACAGCAGTTGCCTTCGCCCTGTGTGTACAGCATCAGGGATATTTCATTGCATGTCCGAAGTTCCCAGAAAAGCCAACTCTGGAGATTCAAGGTGTGGCACATTCTTTTTTTGTTTTACCTACTCTTCTAACTGGAAGTGAAGGTAAGTATTGCTCCAGGCTCATCTGTATCCCTCTTGTACCCACAGCAGCTTAGTAAGATACAGTCAGCAGGCTATCAGAAATTACACTTCAGGGCTCATTACAAATCAAGGACTCAAGTCTTGCTAATGAATTGATACTAATAGGCCCATTCCAGGGAAGAGACCCATTAGCTTCAACAGAAGCCACAAAGGTGCCAGTGCAAGCTGTGGTCTGCAGGGGACAGACACCTGGCCCCTGCCTCAAGTTTGTTTCTATCACATGCACAGGTATTTGCTAACTTCAGGGCCTTGGGTTTTATTCAGGAGACCATCGGTGTTTGTCAAGGTGTGTAAAGCTTTTCCAATAGCTTTCAAGCTATCCTTAGTCCCTATACTGATCTGGAGTTAGAGGGACACAAGGATGCTTGACTTTCACTAGGCCATGCAGAATCTTTTTCACTATCCGTACTGTCACAGACATGAAGAACAAAACACACTGGAGAAATCACCACCACTTATGATTTTCAGCAATGATAATCAATAGCTAGCTTATTCAGTTGGTGCATGACACCTTTCATGCAGAAGAACTTAGTGACATTCTCTCTCCACTCCTGTCTCTGGTCCCTCTTACAGTGTACCTGGAAATCAGGAAGCTGACTAAGCTCTCTAAAACTGGTCTGGTCAGTCCCAGTCATCCTTGGCTCTAAACTGGTGAAAATGGATGGTCTGACATCTCTGCGGATGAAGTCTCAGACAACAATGGTGGAACTGCCATCGAACATTAAAAGTGGTTTTTTTTTTTCTGGCGTCCAGTTGCTGTCAGTGACCCTCATCCCTCAAGTCAAGAGAGCTTTCCTGATGCTGACTTTAAGCCCATAGGACAAACTCCACTTGTGGTTGTTCACGAGTCAGAGAAATTTTGCTTGGAAAAAGCAAGCATAGGAAAACTGCAACTCTCTCACAGTCACTCGAGCCCAAGAGCCACAGCCTTAGCACTGCCAGTTTCCCATCTCATTAATTGTCTTGCAATACTTGTTTTTGTAATCGTTTTCCATGCTGTCTACACAAAAAAAGCTATCTTGGAAGCCAGAAGAACTACATTCCTTAAACATGGACCCTTTCCAGACTCACCCCAAACCCTTCAGTGCTTAAGGTCCTACACATACATGAACACACAGATCACTACAGGCCCGGCAGTTGATTCATTTTGAAGCTGCCCTAATTTTGAGGCCAAATGCTTCTTAAAACTTCCCCATCTCTGATGTTCCCCTAGCTCTTCCAGGGAAGAAGCCTCCTGCTTCCTCTCTATTCACAGTTGCTAAGACTCCACCCCGGTCCACTCAGTTGCTCTCCCATAAGTCACCTAAGTGTGCTACTACGCTCGCAGAATGCAATTCACATTGACTACTACATAAGCAGCAACTTCCTTTGCGAGAACTTCACAGGGAGTAGTTACTTGTTTTCCAGTTTTTCCTTCTCAACTCTTCATTTAAGACACGGACATCTTCTCCCCCTCTTTCCTCATCACCTCCACTCAGAAAGACTGAAGCTCACTGATCCCATGGTCAATGGCAAGGCCTAGGAATCAGTGGCTACTAGCTCGTTTCAAACCAGCTTGGCTAAGGCTCAGAGAAGATGCAGAGCACAAACACTCTTTCAGGAACTTTAAAATCCAAATGCAAATTCTCCACCCATCACCTTGAATGTCAGGCAATAAAAACACTAATAAAATAAGTCACAGTACCAGAGGTCATCGGCTAGCTGTCTAGGGTCTGATGACTGCCGTCAAGTGCTTGGGAGGAAGGGATGGCGATCCAGCCCCCCTTGGTGCTTGTGTCCCTTTAGCTTCTCCACCAGATCCCACCCTACTGACTGAGCCTCACGTAAAGCTCACCCAAATTTCTTCATCTCTTGTACAAAGTAATGTACTGTAATGTTTTGTAATGTACAAGTAATGGCTGAACATCACTAACAGCTGCTTGAACTCAACAGTGTCCAAGTCCTCTCCTTGGTCTCCCATGATGCCACAGACACCCTGGGGCTCAACAACACCAACTCAGAGGTACAACGACAAATAAACCTACAGTCACTTCCTGAGGTCAGCGTGTACCTACAAATGTAGCAAATCCTCACTTTGTTTGCTTAGGGCCCTGAAAACTCCTGGAAATAACTGAAGGGTGTGGTGAGACAAAGATTTCTGTAGTGAATCCTCTCTTTCAAAAGGTTTCAGAATAACTACGATCCAACAGGAGCAATGCATTAGTCAAATCAGTACCTAAACTCAGAATGCAAACTATTTTAAACATCACTGTGGCTTTAGGTTCTCTACTTCTATTTATTTACCACTTTGACAGCAAAGGACAAACAGTAGAATAAAATTACTTTTCAACTTCAGGATATAATTAAGGAATTGGTATCTCTGCATCTTTCCTATGCATTCGTATCACGGACTCAGTGGTGCAAACATGAGGACGTATACCTGCAAGGTTCATAACCACACCTCTGTATTGAAAAGATTACTGAGCAATCTGACAAAGGCTGTTTACTTTTAGTGCATACAATTCTGTATCACTCAGTCCATTTGCAATCTGTAATACTGATACCATTTAACACTGGAGACAAAGGGCCCCGTGTTTCTCCACCAATCAGATATATTAAATCTACATAAGTCAAAGCAAAACAAGTAAAGAGATGGAAGAATCAGGCCTTTGGGATGCTATGCTACTGTCTCCTGCCTAGTTAATTTTGATGAGCTTGTTGAAGCACAGCCTTCAGCCAAGTGCTTTTTCATACAAACTCATCCATAGCTCAGAGACGATTAATCACCATTTATTACTCACCTTCTAGCAACACCCACTTTAAGCTAGGCACCATCCAGACACATCAAGAAAGAGAGTTCCGGTCTGAAGGCTTTGTGGTAAAAGGGAGCCATTTCTGAGACCCGATCCTGATGGACAGACAGCTACAGACACCCATGGTACTCCGCACCGCTACTAGGATCTGCCAGAATAAAGCTGATGACAGGATAACTTAAACACAAATGCAGTTCTTTCATAAAGGGACAAGGTAGGTATTAAGCACACCAGCTACATGTACTTTTCAGTGCCTCTCAACTGCTTCTGGTGTTACAAGTCAGTCTTGTGAAAGGATTTTGGTGAAAAAATACAGTGAATCTTCACAGACTTACTGATCAGAGTGCCTCACTTGGTTACAGTACACAGGAAAGTAGTTATTCTGTTCTTCTGCAGCATTAGTAACTTCTCAAACAAAGCAGCCTGATTAAGGCAGACAGTGAGGGGCTTATCAGCTTAGGAAATGGGAAGGATGGTCCAATTAACTGCCAAGCAGTCAGACATAATTCACCCTGACGAGGCCAGTGAGAGACAAGTCGGAGAAACGCATGTCCTGCCCATTTACGTAACACCCAAACATCTCCCCCTGCAGTCTCCCCTTCTGGAAGTATTGCCTAAATGAGGAGCAAGTCACCGGAGCAAATCTACCTGTATGGATCTGCATCTCACCGATACTCTCTCTGATCAAGCAACCATCTCAGTGGCACTGAGGCACTGACAGTCACTAGACTGCAGGACCTAGGCACTAACAGCCATACCAGTCAGCCAGAAACCTCTGTGCAAAGCTACCTGGGGTCTGCACCGCTGTGCTGTCTCCTCACACATCAAGGAACAGGTCAAGAAGTAGGAGGCACAAAAGGGCAAAATAACCCAAACTCAGCTTAAGCAGGCAGGCTACATCTTTTCCTGAACCTCTTCTGCCATGGAAAAAGTCGTAATGTTACTCAAGTATTTCACAATGTTAACAAAACAAAAAAAAAAAAGGAAGAAATAAATAAAGAAAGAAAAAAGCTGAAGGCAAACCATACGTAACAGCTGATTAAGAAAACTGTGAATCCAGATGCAGTACTGCTCTTCATATCCTCTGCTGTGCTCAGCACCCTGCTAGCACAGGGTAAATAAAGAGGGCACAGAGAAAGAGGAAGGGGAGATGAATTCCATGAAAGATGCTAGAAAAAAAAGAGAAGGTTCTCAGTGTACCATAGCTCTATCTTGGGACCCATCACCTAGGAGGGAACAGGCATTTAAAGTGGAGAGTAAAAAAAAAAAAAAGGAAAAAAAAAAGAGAAAAAAAGAAAAAAGTCCCCCAAACACTGATTCATAAATATGAGCTTTTCTGACGCTTACAGAATCTTTATTCCACAACAAAAATATACGTGTGGGACCCGGTCCATCCTTCGATAAGGCACCCTGTTTTGTATAATCCTCTTCATTTTTCACCGTGCCAACCTTAAGCCTGCCATGATCAGAAACACGTGCTTTATGTACTATGAGCAGGAGTGCAAAAAAACCCCAGTTGTGTGGAATATTTATGTTACGTATGGCAACATCCTATTTGTCAGCTGGTTACCAGGAGCTAAGGAATCCATGCAGTACCAGCAAAGTCGCCTTGCAGCGGGGTGTTATAGAGAGCACGAACCGGACTATATATGGTATGTTTACTGAACGATTAGGCATAAACATGCTACAGAAGAAATGATGTCTTGTATTAGATGCTGGGTTTGCTGCTGCAAGGCAAACCATCCTTCTCGGGAAGGAGTTTGTCACATAGTCCTCACACGCTTCTGGCTGCGGGTGCCACTGAAACCTCTAGAAAACAGGAACAGGTTATGCTGCAAGTAATGATTAACTACGTGGAGGATCAGCCCTCCGAGCTCCACCCGCCAAGCATTCCCTGTCTCCTTGCTGCTCTTCCTCCCCCGCTACACTTTTCAGCTGGGACTGTTCACAAGGCAACCCAGCGAGGGCACGAAGGCGCAACACGCACACACAGGCGCATGCCACGCACAGCTCTGCCTCTGCGGCGGGATGATGGGCACGGACAAGTGCACCCTCCATTTCTTAAGAAACAGCTGGCAGCAGGCGAGCAAGCGCTGCAACCATCCGCCTGCCCCAGGTTCAAACCCAGTCGGCACAGGGCTATTTCATAATGGGGAGGAGGGCGGGGGGTGTAAATCCTGAAAGGGTAGAGGGAGGAGGGTGTACTGAAGATGCCTTAAAGCACAGGAGAAGGTTCATATCTGGCTTCAACGTCCTGCCTAACCTGTTTTGTGGTATGTTCTGGTTAACTCTCCTTTTGGTCGAGGTTGTTGGGGTTTGGTTGTTTTTGGCACCAGACCCGAGCTGCAGCAGCCCCTTCTCCCCTCTGACTCCTTTCATGCTCCATCGCACTCCAGCACAAACACAGGCACACGGAAAGGAGATGCCAGAAAACAAAACTCCGAGCCCATCACCAACTGAAACTAGACATACAATTTCTTTACTTCAGGGAACTGGATCTTCCGTATCAACTCACCGAGACCACCAGCCCTCAACAGCAAAACTTCCCACCTTTGTCACTGCTTTTCTACCATAGCAACTTTTGCAGCTCCTTAAAAAAGAAAACCCCAAAATGATACAAAGTGGTAAGGGGGTGAGAAAACAAAGCAAAACAAAAAACAAAACAAAACAAAAAAACCCAACCCAAACAAACCACCTCCAAAACCACACACCCAGAAGACTTCTTGCCATGTAAATTGAAATGGAAGATGGGGCGGGGAGGGGGGCAGCAGCAGCAATCACTACATCAGGATGTACCACCACCAAAACAGCAGATTTACATCTTCATTCAGTATTCGCTGAGTTAAAATCAGAAATATACCTGCTAAGCAGCAAAAGCATAAGCTCAAAGCTGCATGGGGTGGTTTTTGACAGGGGTTAAGCAGCTTGTAACCAGTGGCAAGAAGGTGGTGGTGGTTCAGTAGCCATTTTAAGCAGATGTATTAATCATGGGAGCACAGAAA
This sequence comes from Heliornis fulica, assembly GCA_013399135.1. NCBI lineage: Eukaryota > Metazoa > Chordata > Aves > Gruiformes > Heliornithidae > Heliornis > Heliornis fulica. Next base: position 29,830 of record VXBZ01011731.1, on the reverse strand, counting down.
CGAAAGAACCAGGAGCAAAAAGGTGCTATAGAAACAAGGACCCCATAAAGCTCAGCAACACACACGTACCCCTCGGTTGCGTGCAAAATAAACTTGGAGAAACCAACAAAGAATAAAGATTACTACATGACCTCCAGAGCAGAGCAAATCCCTCAGAGCAATGAGTGCTAGGCATCAGAAACTTCCTGGTTTCCAGTTGGTTGTTTCACATGTTTTCTGGGGAGTTTTCATGCTGTGGGAAAGATTTCTAAGTACACTGAAAGTAAGCCTGCAACATCCCCTTCCACTCCCACAGCAAGTATGCAGTCCATAAAAGATTAAAGTGTTGGAAACATATGCTTGAGTAAAGACTCCTCTTTTTCTTTTTTTTTTTTTTCTTTTTTAAAATCATATCAACAGTTTAGCACTTGATGCATTTTATCAAACTATTCTGCCACCCCTTTTTAAAGGCAGCAAGCTGGGAGGGGGGGATCCAGGGAGATACAAGCGCATAAGATAAACGCAGTCTGTAACCTGAACAGTTTTACAGATGTATTTACTATACTGCTTTTCTCTGGGGACTTTTCAGGCCAGGGTGGCCTTTGTCTCTGTATGCTATATGCTAGTCAGCTCATAACAAATGAGCAATTGAGAGAAAACAGATCTGGCTCCTTCTCTGAATCTGCCGGGATGCTGAGGCATGAAGATGTGCCTGAAAAACTTCTGTCCGGTTACAGATCCAGTCAATCCCTTTGGTCACACCAGCGCCTGAAGTCTGGTACAATTATTAACTGTGCTGCAGTCACATGAAAGAGCAACAAGCTTCCCTCTCCCACCCTCATCCCACGGGTAACATCATGTGGGCCGTGAATATATGAAGGAACATGGTGAGGCGGGAGGGGGTGGGGGCAATATGTGTGTGTAAACCTCCACAGAAACGCTGAAAAACTGTATTTTAAAAAAATTTTCTTTTTGGTGGATTACTATGATTCAGGCAAACCTGCCCAATGCTTGGACTTGTTCAGGTACCCAAAGGAGGGAGAGGTGGGGAATCCTCATCTTCTCCACTCAGTATCACCTTCTTAAAAGAGGAAGAATTAGAGGTGGTTCCAGCTTTCCCCATTTCTTAAACACACAATGACAATGGAGCATGAGAAGTGTTTTTCCTGAAGCACGAGTGGGCGATTTCTAAGCTGGTGGGGTTACTTTGGAGGCGTTCTTATTTGCTGGAGGTGTTGCTCAACAGGTATGAGAGGACAGACAGTGAAAAGAGTCCACTGTGCTGCTGAGGAGGAACTCCTGGCATCCAGACAAATGAGATAGGCAGTATGGACTAAAAGCCTAAGCTGTGATTCAGCTGCTGGGACCAGAGCCTCATGCAACAACCTCCCTGTTTCACAGCCTGTGCTCGCCTGAGAACAGGTACAGTGTTCTACAAAAGCTGCATTTCAAGGCCAAAGGGGAAATGACAGCACGCAAACATCGCAGTACCCACTAACACCCAACTGCACCTCCACCCCCTCCTCATGGACCTCCCAGTCTGCCAGAAGGATGGTGTTGCATTATTATAAGTGATCACCAAGCATCAAAGATGCTTGTGAGCTGTAGAAACCTGTGCTGGGAAGTATTAAACACTTCATCTCAAGCCATGCTCAAAGGCCACGCAGCCCCTCCAGCTTCCCCTGACACGTCCTGACCCAGCACAGGAGCCCAGAGCCACGTACAGGACGTGTGCGCTGTTTAGGCCCAAACCAGTGAATTGTGCTGACATCAGGATGGGGATAAGCAGGGCAGGCAGTGAAAAAGAGTCCCAAGTTTGACATCAGATGAAATTTCCTAGACATATTTAAAAATGTAAAGGACAGAGCACCTTAAGTGGTTACAACTCTACAGTCTGCAGTCCTGCAGCACACAGTAAGACATGTGCATGGGGGAGGGTATATACACAGCGGGTTGATGACATACGATTAAACATAAATGATCACATAGACTTCATACACTTTCAAGCGCTACGTGTACCTTCAGTTAAGTTATAATTATGTCCCAAATGAAACAACTGTATTTGCAGTGTTATGCCATGCATCCATTTTATAAAATATTTTAAAATGGGCTTTTGCCTCAGCCCGCCTACACAAAATAATGAAGAAATATCACTCATCAGGAACTCCCTAAGAAAAAATAAACCTTAAGTGAGCACGGTAGGCTCACTAAGTAGCATGTATTTCTGCAAAACTGCTGTTCTTTATAGACTGTACTATCTGAAAACTGCAAGTCTCACACACGCGCGCGCACACAAAAGACAGACAGACTGCTGCTGCGGACAAAATGGTGCCATTTAACACAAAAATCTGGTTTGTGCACAGCCTGGCTGTAGTGCATGCTGGTCCCAAGCAGAGTGGGATGCAGCCAGTTATATCGAACAGTTGTGCCCTCAGCAACAAATGGTGCATTCATAAAACTGGAAAAGCCTCTGTCTAGGGGCTCGCAGCTCTGCGAAGGAAACAATTGCTTGCTGACATTTTCTGAGGGAGGGTATGCCCAGAAGAGGTTGAGGGGGAAAATTATGTACTACAGAAAAGTTATGTACAGAAGAAATACCAAACTATAAGGGGGAACCCCCTAAACCTAAATCTGCCACTGAGTTACCTTTGCACTCTCCCTGTATTAGCCTCTAACAAAAGAGCAAAGCCACCTGAAAAAGACACATGCTTGGCAAACACTTGGCCAGCCAAGAGCACAGAAGAAAAGGAAGAAGGAGGAAAGAAAAAAGCTTTCTTGTAGAACGCCAGCCCTTGAAGAAGTGACAGACATCACGCAGGCTGCAGCACACAAAGCCACATCTGACAGGCAGTTCCTCACAAGTTTCTTACCCTTGCCTTTATTAGCTATGCCACCTCCACACTGGTAACTAAAAGCCAACATCTGGTGCTTGCTAAATGTCAGCACAGACAATCCCTTTAATAAAAATTTAAAGAGTCTGGGTCCCAACGAGGAAGTCATTAGTGCTTTGAATCTAAGACCCTACACGAGAGCTGCAAGACTGAAACAATCCAGACTTTTAAGACGGGGCAAAGCAGTGACTTGGCGTGCACTAGGCCACATCTCCAGGCCCCTTGGCACCTCACAACAGGGATGCTCTGCTTGTGGCCCATCTGGATGGTTCCTCGGGTCAGCATGCCATGCCGAGGAGCCCAGATAGGTCTATAGATGCCCAGGTCCTGCTCCAGGTTGGGAGTGTGATCGTTTGGCCTAGGTCGCTCTGGCTTCCGAAGCCGAAATGCTGGGCACCGCTGCGTGCCCCAAACACACCTGGCATCTGCATCACTGAAGCCAAATCCTGCTCACCCCTAAGACACATGAGACACCCAGCAAGGTGGCACAAAAATGCTCCTAAATGGCAGCTAAGCAGTGTGGCTTATTAATAAATACCTGTCACCTGCTCCTTTCTAAGAAACTCAGTAATTAAACAAAAAAAAAAAAAAACCAAATCACACACTGTAACTGAAGTTCTGTGGGAGAGACAGTGAAAGTTTCCGTACAAGAAGACAGAACTGAGGCCCACCTGCATGTGGATAGGAAATAAAAACCAAGTGTCCTCAAACACTCCTGCCTGCCCCAGGGCTGGTGGGGCATCCACCCTGTTTTCTCCTGGCACTCATGTGGCACCGAGGTCTCCCATATCTCGCCCAGAAAAAATTTTCTACCAAGCCAAACCTGACCATGACAGCTTGGGAGTAATGAGACCGTCTTCTTCAGCCTAGCTGCTGAAGGAGAGGGCAGAAATTGTGTGTAATGGTTGACAGAATGAGTCCTTTCATTGTATTTAAGAGAGTACTCTTTACAGGAGTACCTGAAAAGGGGACACATCTATTTTTTCCTGTACACAGAGCACCTAACTGTCCTGAGCACCTTTTACAAAACAACCTCAGAGAACAGGACTGTGGACTTGCAGACTTGGACAGTACGAGTATTTTTTCTCGGTTATTAAAAAAAAAAAAAAAAGAAAAAAAGGCAAACCAAAACGAGTGGTTCTTCAGGAGCAAGAGCCCTTCCTGCACCTCGGTGCTATGAGCTACAAACAGGCAAAACCTGTGAGTCTGCTGGTGAGATCAGGCACAGCCGGCTACAGCAGTGGTAACCGGGCAGAAGCTATTGAAGTCCAAGAGAATGAACGGTAATGTTTTTGTTTACCAGCTGTGCACTGTAAATGATTGCTATTGCAATAAAGTTTGCACTGTATTTGCATAAATAATTTCAACAGAACTGTATGAAAAGCCACTTCATTAGTGCCGCTTATCAGCTGGAGACTACAGCAAATGCAAAACTGCAAATGCTTTCCAGAGGCATCAAAGCAGTCTAAAAATCGTCATTCTTACTTTATTCCTTGGTTAGTTTCCAGGCAAAGCAAAAGTTTACACACACACAATGCTTTTGTACATGGTCCCATTAAACCTGCCCTTAGTACTAACTGAATGTATTTCAGAATTCAAGTAGCACACAAGATTTTGTTTCCCTCCACAGACTTTACAAAGGAGTCAAATACAGCATGTGGTTGACTTATTACGAAAGAAAGTTTGTTTGTTTTTGTTTTCAACTTGGGTGAAGGACATGAAAACACCTGGAAAGCTCTAGGAGAACATCAACAGAGTTAAAAAGAAAATTACATCCCAGTCTCCTGAAAAAAAACCCTTTAAAATAAACCTCTTTGGGAAGTTAGTGCATAAGGGATGCATAAAGAAGTTCTCAAATTGAGAAATGTCTTTTTCTTTTAAACACTGAGTCACAGAATACAAGTCCCCGCATCACCTTGCAAAAGAAAAATAAAAAATAAATCCTGCCTGAAATGTGTCACTTTTCACTGCTGTTTACTCTGTTTGTTTGTAGTGGTTTGGTAAAATCCCACAAATATTTCAGACCAAAACCACAGTCCATATTTTATATTTAGATGAACTACAGCATCTTCCAAGAGGCTGTAATTGCAAGCCCTGCGTTGAAAGCTCCTCTCCCTCTGTGGCCCTGAGGACCACGCAGCCCCAGCAGGAGGAAGAAATGGGCCACCACTGCAGCCAGACCTGTGGCCCTCCCTCATGCCACCAGTCTGGCCACCCCACAGCTCAGCTCCAGGAGGACTTCAGAGCGGAGTCCTTGACAAGGGATGGTTTCCAGCTGGATGGCTAATGTCTGTAATTAACATATAAAGCTGACAACAAAGTTCTGTCCTGTCTCTCTTCCATGTCCCAGCTGACCGGGGTAGAACGAACCGAACGGGATTCGCCCCTTGCACTGGTGCTTCCAGTATCAGCTCTGATTTAAATCAGCATAAAATGCAGCAGGGAAAGGAGCCTGAAGGTTTCTAACCGGGTGTGTTGAACACCATGACCTCCTCACACCCCCGCCCCACAAATGCTTAACTGCTGAATGAGATTCCTCTCGTTTCCTGCACTGAATCATCTGTGTCACCACAAAGATGAGATTTTTAACAGTGTGCACACGTTTCTTATTTGAGGGGCATGCAGCAGAGGGTGTTTCTCAAACTACTGTCAGATCAGCCACAGACGGTTTGGATTTCTTCCGTGTTTGATGTATCATTTAAGTAAATCTGCGTTTTCCCAATGAGGCACAACCTTTCAATGATGCTGTTTTCTAGGAAACGTGCAGGTGAACACCGCTGCCTCTTTCTTTTGCAAAGTATTATTTGAATGGGGCTAGGAGGGACGGGATATGCTGATTTGCACAATTAAAAATAACTTAATTTGAACTGTGACACCAGATGCTTCAATGCATTTCATTAGGGCAGGTCACGTGCTTTTTTTCAAAATGCTTTTTTCCCGCACCTCAACTTAAAATAATTCAATTAATTTATCTGCAAGACACCTCATTTTGACTGCAAAACTTATCAACTATTTCTTAATCACTACAGCAATTCATTTTGCAAAAAACACAGCAGCACTGGACCCCTCGAGCAGTAAAGAAACATGGGAGGCATCCAAGAGAAAGAAAGGTGAGGCAAACTGCTAAACCGCAGTTCCTTAACCACCCTTCCCAACAATCAGGAGGGCTTTGTATCACTGCTTCAGGCAGAAGGAAGGGAAGAAACTGTGACCTCTTGCTGCTTGGCAGCACACTGCTGAAGTCAGTGGGAGCTCTGTGGATGCTGGGTAGGAGCAGGCCCGTATAAAGATGCAAGAAGTGATAGCAAAGATCATGCTCTGCTCTGGATTGACCCGAGTCATGAGGATCTCATGCTGTCTGTCAGCAAGAGCACAAGGAGGGCTGACGTGTTCAGGTCTTCTCACTAGGGCAGAAGAGAAGCTAAAGATGCACATCCTCCTTGTAGTACCCTCTCATACTCTCATCTGGATGAAAGCTTAAGAACAAGAACCACACCACAGTTTGTGAACCTTCTCCACCCCTTATTTTAATAAAGAAAGATCTACCATCCTTCTGACCTTGGACTTGTTCGTTTTCTCTGTCTCTCTCAGTACATGCTCTTTGCTAACCGTTCAGCATGCTGCGAGCCCTGATAAAAGTGGTTAATGTTTACTGAAACCTGTGTATGAACTGTACTAAACCTGATGTGGGGGGAGGCAAAGTTCTGCCAGCAGCATCCATCACCAATTAAAAAGTGTTGGTTTGTTGGGGTTTTTATAGCTTGGTCTCCCCCTGCAAAGCCCAAACAGCTGCATCAGTAGGTGGGCAGGCAGCACAGCGCGAGGACTGCAAAAATGCTTCTAATCCGTCCACCTAGACACTTCAAAACAGGTCGCCCTTCTGAGCACCACAGGCCTTTGAAGAATACACAAAAACAATGAAACAACAGACAATAGGGTTCTCTTGCTGGGGGATGCATACTTTATTCCCAAATAATTGTTTTCCAAATTAACCTGAAAACCTACAAGCCTAGCTGTAGTGCTCTCTTCCAGCCTTCCTTGTCTGTACACGCTTGAGACGTTTTCAAAACGTCCTCATAAGTGAAAAAGCAGAATATTACTACTGTAAACTCAAACTACAACCAACAGTTTATCAGTACGACTGAGAAACCTTAAATCCACTGTAATTTCTTCTCATTAGAGACACATCCTTAGAAATAACCACCTGTTTCAATAGCCGTACCCCCGCACTATTAGGAAGATTGTTTTGTAGCGCAAACCAAATAGATGCATCACCCCTTCTAACCTTACTGGCATTTTCCTCTTCCTCATTCTAATAACCAGCCCAGAGAGCTCTAAAAATTAGCCCTTTCCTCTCTCTCACCATCCCTGGTGACAGGGGGATGCTCTCAGGTGTTCCAAGGCAATTTTTTGTACTTTTTTATTTTTTTTAATTTGTACTAGAGGGCAGCAACAGCGCCATAGTCACCTTGGAAACAGCCATCACCCACTGTTTGCAGAACAAACAATGGTACCTTTTCAGCCAGGCAAGGCAGGCAGGGCAAGGGGCAGCCAAGCAATTCTGGGACTTACAGGAGTGTTAACATATTGCATTCATTCAGTGCGTCAAAAAATAGTTCGGCACGAGAACCAAGGCGCTCTCAAAGTGAGAGCCTTTGGCTGGAAACCACAGACAAGTGCACGGGGCTCCGAAGGTCAAACAAGTCTCCCAAGTCAGCAGTGAGGTTTTTTCCCTCTGATTTTTTTTTCCTTGCCCTCCTGTTCCCCTCTCTCATACACACAGAAGGAAGACAAACGCACCTATTTAAACTGATCTTATCCACCAGAAGTCAAGTGTTCAGCTTCCAAGTAGCACTCACTGAAGTTTTTTCAGTGTGCCAAAATATTTTAAAGAACTGTTTACCCGCACTTGTAGTGCTTTGTACCCAGTGCATCAAGAGGCATTTCCAGAAACGTTCCTTGTGAAGTTCACAAGAATTGTGGTTATTCAGCATTTCAGACCCTATGTCCAAGCACTGGAGCAGTTATGTACCCCTCTCCTTTCAAAATAATCCACAGAGCCACAGACAAGCCGCCTGCATTAAAAACCGCATGATGTACACCTGTCCTTAGCAGTAACTTCCAAGGGGCTGGCTGCCTGTGACTCTATATACAAAAGAATCCACCACCAAACAAGCCTTTTTACCTACAAGCAGCAAGAATAAAAGAACTAGATGATTAGGGATTCAGGTTTTTATCAATTTTAATACCCTCTCACAAGGTACTTGCTTTTGTAGCTGGCTGCAAGTGTAATATTTAAAGCAGAAGGGAGACTGAGGCATCGTTTGGGTACTCAAATGCTTCATAACCTTTCCCACTGGCCTGCAGACACCTGCATCGCTGAGAACAAACTGACAGCAGTCCAGCTGCCCAGTTCATCTGTAAAGCTGCTCGGCAAAGGGTTGTGAGGCCCTGCAAAATCATGCTACCCTTTGACTTGTGCATAACCACAGCATCCAGGTGTGCTGTGAAGGAGTGCCAGCACAACACACCCCTCTGAGAACTGCACTGAGGTGATGAGAGCTGCACAAAGGTACAATAAAGCAAGTCCTGGGCGAGATCTGTAGATTTCCACATCACAATATAAACATTTTTCTACAGCCTTCACTCACCTTTGGCAAGAAGAAAAAAAAAAAAGCCAATCACCTTAATTAGACCATTAGAAACACTGACTGGTGCTATCCTGCTAACTGAAGCCTCCAGCAAGCTTCTCCATGTGGGCCAGACAGGTTCACTCATGACTACCACCATGGTAGCTTTGTTGAGTCAGATTAGCATTACTAAAAATCTATCTTAATGTTCATTAAGATGCAGGTTAACATATTAACTGGCCTCGCAGAGCCACAGAGCTTCGAACACGGCAGACTGTACCTTAAGGAGCATCAAGAGAGCTGCTTTTTTTTTTTTCTTTAATTGTGTGCAACTAACTCAGTTGACCTCAAACAATTGAGACACACACCCTTTTTGCCTGTCAGGACAGGGTCCTTCTCAGTCTTTCACTGCTGGGACAGGAAAAAAAAAATAGGTGTAGAGGTGTAGAGGTGATTCACATGCAGCCCATCCTTCGCTTACTCCTAATGGGGGTGGAGGGGAGGGAAGCACATGGGTGAAAAGCCGCAGCTGTTCCAAGGCTGTTCCAACTTTACGGCACACGATTTATGGAAAACAAAACAAGAAGAACAGAAAAATAAGATCTGAACATTACCGACCTGAAAGAATCATTATAAATACCTCCTGCTCTGTGTAAGGGCTACCCTGGGCTCCATCGGCCTTCAAGGCCAAGAAAGGAAACATTAAACTTGAACAGCAGCCAGAATTTACTGTCTACTTTCTAACAGTGCCAGGCTGTGCTTAAGACAGGGAAGTCTCTACCTGTGGCAGAGCAGCAGACAATGGGTTGGCCAAGCCTTGCCGCTGCCTCTGCACTTCATGCCACCACCGTGACTCCAGACAGAGCCCGTCAGAGGGACAACTACGTGGCTCTGCCCCAGAGAGCTGACCTCTCCCCGAGCATCTGCAAGCAGCACTGGGTTTGGATGGGAGCACGCTCCTCATGCCGGCTTTTTTTGGCAAAGGCATGTGCTCTGAAGGTCCCAGACTCGGCAAGCCAGGAAGGCAAAGGTACCAGTCAGATGGGAAAGCTCTCCCGCACAGCACAGCCTTCCAGCGGGCTGAGGCTGCTATTCGAGGCACCATGATGGACATTTACACAAACAAGGCTGGCGGATGCATGCATGTCCCCTTTGCTCTGGCATCACCACAAAAACTTCCCGGGGTCACGCCGCAGCTCAGCGCACCCACGGCCAGGCCTCCCTGCCCGGAGCGTGACGGAGAGGCAGCAGTTGCTGCGGCAGGACCAGCCCTTCCCCTCCCTTCCCCCCGCGCAGCCACCCCCACCCTCCAGGAGCTATATCGCAAATCCCCAGGCTGCGCCGACTGCCAGCTGACATAACTGTTTAGTCAGCAACCAGGGAGAGGAGCGGCCGCTCCCCTCCATCCTTCCCCGGCTCCTTCCCGTGGTACCTTCCCCACCGCCAGCAGCCGCTGGGGAACAACCTCTTCTCCCCAGCC
>VXBZ01011731.1:300-19721 GCA_013399135.1 Heliornis fulica | reverse complement strand
TCCTCCAGTGCTTTGTGTAACCCTCTTTCACCACCCTGGCCCATCCCCCAGGCGAGAGGAGATCCAGAAGCACTGCTTTTGCTAGAGCAACTTCCTCCATTTGCTGTGAGAACATCACTCCGGCGCCCCGCGCCCCGCGCCGCCCCGCAGAGGAAGTGCAACAATAATAGCCAGGCCCCAGGTGCCAAGGTTAGCTTGTCCTTTTCCTCTCCCCGGGATGATTTCCACTCCTTTTAATACCAGCCTCCTGAAGAATCACGGCTTAAAAGCTATGCAAAAGGTATGAACAACAAAAAACAACCAACCCCCAAAACCCAAAACAAAAAAAGAGACAGAAAAAACCAAAACCCTCTGGAAGCACCTCAAAGCATGCTCAAAGACTTACACGTTTGGGAAAGGTTTAGCATTTTCTGTGGAGTGAAAAATCAGGTTTCAGCCATGCACACACAAGCTGAACGACTTGAATCATACCTTTTTAAGCCAGAGAAGCCCTTGCCAGCAAGGCAGCAGTACGACCGTGCTGGCCTTCTCCGCCTGCCTACCATGGATGCAACAACTACAGCACCACAAATGTCTCAGCTGAAAGGAAAACCATTCTCCAGGTCAGGCTGGGAAAAGGCAAGGGTTTAGTCTGCAAAGGAGCTGGGAGTCATCATCCTAACCATACTTCTTGAAGCACCAAGGACCGCGCTTCACCCTCCACCCTGACACCACCCATGTCACTGGGCACAGGAGGTATTTCTTTTTAGATAGGTTTTAATGGAATGTCTCATAGTGTGTTAGCACACCTTTGCCCTGTCAGTTTCTTGCACAGTAAAAATGTATCTACTTACTCCAAAATGCAAATACTGGTAGTGTTGAGTTGTTGGAGGGAAGCTGCTACGCTGGCTCATTTCACAAAATCCTCTGTCTTTGCAGGTGTAACACAGAGAGATTAAAAGGTGTAACTATGCCCTAGGTGCTATGATGCTATCCACAGTTTACGAAGAAACAACATGTCCCAACCCAAAATGGTATGCTGACACCCCTAAAACATTTTTTAATTTATTTGGCTTATATAAAAGTCTGCTTCACAGAGAACTGCCCTTTCTTCCTGTCTTCCTCATAAAAAATGCACATGTGCTCTTTTTTGTGTTTCCTTCCAGCTGGGCATCCATACAACTGACTCCAATTCATCTGATTACTGAACTGTAGAATAACTGGGACAGTTAAAGAATTAGTGACCTGTCTAGGTTTCTCATATCATGCACACAAAGAGTTACCAAAAGGAAAAATATCTACAAATAGTCTCCAAATAACTACGGAATGGCAAAGACTGAACACTCCCCAGAGAAGAAGGCTGTTTTAAGTTCAGAACTCTGTAATTCACTCTCCCACTGAAGTGCTAAAACTTCACATTCTACACAGGCTGCCTGCTGCCAAGAGATAGACAGCTGCAACACGTAGACACAAAAAAGGAGGTGTCTCTTGGCTGGAGTTTTAGATTTCTACATGCTGCCCTGTTTTACATGCTACTCCCCCAAACAGTTATAAAAAATAACTTCAGAAATATAAAAACAAATGGCCTATTGTAACTGATGACAACCACTGATAAAAGCCTGTACCAAGTGAGCAGATGCTCCGAAGCCCCTTTACATTCCATGTTTATTTACAAGAAGACAACTTTCTGTGAAATGTGCTTGCTGTTGCAGTTATTGCACTTACTTTAGCATATTGCACTAAACTTTAGCATATGTTTAGTTCCATATTTTACAACAGAAGTCTGAGCATCCTAATAAAAGCTACATCAATCTTCACTATTACTGTCTTTAAGCTGGTATCTCTATGCAGTGAGCAATACTCTGCTTCTGGCCACAAAAAATGACTTCTTCCATAAAGGACACTGCACTGACACTGACAAAAGTTGCACCAGATTTGTACCAGTTCAGCCAGAACAAAACCTGGACCACAATCTTACATGATGAAACATGATCTCCTTACACAATATCAAGCGTAATTAAGAAAGATACTCTCTTGAGATGGAAATTAGTTTGGGAGCAGAAAGAACAACTAAAGGAAACCCGATTTATAGAAGCAACAGAATTTTTGCACAGCTAATGCAGTGAAGAGAGTTGCATCAAAAGAGCTGACAGAGAACGTGTGGTAAGGTGGGAAGATGAGACTATCTTCACAGCTGAAACTCTCAAGCCTCCTGATGCAAACAGCATGTAGCTTTTGCACTGCTTGCGCTGAGAGTCAGCACCTCTCCAGAACCATTTCCCCTTCCTCCAGCTGCTCATTCCCATGCCAGGGAAAGCCTATGGCTTCTTCCCCTTTAGTGACCAAAACATAAATTGGTGAGATGTGACTGCTGAAAGAGAAAAAATGAGAGGACTGGCCACCCAGATCATTTTAGAGATAAGGCTTACAGAGAAACCCCACAAACCCTTGTATCAGCATCTCTGAAGAGGAGCTGAGTTACAGTACAAGAACGAACTGCTAGATGTGAGGAGGTAAACAAATTGTGAGAAACAAAACTAAATCCCCCTTCTTAAGCTGGTTTTGCTGTAGATTATAAACAGCTTCTTCATCCTATGATGTCAAATGCCCATTTAGGTTGCCAAGGAAACCATTCTGAAGTCACTAATTCAACATTAGCATGAATTTTTTTAGTTATTCAGGCAAAGACAACCCAGAAAGGGGAAAGCTGTGAGGAAATACCTAAATATCAAAAGACTCTTAAGAGATAGCCAGCTTCAAAGAGGTAACAAACATCACGCACAGATCCCCATTGAGATTTTTCCCTTTGCATTGTTTGTAGTCACATACCTGGAAGAATACCTGCCCTGAAGTGGTGGGGGAGAGAAGCCTTAAATACAAGTGGTGTTAAATACATCCTTTGAAGGCAAACACCACACTGTACCTGAAAGAAGAGGACAAGTGGGAAAAGCAAAAGGGGTGGTGGGAGCAAGTGACTATTAGCATAAGCCTGCCACTCTTTCACTACAGTTACTGGCATCACAGGACAAAGATACCCATGAACTGATAGTAGCCATGGAGAAGATGCTCACTCTTACCTTCAACAAAGCTGGAAGCCAGAATGCAGTTGAGAATAGAGAAGTGAAAAACGAATAGAATCTATGATTCCATCAATCTTCAAATAAGCCCCTCAAAAGACAGTCCTGCTGCTTTTCAACCACTGCAGCTCCAAGCCGGCACAGATCCTAAGCCCAACAGTGCAGCAGATGCAGTTCCTATATACAAGCTCAGATACAACAGACTCTGCTAATGACCCCCTACCCATGGAGACGAGCTCGGATTAGGCTCTCTGTGCAGGAATTAATCAACCCAGCAACACTGCTACGTGGATTCCAGGATCTGTCCTAGCAAGCGACGTCTCCTGTTTCATCCAAGGTTGATTTGAGGCCCCTGCAAAGATAAACCCGCAAAAAGGTATTCTGCTTGGTTCTTCCACTTCTCCTCCTGGCTCCTGCTTCACTACAAAGACATGACAGTTTTGATGGTTTTAGCACCCACCTTTTTAATGATGGTTGCACAGGCTTTTAAAAACTGTCCTATCTGCATTACAATCACAAGTCACATCCACCTCTGCTAGATCTTCTCCACTGCCTCCTTGTGCCAGAGAAACTGTATCAGCTGCATAGCAAGCCGGATTTGAAAACTAATCCAGCCAAAATCGAACATTTGAAAGGCAGGAGGGCAAATACAGAAAGTCTGTATCAGCTTCTTGGCCTAGTGCTTTAGGATGTACCTTTAAGATATTTAATGCCTTTAATATTTATGACGTGTACCCTAAGAAAAAAGGAAGTTAAGAAATTACTTCTGATTAATGCAACACAAACGTGTCCTACTGCTTACACATACAGCACGACTTCATCTTAGCTTTTAGGTTTTCCTGCTCTAACACCCAAAAGCAGAGACACCTGCAAAACATGCCACACTAGGGCTCCATTCCTTCGTCCTCACACAGCCTTTGGGATACTAAATTTAAATTTGGTATAGGAAATACAAGTTCCCAATTCATCAGTTAGAACTATAACCACAACTTGATAGTTTAAAAGGACAGACACTGCCTCACTGCTCCAAAGATACACTAGCTACTTCCAAACACTATACACTTCACGTAGCCCACAGAGTACAGCAGTAAGTGCTGAACAGCTTATTAGAATGGTTTTATACACCGCAGCACAGAAAGATTATCTTTATAAATCAGTACTACACGATGAACAGGGCTTGTTACTCCTAAAACCACTATATTTCATCAATCCTGAGAGGCCTAAGTAAGGGAGTAAGTAACCTAGATAAAGCTCTGCTTTCAGTTCTCACTGTGAAAGGCTTTACCAAAAGGCCTGAAATTGTGAGCATCGCCCTTCGTGTTACTGGCAACTAAGTTCCCAGTCCTGGCAAGCTGGAATAAAGCTTTTCACCAGCTAAACACAAATCAAGTAGCACGCACCATTTGGTAAGCAGGTTAAGGTAGGGCTTTAAAAGCCAAGGTTCCTTTTTTGGCTATGTCAGTACTGAAGAATGCTTAGCACTTTACACAGAGGAAGAAAGGGGTTAGCATGACCTGATCTAAACCTCTCTCCTTTCTCACTCTCTGCTTCAGAAGTGGCTGCATTTCAGTAGCATTGTAGACACTGATTTCTAAGGCACCCTGGCAGCAATCTAGCACAAGTAAATACTAGCAGTATGGTTTGTACTGAAGGAAAATTCTTCAGTCTGCAAAAATTAAAATCTCCAAGTCCAGCAACACAGATCAGTCCTACAGATGGGCAAACAGGTTGGCAGACTACCAAAAAACCAAAAGGGGATGGAAGCGTAATGGATTTACACCAATAAGTATTTTACTTTGAGAAGTTCAAACCAATTCCTCCGATACCCGCCAAGACCAAACAGATGGGAGGATCCCAGTTACCATCCCATACAAGCAGTCCAGCATTTGGATGAGGAAAGCGGGCACATGTTTTTGTGGGCACTATCACTTGGTTTGGGTGGAGCTCAAAGAAATACCCCCAGAGTTAGCAAGAACAAATGCCCCTTGTTGCATTCACTATGGTTTTAGATATGCAGGGTGTGCTTCAGGCTGCCATCTGGGGAGGGGTGGGCGGGAATATTAAATGGAGGGATACAGGAGTGCTGCTCTTAGAATTTGGTAGTGTGTTTGGCAAGGAAAGCAGAGAGAGAAAAGGACCATTTAAACGAGCAGTTCTCAAGCAATTGGGATGGAAGCAAATGAGCCAAGACCTGCAAACATCCTCACCCATCAGCATCTTCTGCCTGTAACCTGCCAACACTGAGAAAGTTTCCCCAAAAAAAGCTGCTGAAGAGAATCCTGGCAGCACCTGGAAAACTTTAAGCCTGTCCAAGTATATGTCTTACAGCAATAAATATGTAGGCAAATAAAGCACTTCTGGCATGTGCCTGTGATAGATGTTAACAAGGCAAACTGTAGCTTTAACAAGTGTTCGGTGAAGAACATAATCAAAAGCATGGAACAGCTTCTGCGTAACAGCCGATACTCAGATCAGGACTCCAATCTGGGAGGAAGGCCACAGAAGTGATACCACAGAGGTCCACAAAATCCTGAAAGGCACAGAGAAGATCAGTAGTGAACGATTACTTGCCATTTCTCATAGTTCAAGTGCTAAATGGTATCAAGTGGAAGCATCAAATGGCACGTTTAGAAGGTTTTCTCCTCTCCCCTCCAACAAAGCAGATAGTTACACTGCAAAACTCACCACCACAACATGCCAAGTGTCTGTACAGGTTCAAAAAGCCATTGGACTAGCTTAGGAAAAAGGACTCTTGAAACTAATACTGTGGCTCAAGAGGTACCAGAAGCTGCACGTTGCTGGTAGACTGCAACAGGAAAGAATCATTAGTAGGTGACCTTCTGCCATATTCTGTTTCAATAAATCCACCTCGACCAGCATCCTGGGCTAGATCTGCTTTTGGTCTGACTCAGTATTAGACACAAGTAGGACTCCCTTCAGTTTCTGTGAAAAAATGCAGAATGACTTACTCCACAGGACTAAAAGACCTTCTGCCACAGATCCAGAGCCATCTCTGTCAGCTTGAAGAGGCATTCCCTGCTCTCTGAATCCAAGTTTCACGGGAGAAGCAGGTACCAGGAACTGCTCATTCCAGGACAGGGCAGTTCCAAGGAAACGTCGCTGGAGCCGCAGCTTCAGCGTGATTCAGGTCAGGGTGATTTCAGAGGTTACCGTACCACAGCTGTCCTCCCTGTCTGACGGACAGAGGTTACCACACTTGCAGCAGAAACGTGTCCAGCTGCAGAGCTGCCCATAATTGAAGTTTTAACTACCACTCAATTCAATTTAAGCACAGGGAACTCTGAAGTACACTGCTTGGGAGGGAGAGATGAGGCCACACTTCTGCCTTCTCTGAGACACAAACCAACCCTTTCACAAGGACAGAGTGGAGCAGCAGGATGAGAAACCTCCAGAAAAACTGAAGTCCCTTCCACACAAATGTTTGCCTGAGGCCCTCACCAATGCAGTGAGTTCAGGCACACTTACTTCCAAGCCTTTGGAGCAGGGACGGCGGTTAGAGGCACATTTGTGGACCACCTCCAGGAGAAAAGTCCAGCACAGAGCCAGGCCTCTTGTTGGTACTGCCACAGGCCATATTAACTTGTCGCCTTCAATACACATCCAGCAGAGTTCAGGTCATGGATTTGTTGGAAGTTCATCACTTATTCAGGCTTTTGTGTGAGAGGTCATTGCTGTCAAACTGTCTGCTTTCACAGGCACAAAAGCTTATGTTAAAATGTAAATACTTACAGGTGTTCCAGCAGGCACTCAAGATCAAAGTCAGAGCAAATATATTAGCCCTAGCCATATTTTACAATGCTGGAATTACTTGAATGTCATCTGTTTGTGAACCAAAGTTTTCATGTGGATTCATATGCCTTCACAGCAAGCATGACCTAATGGTGAAGATGCAGGACTGGAATTAGAGCATTAAGGTTCTTTTCTGCCTCTGTTACTGTCTCCCTCTATGACCTTCAGTAAATAAATTCTTCACGCACTGTCCCAGTTGAAAAGAACGTGAATAGCTGCTTACTCGGGCCTGTGCAACTGCTGTGACCCTCCATCATTTTTGCTAATTGCAAGAAGAATTACAGAAAGATACAGGAAATGTTAATCTGACTTGTGAAGTTAACCTGAGTTAACAGAAAGGCAAGAGCACAATAAAGGAGCACAACGCACTCCTCTCCAAAGCTGATGTTGCGCTGTTTGTTTTTCAAGACAGAATCTCTGCAACTTGTTATTATGTTGGCCTTGATGGAGACAGCATTTTGCAAATTCAGCTCTGCAAGAGGCCTGGATAGGCTGGCTTACCCCTGTCGCCTAGATTTGACCGTGCATACCACTTGCAAGCAATTCAAGCACAACTTCTGTGTTGGGGTAACACCACAAGACTTAGCAGCAGGACTGTGCTGGCACAGGCCTACTGGGAAAAATCAACTCCCCAGCTGTGGGAAGAAGCAAAGCCGGTGGAGGCTGCAATCACCACGTCACCCTGGAATCCAGTTTCATGTCCAGTCCAACCTCCTTCTGTGACTGAGCTGCACAGTTCTGGAAAAGCTGGTATCCTCTTCCCTCAGTACTTCCAGCTACACATCAGATTCTCTTGCAACTTTTGGAAACTCCTGTATTAGCTATTAAGTCACCTCAGACCTGAGAGGAACTCGCATTCATTCAGTTCGGTGCCTATCACAGGGGTAATTCTGCACTGTGCATCCCATGTCACGGAGGTCAGACTGTCTCACCGCCCTTTAACTACACAGAGGCTCTCACCATCAGGCACCCTTGGCATCAAAATACGAGGAAAACCAGCTTGGGTAAACCTCACGGGTTAACGCGAAGTGCCATCTCTCTGGAACAACACAGAGGAGTGGAATGGAGCCGCGAACAACTGTGTTCTTCTGATGTGCATTCCCTTCCTCTGCTCAAGCAAGCGCAGGAGGCCAAGCGAGCACACATAACACGCTCCCTGCAGGATGCCACATCCTGCCGTATTTCATACGGCAAGCCAGATACTTTTCAAACACAGTTCGATGTTTGACAGTATGATCTGCCACACTGTGACAGGTTCTCAGAGACAACATAGGGAGGGAGAAGGGATCGGGACTGACAGATTTATCCAACAGCGCTGAAATGTTCCTAGCCAGGCTTCTCTTAAAAGGTAAAAAACCCAAGCAAACAGACACACCGCAGACACATATGCGTTTTACAGTCGTGTTCTTTCTGCTCCTTGCTTTCAGTAACTTGTTCTACTGTTATGAATTTCTCATAACTCTCACTCACTCACCCAAAACCTTCGCATTCCTATAGAAAGCAGAGGTCTGTTTTGAAGAGGGGTAAGAAAGAAAGAAAAATAAAAATATCATAGAGGGTGTTTTATGTACTGCTTACCCCCTAAACCTGCTCCCAGCCCTGCTCCCCCTCGCCCCCCACACACGGTATGGCGTTTTAAGGAGCTCTGGTTATGCTGACATCAGTGAGGCTCCGGGGGCCATCTAGGCAGCTGCTCCTGCTCCTGTGCGTGGCCTAGAGCCAAGTCGCACTGCCTTTTTGGTGATGTTCCCTCCTGCCGGCTACCCCCACTCCCGCCCACACGTCTGCAGGGTGGGGTGAGGTGGCCACTGGCAGCCTTTCCAAGGGAACCTAAGGGAAATAACCAAGAAAGAAAAAAAAATGTAAAAGGAAAGAGGCAGCTTTCATTTCCAGCCTCTGGTCAGAAACCCTCATCGATTTCTGACAGCGTGCTGTGGATTCAAGGAACTGTAGTTCTCCCAGCCAGGCAAGGCTCAAGTTGCCCTTAGGACTTTGTCACCTAAAGGAGAAAAACACATGCTCTGTCCTTCCTCTCTTCATGGGCAGGGACAGCCCACCAGCATCAGAGACTGGCCCACAGGCCCTGCACTGCTCTGTACAGCTGTTCCGCTGTTTTAAAGCAGACCTATCCTTGGAGACAGCTGTTCTCCAACGAAGTGATGATAGAAGAGCAGCACAAAGCTCACCCAGACTAACCCAGGAGCGTAAGGTGGGTGGCAAGACATCTTCAAGATGCAAGAAAGTGACCACTACAGTGTTTTTTCTTCCCTGTACTGCTCCCTACACAGGGCAGGACACAGTGTCAGGGTGGGTGAGGCACGCCATGGCACCTTTGGGGCACACCAACCAAATGGGGACAGGTTTTAGGTAGATGGCTACGCACAGACGGTAACCCCAGAGGTGGGGACCATCCCTGCGCTGAGCTGCAGCCAGATCTGGGGAGAGAAAAGGTGACAGCCAAGCCAACTTCACGTAAGCCCTGGAGTCTGCAGCTCAGACCCCATGTCAAGATTAGAAAAGTATGCACACACAGAGAGCACATGAGCTGCCCGAGTGCTTTCAGTTAACTCTTGCAGACTCTGTATATTGAAGGAGTTTGGGAGCAGGGCACCACTCCTTGCCATCTCTCTTCGAAACCAACTCTTCCCAGGCTGCAAGACCTGTGACACTTCCTCCGGCTGAGCAATGCCTTCTCAAGTAGGTCAGAAACTGAAGTCAGTGAGTTCGGAGCTGCAACTCACGGGGGGTTAAAGACTCTGGCTTGTGTCAGGAATACTTTTTCTGAAAGTTAAACGCAGGCCCCAGTCCTGAAATACTTCCCCTACCTTCACCCATGCCAGTATTTTGACTTAAATGGAACAAACTACTTAAGTAGAATTATACCTGTGTTTAAAGCGTCTGCAGGATCAGCGCTTGGCATGATCTAGACTTGCCTCCAACATACACACACACACACCAGCAAATTTAAAAAAATCACCCTGAGAGCCATCAGGCTAAGCTGTGCTAAGACAAAATGAAAAGGATAATGACAGTAAACCCCATCACAGCACGTTTAAAATTTACATCTGCGTATGTTGTAGGATGATTCACCAGGGCAGGAGAAACAGGGATGCCTGAAGGCTACAGCTGGAACCAAGGGAAGGTTCCCTAATACTCATCTTATCTGGGCAAAGAGGAGTCTCAAAACCAAGCAGACCTGAACACCATCAGCGCCAGAAATCCTGAGGATCATAGGAGTCACTTGGGATGTTTTTAATTTTACCTCTTTTAAGGAATAATACTTTTAAGTACAGTAACATTAGCAATCCTGAAGTGCAAAGGAGACCCCTCTCCAGCCAAGAAACAAACTCAATTCCTTCCTTCTCTGTACCCAGCACAAAAGCAGCAGATACAAACAGGAGTTTCCCTGGAACAAACCAGTCAAATTCATTCAAATCTTCCTGAAGTGCAGCAGGGCAGCACCCATTCCTGTTCCCAGAGCTTATTACAGTAACATGACTAAACACGCTCAGCAGTCCAATGTGATAGGATGCATCCATTTGCTGATGCCAGAGGAAGATGCATGTCTCTTCTACATGGCACTGCTCTCACAGGCTGCTTTTCAAAAGATGTTTTGAAAAGCGACCTGCTGCGTACATTCTTAACAAGTCATAGTATCACCGACTGTACGAGCGTTTGACCTCTACTTGCTATGCGCTGCGGACAAAAATCTGACATCAGCTTATTCCAACCTTAGTAACACCAAACTGCTCCTGCAAAGCTGGCTGGGACAGACTAAGACCACGCACCTATGAACTCCCAGTCGGACCCCTGGAGTGCTGAAAATGCAACTAGTTTAGTACATGAGCCCACGTGTTTTAAATTTGGGTCGGTTTAATCCAAGTAAGTAACCTGATTAAAATGGAAGACTTCTCTGGGTCTCATCTCTAGATGTTTCCATTACTCCATACGCTTTCATGTTGTATGTACATAACAAATGATACATACAGCACTGCTGAGATGATTTAAGAATTCAGTTTAAAGCTACAATGCAAGTCACTCAAGGCAAGAGAATTAGATTACTTTGTGAACAGAAAGAGCCAGCAAATGCACTTCATTTAAGTCTTGGGAAGGTGATGCACTAAGGGGGTGACATCTTTCTGTTCCTAGCTTCTTTTTCTAATATCTCAATCTCAAAACCTTGAGATTTGTCATTTTTACATACAGACCTAAAGCAAAGGGAACTAGAAGGACATGATCTGACTGTGATGCTTTAAAACATGTATTAAAGCTAGGAGTAGTTTTGCTTCTAAACCAAACCAATAGATGCAGACCCCTAAAAGCATGTGTGTATATATGTGTGTGTATATATATATACATACTCACTCACACCTGTACTGCCTCAGAAAAAAATAAAGAATCTCTGTCCCTCATGTGCAAACTAAGTGTTTATCGGAGCTGCCCAAATCCTGCCATGCAACTATAGCTCTGTTTATATGCCGACACATCAGCAGCAGCAGTGCAGGTTCCCAGCATGCCTCAACCTTGGTATCTGGAGAGGCTCCACTATGGGGTAAGAAGATAGTTACAATTAAACATTTATGCTGAGGTAGTGCCGAGCAGGTCAGTTCCACAATGTGTTAGGTGGCTTTTCAAAACTCGGTAATTGAATGCTGATCCCTGCCCCGAAGAGTTTACAGTTTAGGAAATCAAAGCATAACACTTGGCAACTGTATACTGGGAATTAAACAAAGACCACCAGCAGCTCATTTCTTGGGTCTTTGGACTAGGCATCTCTTATAAACATCCATTACCAGAAATAGTGGAATTTTTTTAATCAGCAGTCTGGACTTTCCTAATCCACATCTGTGCTACTGGGTTCTTTAGCTCTGTTTGAATCCTTAGCTGGGACAGTAACTAAAGTGTTCAATTTGCACATGCTGCTGGCATCTTCTCGTACAGTGAAAATTATTTTTGGCCCAAATACTTTTTAGTGATCATTCTGAAAAGACAGTGAGCACACAAACGGAAATATTTACTGCAAGTCAGACGATTCTCTAGTGCAGGCACAAGAGAAGCTGCCATTGCACAAAGTCACAAGTCAGGCAACAGCAGATCCTGCTGCACAGGGTCACCCACTACTCCAGGACGACCCCAGGCAGGAGTCAGTACTGTGCAATACTAGCATACCTAGTCAGCTACCAGGCAGACCACAGCCACATGCAAGCCTGTGGCATCACAAATCTACTAACCCACATCTTTCCCTGTGGAGATTAAGAGTTACGCAATGGTGTAAATAAAAACTCTGTCCCCAAACATGCAGGGGCCATCTCTGCCCCAGATCCATCCATCCTCAGGGAGAATTCTCTGCATTTTCCTGGAGGGAAGGACAGGCCTGGGAAGGATAAGTCCTCCTCCCACTCACCAGAGCAAATACAACCAGAAAAGTTAAAAGCCCGGTATCTAGGATCTAGAAAAGAGATGCAGCAATGGCCACACTGCTTCAGTGATGCCCAAAGCCAGAATGAAGATAATTTAGTCAAAATAGGCTATTATATCACCAATTCAGTTTGCTGCTTATCAAACAAGCACTCAAAAGAGATGGACTGACTTGTAATAACACCTGTAGCATTTTCAAGCACCAGAAAAAATACAAAGACACTATTAGTGGCTCAGTTTTTAAAAAAATTTCCTGGCATCTTTCATGCCATGAATGCTCGAGAGCTCTCAGTTGTATAGACCCCACATAAAATCTTAGTCCGGTGAAGCCTGAAACAATTTTGCTGTTGATTCCAACGGAGCCACATTTTCTGCTTTCTACACAGTATTTACACATCTATTGATTTATTGAACAGGTAACAGCAACCGTAACGGGGCACCATCTGTGTTCAGCTTGGCCCACCCAACTGTTCTGTGAACACTTTTTTCTTTGCTGACTTTTGAGAATTTAAGATCAGTAATGTTACAATTTGGGGTTTTTTTTCATTTCTCAAGTGAAAAGAGAACCGTGGAAAATCTCCAGTCACTAGATTTAAAGGGCTTACAAGTTCCCAAAGCTTTGCAAGTAGAGATTTGGAACTGCTTGAACTGCAGTTAGCAGAGCTGCAGAGTTTACAGAAGCCATCAATTCCTTCCCACAGAGTTTATAATCTGCACGGTTTCCTCCCAAGGTAACCAGCATCCACTCTGAGGTATGGATCATTTCACCCACCCCTAGAAATTCACCCTCTGATTAGGTGGAATGTGGTGGCCACTTCACAGTCAGCAAAAAGATGCTGTCATTTCCCAAAAAGGAGGAACGGAGACAGAGGATGGAGAAGATTTATCCCACAATGTGTAGGTAGCACTGACAGGAAAATAAAATCTTTGCTATTTAAAGAAAAGCACGGTCTCCAACAACAAACGAAGTTTACTGCAGGGAAACATGGGCACTGTGGTACAGCTCACTTTAACCTTTTGCAACATGGAGAGTCAAGCTCCTGACAGATCAAAGCCTGCCAGGAGATCTTACTGAGCAGAAAAGCCACCTATCTGCTGTGGAGGCTGGAAGTTGTTCCCAGACTTGTTCCAGAAACTGCCAAGGACCACAGTCTTGAACTTTACTTGGAATTGTACGAAGTGACACCTGCCTGGACCATCTGATACGGAGGAAGAACAAATTATACCTGTAGCTGGCTGGAAAAACATGGCAAAGAAGTATACCCTTCAAATCAACAAAATACACGGCATTAAGTGGTATCTCTGTAGAGAAGCACTTGCCACTGCACTCATGCCTCTTCCCCTGGAAAATAACAGTCAAATCTCACAAATGGAAGCCTTTAGTAACACTGCTACATCTCTTCCACAACTGGCTTCTATTGCACGCACTTCCACTTCAGTGTGTCCTTCAGTAAAAAGCAGGCCTCCTGCAGCAGCTTTCCTTCCTTACACCCATCCAAAAGCATCAGGAAGTATAAATAGCAAAACACCTGAGCTGTGCTACAAGTTCTCCAAGTGAACACCAATTCAGGATACCTTAAGGCTTCTGGGGAGAAGGAGGGGATGAAGCAAGCAAGCATGTGCAAAACATGCCACAGCCACCTGTTGTCCTCGATAAACAGGCAACTGCATCGACATCAGGAAGAAAACACACATGTGAATGGAGAATTGCTCTCAAAACACTAACAGCCATGAGACATAGTGAATTTAGTGAAGCAAATGTGGTTTTTGTAGCAAGAAGAGGAACCTGGACTAGGTTATTTCCCTTACCCAAAGCTGAGAGTGGCCCAAATTAAGTGATATTGCTCCCTATAGGAAATACAAGGAAGTACTGCTGCTTATTGGTGCAAAATCCAGAGCAGTTCTCCTTTATCCAAGCAGTAACGTTAGAAGTGTAAAGGAGTGTGGCCTAAACATGGGAATGGAATTTACTGCTGTGGTGCAAGTGCTCAGAGCAAAGCACTCCCAGGTACCGATACACCTGAACACTGACATCACCTGCTGTACGAAACGGGACTAACACGGGCTCGAGTTAAAGTCACCTCATCATACACAATAAAAGCAAAGGTCAGCTACACTTCAACGTGAACATTTCGCTTCTCTCATCTTCAGAAAAGCATATAACTAAATAAACTACCAAAAGAAAAAAAAGTCTGTCAACGGCTGATCCTCCTCTGTTTTCAAAGGAAGGATGATGCAGGCCACTCATTCCTGAAACACCTACGAGTATGTTTCTGTTGCTTCAAGAAAGCACATGCTACCACCTGCTGAAACATCCACCAGGATATGACAAGTGGAGAAGTCTTACATGTATCAGAGGCTGACACTTCCACTATTAACCACAAAATACATTTATGGTTTCAGAACCAAATTAGCAAGTCACTCAGGCACATCAGCATAGAAAATACAAAGATGCTTAACCTGCCCAGAGTGACTTAAAAGTCCAATTTTATTTTTTTTTCGAGGCTGGTAGAAATTACACTGGGAAGTCACTTGTCCGCTGTGTGCAAGCAGCTCTCCCACACTTTTTGAGGGCTGTACACAAGTAACATCCCTCACAGAAATGGATCTTCAAAGAAACTTCAGACACCAAGATGAATGAATGTCTTAGAAGGAAAAGGATCTCTCAAAATTCTGAGATTAAATAAGTAAAGAATTAAATAAGCTTAAACACAGAACATTTTTGCTTAGGGAGGTTAGCTGCAGGAAGACGGTGGAATTTGAAAGCTGCATTCCAGGTACTTCTGTGGGAAGATGGGCAGAGGGGAGGGAGAGGTAATCAAGGCCTTGAAAGGCCGCCTTCTCTAATGGTCCTTGGAATACCTATTTTAGTTTGGGAGCCTAACAACGCCCGTGGGGGATTTTGACAACTTTTCTTTGCCCTTGCTGCAGCACCTCTGCATACGGCTGGGACTCTGCAGGTGAATCCTGCTGTTAAAACAGCTGCCTTTCTCTTCATCTTTAAAGAGGTATTCAGATTCTCTTCGCCTTACTTAGTTGAATCACTCTGAATAAACAAGTCTCCACCCATCGACTACCTCTTTTGTGCAAAGCACCTATTCAAAGGCAACCACCTTTATTGATTGCTGGGCTGGCCAACCTGAAAGCTGAAATGCCACTATTAAAAAGAAAAAAAAAAAGCAGAACACACCAGGAGGCCTGTTTTGTTTCTGAAGGGAGCACAGGTCCAGGCACTGCTCAGTTACATCAGGACAACTCCTCTCTGACTGCAGGAGGCTGCTCTAACAGGTTTAACACCGGCTCAGCCAGGAGCCAAGCATCCCAATGCCTCTTCTCCCTTTTGTCCAGCCCTCTTTTTCAGCACAACATGAACAAGCCAACCAACAGCACTCCACAGCATATGCTCCATTATTTGTACTTTTGGTATTTCATAATAATAAAGCATTAGTCTGAGCTCTGAGCAAGTTTTGCGACCGGGCTCTTTAGCAAAATGCTGAGGGAAGGGGGCTGAGATGCTCTGGTACCTCCCTGCCTTGGAAGCCTGGGCTAAGTTACTGGCCCTCTAATGTTGCTATTCAAAACAGAGGGGCAGGGTGGGGTGGAGGGAACACCTTCAAGTGGGAAAAACATCGTGACTGGCAGACATCAAAGATAAGCCATCATCAGATTTCTTGCACCGAAGAAGAACAAAGAGTCAATGCTCCTGAAATTCCTGTTCAGAAGTACCCCAGAACAGAGCCAGCACTTCCCACCTCAGCCAACCTCACTTATTTTCATTTGTAATCAAATGCTGATAACCAAACCTGGCCTGGCAAAGCTCTGAGAGTTTCAAGCCCTTCCTGGCTCCACATAAATAGCTAACTTTTCATTGCATCACCAGAGAGTGGCACTTCCAAAGGTACCCAAGGCCTGCCTTTGAAATCGCTGCCTATAAGGATGCTTCTAAACGCAGAAGAGCAAAGCACAGCTCCCACAGCTGCAGGTTTATGTAGCATGTTAATAAAAAAAACCCAAAACAACAACAAAAACCAAACAATACAAAACCAAAAGCCACACAGAATGCGTTCCTCATACGTGTCCCCAAAGAAAATCTGTTTTAACTGCTGAGCAACAATCTGGCAAGTCAGATCTCCCACCCAAAACCAAGAAACAAGCCATTGCATGGTCTCACTGGGCAATTCATTCCCATCCCCAAAGTTTACATCTGCTCCTCTAGACACTTCCCAGCAAAGCTGCAAGGTACCTGAGCACTCCATCCACGATGGTGCTGTACTCAAAAGATGACGAAGCTGTTCCTGGCCGCTTTCCAAGCTGCAGGATACTCTTCAAAAAGCATATTTTAAAGCTGTGATCCCATGACTGACCATCTTGCCTGAATTCAGAGAGGTAAAAGACATGGAGCAACAGGCATTCTCACTACCTTCAGGAGAACCAAAAGCTGCACAACCATCTTCCTTTACAGACAAGTGACTCCCAAGAGGGCAGGCTACCACATACAAGAGGAGGCTACCACATACATCACCAAGGCAGCCCTCTCAAACTGGTCCAGTAACATGGTCCAATAACACACTCGTTTTAAAACAACCTTTACCGTGCTGGAAGAAGACGTGATTTCACATGTTTTAAGAGTGTACATCTAGAACACACACTTCCAAACTTAGGCATCATTCATCAAAAAGTTAAAAGGGGCTTTTTCTGCACACGCACGGATGTCAGACTAACAGGATTTACTTGTTTTCTGCCTGTTCCTGGGGAACCTCTGCAGTTACTTTTTTCCCAAGACTGTCCCTACAGGCTGCTATCCAACATACATCAGATGCTCTTGGAGCAACAGATAACTCTGGAAGGGCATTTGCAAAGGGCACAAATCGAGGGCCCAAAGCTGGTAAAAGTTAGGCATACTGGGGGAGGGTGGAATAACTCCTCTATGTAGGTAACTTGAATGCTCAACACAGTTCCCTGGTAAGCTGTTTTCATGCATCTAAGTACTTTTTTTCAGATGTTTTACTATCGAGAAACATATTTTAAGTCAATTATAAATTTACCGCAATTTAAAAAGTGAATCCCTTACAAAAACACCCAGGTTAATTTTAGCATCCTTCTGTTTAGCTGCTTAGCAACACTTATCCTATGACCTCCTAAGCACCACCTACTTTTACAAGGGATAATGAACGCAACCAAAAGGGATTTATCTATATGTATTTAATCTATACAATGTAAGTACATGAACTGTTTTTATTTTAATGTGAAATCCAACTGAGAGCAAGCCAAACTATTTCTGCTTAAGAAGAAACTTTCACAGGCTAAAGTCAAGCTGCTGTTAAGATTGCAGTTTGACTTCAACATAGCCAAAGTGATAAAATCCATAAGGACTGAGAGAAAAAGCACTGCAGAAGTCAATGCTTGCATGCCTTGGGAAAGACTGCACTTGCCTTTGCCACCGAAGGAGATTACAGATATTAGTAACAGATAACAAAGACATTCAGCTTTCCCAGTTTTAAAACTTCAATGATCTCCTGACCCCCCAAATCGAAAAGAAAAGCCATTTGGTCTGAGGGTCACTGAATACCGTAGAGTTAAGTATGGGCACACAACCTGGGTGAACTAAGATGTTTCACTACACTGAAATTTGCAAGCAAATAAGGCTTCAAACACCCAGGTCCAGTGAAAAACAAACAAACCCCCCCAGAAAAAGTCAGTAAACACCATGGTATATTCTGTTTTAAGAGCAAGCCAAATACATATAAATATATATATAGGGCCATTAGTTATTAAAAGAAATGTGTGAGTAGCAACAGAGTCACTATTGATGGACAAACAACAGTATGGCAACTAGAAGCTGCGTGTGACTTGAGAGCAGGAGTTTATTCGATTGTACTTGAAGGATGGTGTGTGTTTTTCCAACTACACAATCGGAATTCAGTTCCAAATACGGCTGCCGGGAAGAGGAAGGTGAGGGAGCAGAAAAGGCCACACGGGCCGAGCACGGCTGCCCTGTAGCAAGAGAAGAGGCTGTACATGTCCCTGCCGGCAGGTGAGGGAGAGCCCTGGTACTCTGATTGATTGGATGATGGATTCATGCTGTTTCTGGGTTTCTAACAAACAAAAGGGCCTATTCTTCCCTGGATGTACCCAACTCCCGTTAAAGCTAATCGGCATTATGCAGGCACACCGAGAAAAGACTATATACCCTTAAGTCTTCAAAGAGAAAATTAAAACCTAAAACAAATATGGCTGGCCTGACCCTGACTCACAGCATCCCTTTCACACACGCTGACCCTGTGGAAAACAGGAACTGCGGTAACAAAACTCGGTGCTTGTGTCAAAACGACAGACCTCGAAGAGAAAACTTCAGCCATCATAACAGCTGCTTACTGTGCGTTGCAGGGGTGACAAGACAGAGTTATTTAGTTCCTGTTGATAATACACAAGTTTCTTTTTCCAAGGCACAGAGATGGATGTTTGAATGGTAAGAAACATCAACTGCATTTACTGGCTTCCCCAGACCAATGCCCACAAATCACATTAAACTAGACACGTAACTACTTTCTCAAATATGTAACCACCCTTCATCTCATCTACGACATCAGACAGGCAAAAGAGGGAGTCAGGATTAAAACTAGATACTTGGTTCCCCCCCTTCCCTTCAGAAATTAGTTCAGTGGCTCACGGGTAAGATGCTGGCTCCTCGGCGGGCAGGACCAGAGAGCATCAGCTCCGGGCCGGGCAACCCGGCGCGACCGTGGGAGGGCGACGGGGCACGGAGGCGCCCGGGCCTCCGCGGGGTGCGCGGCTGGGTCGGGCAGGGAAATGTGCTGAGCCAGGAGAAGCGCTCTCGTCCTCCTGCGTAACCCGGCGAGGATGCCGAGCAGGCGAAGATATTGCAGCAAAGAGATGAAGCGGGGGAAAATGTAAAAAAAAGAGAGAGAGAAAAGACAAGAAACAGGAGAAAGAAAGGAAGGAAAAAAAAAAGAAAAAAAGCCAGCGTGCGTGCGGAGGGGAGGCGGGGGAGAAGTGCAGGGAGAAGAAGCCAGAGGAAACTTATCTGCGACATGACAAAGTTCAATCCACCGCCCTCCCTCCTCTGCTGAGAAAAAAAAGTTGCAGCATCTCTGCGCTCCGCGGCCCGGCCCGGCC
>VXBZ01011727.1:122025-149307 GCA_013399135.1 Heliornis fulica | reverse complement strand
TACCTCTAAACCAGCACACTAATAAATTCACTTTCGTTTTAATTAAAACAGAACACTTAGTTACATTTCCTCTGTTCTGTCAAAGGATTAAATAGATAAATGGCTAGCAAGGGGAAAAATGACAACTATTTCTTTAGTGCCCCAATTGTAAACATAATCGATTACTACCCATCTGTTCACTGAAGGTGTAGGAAAGGCACATCTTATAAAGCCTTACTCTCATAAAAAGCCTTGATAAAGTACTTTGCTTTTGATTTCACATCTTCCAAAATACAAGAATTTTTTTCAGAAACCGAATTTGTTTGCTCTCTTTCAGTAAAACATTAGATAAACCGTTTTATTCCCCAGATTCTTTCTACCATTAAATCAAAACTACTGAAGAGTGGCTCCCTCTGAAAAAACGATTGCAATGGCAACACCACAGATTCTGACTGAGAAGGGTCAATTAAATAACAGTCATGTGCAAGACAAGACTAAAGACTCCCCTCCCTTTGTCTCCTAGTGAGCCTTGTAGGCAGGGGTTTGATTAAAGCATATGGTCCATGAAGGTACTAGTTTTCTCCTAAGGAATTAAAGAAATGGATTATCAGCCACTTCCCTTGCTGCTTTATTCCAGTGGTTAATGGCTTCTGTATTGGGTAATCTCCATTTACTGGCTTTCAGTAATGTTTAAGAAAATCTATTCAATCTGATAAAATGTCCCATCCTTCCAATCTCTCCTGTCTTTCAGACTTGTTAGAGATATGTAGGTGAACTGAAGAAACACAGAATGGGAGAGAGGATTTTGTGTCATGATTGCCATCACTGGGGGAGATACTCCCTGTTATCTATTAAACAAGCAGAGGAATTCTCCAGCAAGTGAAAAATGTCAAAACATTCTTCCCATCTTTCAACCATCTTTCAAAAACATTAAGAAGGAAGATCCTCAGAAACACAAGACTTATCAACCTTAGCTCAATCCCTACCAAATTTTTAGAGCAAATCCTGCTAAAAAAGATTTTCAGGCTCATGATCTTGAATAACCTGGCTTGCAGTAGCAAGTATGGATTTACTGAGAGCAAGTCCTGTCTGAACAGCTGCTTCTATGATGAAAGAATCAGATGTAGACCGACAGATATCAGTCCTTGAAAGTCTGCTTTCAGCAGAGTCTTCCACAACATCCTCATAGCTAAACTAAGAATTCATGGGTTGGACGGACCTTAAGGTAGTGGAAGCCTGACTGGACTGTAAGACTTTGAGAACCACATTTTTCACAAGTCAATATTGGTCCAAATACATTTTAGCATCTTTGTCATGAACGTGAACAGTATTCAAGTGGTCAGAAGATACCACACTGGAAAAATTCACTGTAATGCACTGTAGGGATGGGAATGACATTCAGAGGAACTCAAACAAGCTGGGACACGGACATGGAGGTGGTTTGGATGCTGGAAAATCTAATATACACAGAGAGGCTGTGTGGGCTGGGTGTGTTTTGCATGGAGAAAAGTGAGAAGTAAGATCTAATCACAGTCTGCCAGTACCAGAAAGTGAACAGCAGAAGAAACAGAGCCAAGGTCTCCTGGGAGGAGCTCAGCAACAGCATAGGACAGTGGTTACAAGTGGCAACAAAAGAAACTCCCACAGGACATGAGGAGGCAACTTTTTGCAGGGACCAAGCTTAAACACTAGGACAGGTTTCTCATAGACATACTACAGTATAATTTTCTAAAGATTTTAAGATTTCCAAAGCTCAATGGGCAAAAGTCCTAAGCAATGCAATTTAATTTTCAAGTAAGACATACCTTGAGGAGGGCTTTCAATCTGAATTTTTTACTTAAATTTGCAAAACTAAGCTAGCTATCTTAAAACCAGACCACTGCTTGCTCTCTTCCTTTCCTATATTGACAATAATAATAAAAAAATCACCAAGTATTGCATCTGCACTACCTTTGCATTCAAGGGAATCAGGCAGTGAATGAGTCAGTCATTTACTTCTCACATGGTAAGAGATTCTATTCTCCACTGGCTGTGCTGAAGGCCATCAAGTCATATTCTAGGCTCTATAGGGTCAGCAGTGAGAAGAGGTAAAAAAATACAAGAAACTTGCATTTAATACTCAAATGGCCAGAAATAGCTATATGAATGCAGAGAACAGATTGAGATGATAAGTACTGGTTTTATGATACAAACTTTTGGTTTAGTAACAAAGCATGATCTAAACCTGTAACGACACTTAATATTATGACTTGATAAAGAAAAGTTATGTTTGATAAGGAAAAATTAACCAGTTGTTTTTGAAATAATTTTATAAATAAAAATATTTTACAGCAATTTTTTGAAAGCTAAGTTTATTTAGTATTTCCTTTCAATCCTTTATTATGTAGGGCTACAGATTGCTGATCCTTTTTCATTCTTCTAAATGCTTCAATAAAAGTGGAAGTTCATTGCTGTAAATGAAAACTCAGTGTATAGTATGCATATATTTACACATCAAACATTTCACTGTTGGTATTTTAACACTTGCATTATGTGGACTTATACATTCAGATGATTCGAGTTAATACTAGTTAATAGTAATTTCATTTAATATTAATTTGATTTTGACCTTACTTGCATGCTGTATTGTACCGCATCTAAAAATAATTTTATCAGTGGCATTTAATAGAATCAGTACATCATCATAGCCTAAAAGAATAGGCAAAAATTGATCTCCAGCGCTGTCCTGTTCTGTCCCAATGCAATATCAGTATTAATAAACAGACATTATTAAATTCCAACACACACATTATTAAATTTAGGGGTTTATTTCCATGGCCAAGACCTAAGTGCTTTAATATGCCTTTTAGTTAATAATGTATTTTCTATTTTCATTGCTTGTGTCGTAGTGCATGGTTTTTAACCCTATCCATTGTGTAAGTTTCTAAGTATCACTACAGTTGGAAGATAGACCGCTTTTTAGTTAATACTACAGTTATTAATATGCTTCTGTTACTTTTATACAAGCCCAAAGAGCTCTTAGAGAATATACATACTCAGAAACAGTTAGGGGACAACTTGGACTTTCCTTCTGGAAACAGTGGAAAGATTTCCCTAAAATCCTCATACTAATAAGAAGGAAGAAGGATCCAGAAACAGAAACACCGTTCTAGATCAACTGTCTTCCAAGGCTGCCCAAATCCTTTTCCAAGCCTAGAGGAGAAAGCTGTAGGATGTGCCAAGTGCTGCACCCAGTTGCACTGGGGTGATCTGGAGGGACAGTGCAAGCCTGAGGGCAGCAGGCTACCCAGGCATAAGACTGCTGGAACTGCATGTGTTACACAAACTGCCACAGTCTGACACAAGCAAAAGAAGCTTGAAGACCTCTAACCCATGTTCAGGAACTTGCTACACAATCATCTCATACATGGAATTTCTCTTTTCTTTTTTTTTTCCTTTTTTTTCCTTTTCCTTCCTGGTCAAACTGCTGCTTCCTGCAGGTAGAGTTTTCTCCAAGATCCATTTGCTAACATACACAAAAACTCTCAAAGAAACCCTTGCTGGGCTAACAAAGCAAAAAAACCCAAACATGTTAAATATTGGGTAATCTTGTCAAATAGCATCAGCAATGGAACTATGTAAAGGATGTGCAAAGTTCTGCCTAAAGGACTAAAACATTAGCAAGTTTTGTGCACTGTGATACCTCAGGAGAAACAACTCGTCCCTGAGAATGGGGTGACAAAGAGGAAGAAGAAGGAAGATGACCAGGAGGCGCCTCCNCATTTGCTAACATACACAAAAACTCTCAAAGAAACCCTTGCTGGGCTAACAAAGCAAAAAAACCCAAACATGTTAAATATTGGGTAATCTTGTCAAATAGCATCAGCAATGGAACTATGTAAAGGATGTGCAAAGTTCTGCCTAAAGGACTAAAACATTAGCAAGTTTTGTGCACTGTGATACCTCAGGAGAAACAACTCGTCCCTGAGAATGGGGTGACAAAGAGGAAGAAGAAGGAAGATGACCAGGAGGCGCCTCCAGGCTGCAGAACCAGCTCCTGGCTTTGTTGGCAAGACAAAAGATAAGGTTCACCAAAAGGATGTATAAGGAAGAGGAGCAGATGAAGTAAACGACCATCAAGTATCTTTGAGGCTCACCAAGAGATTCAGGAGCGGGTGATAATGAGCTCTCATAATGTAAAAACTATTTCCTCGACACCCTAGGAATGTGNGTGATACCTCAGGAGAAACAACTCGTCCCTGAGAATGGGGTGACAAAGAGGAAGAAGAAGGAAGATGACCAGGAGGCGCCTCCAGGCTGCAGAACCAGCTCCTGGCTTTGTTGGCAAGACAAAAGATAAGGTTCACCAAAAGGATGTATAAGGAAGAGGAGCAGATGAAGTAAACGACCATCAAGTATCTTTGAGGCTCACCAAGAGATTCAGGAGCGGGTGATAATGAGCTCTCATAATGTAAAAACTATTTCCTCGACACCCTAGGAATGTGGATATATGTCTTGTATACAAGCTGTGTAACTAACCTTTACGGTGGGCATGTTAGGAGGAGAGATAAGCTGTGCCCAGTGCTGCAATAGAGAACATCTGCTTCATAGTCACCAAGGCTGGTGAGTTCTGATTTCGGCTGTTCACGGCATCATTAGATGTACTCAGTGAACCCAGCAGTGCAACAGGCTAGGGAAGTATGCTGCCCTTGACATCTCTGAAGGGTGAGCAAGCACTGGGGACAGCTCAGGGTGGCAAAGGTGACCCACACAGCAGAGCTCAGAGCTGTCTGGATTTCAGATCAGCAAGGAACTAACAGACACCTTGGCTTTGAATTGCAAATAGCACTCATATAAACAGATGAATTGAAAAGTAATGCAGAAGTCTACAAGCAACTTAAAAAGCCTCGGTAGATCTTTGACAAGAGATGAGGGAAATGAAAAGAGGGAAACTGAACATTTTTTGCAACAACTGTCTCATTTCTTTCACTACACTCTTCACTCAAATTCAGTGATATACCGATCAATAAATATGTAAATAAAACCAAACATTAGCGCCAAATACAGATAAGAAAATTATTTTTGTATTAAAGTTATGATCATTTAAGTTTTTAGAGCATCTTAAGTATAACTAAAGCATAGCATCAGCAAAATCTGCAAACGGAAAAATCACAGAGTAGTGTTAGAAAAACAAAACAAAACAAAAACAGGTGTTTAAAAAAAAACAACCCAAACCAACAAATCACAGTGATACCCGAAGAGAAGGATTCTTTCTCAGTTCAAGACAAATGTTAGATTTATTCTGTAACGGAAAGCCAACCATCTATATACTGCAATTGGTTCTGGTTTTGAATTTGCAGTCTCCTTATCTATCTTCTGTCTTCAGTGCTGTATCGTTACAATGTCTTGTAAGTTACAAGACTTATCAAAACAATATCCCCTGTCTTTGTTGCTGGTACTATCTTATATCTAAGAACTTCATAGAATAGACCAAACTATGAAAAAAACCTGTGTGAAAAATGATGCTTACTGATGCATAATATGCCAAAATTTAGGGCTACCTGACATGATGACTCATGTCAGTCTACTGTGATTAAAAGTTGTTGATTGTAAAATGTTCAGGATTTCAGAATGCCAGAGAAATATCAACAAGCAGCAGTCGTGACTGATCATTTTTTAGAGACTGAAATCTCATTAGTGCCTCAGAGACACCATAATTTTTTGTGCACACTGAAGTGACATCCCACTTGGTTCTTAGGTAAACCAAAAGCATTTCTTGAAAGAAATTTCTGGCTTTCTTAGAATAGAGAAAATTACTTTATAACATGATGCAGGTTTCCATGTATTTTAAGCACTTCTCTGTCTTTTCAGCTAGCACATTTTCTGTGAAGAGCAACATGTTGAACTAATGATTTGAGCGAGAGGCTCTAGAGACAGAACAATCAAAATACTCTTAATTGACAATGTTAAAAGAACAAAAACATACTGGAATGAATACAGAGATTACAGTGCTGTTTTACCTGTTAAGTTGGACATAACTGACAATATAGAAGTTGAAATATAGAAAAGTTTAGTCAGTGTCAAAGATATCATCAAAATTTAATCCACACTCTTCCCCCACCCCCTCCATGTTTCATTGCTGCCATCTGAAAGATGCACAAACATCAACATATAAACCATTTTGCTCTGTCTTACAGGGGCAGTCTGAGGATAAACTCTCTGAAATCAGTGTCTTTCCTCTGGCAGTGAAGAAGGCAAAACACACTGCAAAAAGTCCACTTATGGACTTAGTAATAAGCATTGGTAATAACTGTAGTATCTGTAGCTTCATTATCACCCTTTCCATCTTCCCTACTTACACCTTTGGTGGAATTCTGTGCTTTCTCAAGAGTATTGGAGTAACTTTGGTTTCTCAAGTACACTTTGCCTAATAGCAAATATGAGTTTTAATACCAAATCTTTAATGGACATAACTTCTATAATTTTTAAGAGTTGTTTGTTTGCTTGTTTTGGCAATAACATGGATTTGTTTACATTCCACTGATTTCAATTCCATCATGTGCCAGAAAAGAGACACATACTTTTTATAAGATTGATGGTTTATGCAGTTTATGTGATTGCAATACCAGATTAGTCCCTGGATTCTGCAAAGATTCAAAAGTATGGCTTAATTATTCTACAGAGTTCAACTTTCCTGACTGAAGTGGGTGAAACTGGATCTCTATGTGCTTGTGAGATCTTTAAAATATTATTGCTAATCTGTGTGTAATAATACACTTTTAGCACATTTATATAATCCAGATTTTACAAATGTTATCACATACTTCAACTTTCAGAAAGATATGACTACTCAATTAAAGAAAATGTCATTTTCATATTTTTAAATATGTGTATTTCTTACTAAGTTAATAGAATAATTAATACACTCTCCAGCAGCAATCTGGAGACCATTTAGCAGTAAATACTACAGATATAAAAAATCCAATTTATGTTAAATATGTTGCAAACTCAAGATCAAGTCCTGCCAGGTATTATTACACTGAGGACCCCCACAGCACATTCAATTCTTCATTAACTTCGCTGTAAGCAACAGTTCACCAACTCTTTATTTCACATCCAAGATTTAAGTCATCTGCTTTGAACTGTGTCAACATGATTAATTACATAAAGAACTCATTAGTGGGACCTTTTAAAAATACAGAGATAAATGGAATGAGAATTGGGATTTAGGTTCTGCTACTGTTAATAAATGTCACTACAGTTTCAACATACCATTAACAAATTTGCATTACAGTCACTGGACATCTAGCAGTTGGGTCACTACAGAAAGATGTCAATTTGCTAGCAGATTAAAGATAGACAAAACAACACCTCCATCTTCAGCATGCGATCCGGATTGGATATAAAATATTCCTACTGTGGAGATTTATTTCCGTGTGTGAAAAGTATTGAAGTGTTCTGCATGTTCTAGGAGTAAACAACTATCAGTCAATGCAGCTCTGCAAGGATACATGTGTATATCTGACTGCTGGATCGAGAGAAATACACCTGGGGACTACCCGACACTAAAAAGATGTTTAGAAGTGATTCAATGAAAAAATTTAAGGTAACCTTTCTGTGTGTCTGTCAAAATATATATGCAACATGAAATATTTTAGGTTTTTACATCCTAAATTTCAAGCTCTGACTACTGGTTTGGGCTTCTTACTACCTCCTCTTGTTTTCTTTCTATAACCAGGGAAAACATTTTAGAATTGTCCCTCTGCAATTTCTTTGTCTTTCAAGTCCCTTATATTGTGAGATTGTCCATAACATACAAAAGAAGTGCTTGGTGGGGAAACCACAGTAAACCTTTCCATCTGTCAGGATTTGCTATTTTTTTATATTCCTGTCTCATTTCTAGAGTTGAAACAGAGATCCTATAATATATTTGTATTTAATTCCCTTGGAAAGTTACCTCACTAATTTCCCTAGCCTTTCTTATAACGCCTTTATTTAAAAAATAGAAAAATTAAAAGCTTCTTTTTGAGCCTTTCTGTCTGCCACTAGCTCTTGCAGATTAGTAGCATGCTCCTTATGCCCTTACCATTAGAATGTCATCTATGTCTTTCAGGTTTTATGCTTTTAATAAGTTTCCTATAATTTAGGTTCAAATGTTTCAGTTATTATTTTTATTCATACTATACCCTTTTCATCTATTTTCAGTATCACTTTAAAATTATTTTTTTGCTATAATTGTTTCATTCTTTGCTGTTTGCATGTTTCCCCTTTGTTCTCATTATGGGAAATTCAGATTTCAAAATATTTGCTGGTTTTGATTATGTCTATTTCTTTTTTTTTTGCTCTCATATTTTTAAATCCACATAATTTCTTACAACGCATTTGTATTGCTGGTTCATTTTTTAACCTGTTACTCCCTGAGTTAAGACTGCTACAACATTATCTTATTCCTTGGAGATCGAGAAAAGACCTCTTTTTGCTATAAGAGCAGTCTTGGAATAAAATTCGTATTCTGAGCTTCTTACATATGCTCTTCCACTTCAAAGCAGTGGGTAGATTAAAAAGCTAAAAATAAAAAGGTTCTATCCCTTTTCACTCTTTGTAATTTTGGCTTCAAATAATTATTGCTGAATGCCAAGGTTCTTTAAAGTTGCCTATGGTGAAGAGGGAAAAATGTGATTGACGACTTCATTCCTCAAACACAATGTCCCTTTCTACTGCTACAGTAGAGAAGATTCTCTGTGGTCTGCGCAGAGCTTTCTTGAGAATTGATGTGGACCATAAAGTGAGCTACTACTTTCATCACACTGCACTTCAAATGCAAGATGTATTTCTTCAGCCGCATCTTTTCTAATACAAACATAAACCTAAATTTACTTGTGCATTTCTCCACAAAGCAGTACATCACACACATGCTTGCAAGATAACGAGTGACAAAACAGCAAGAAAAACTGCACTTTTTGGCACAAGTGCAGGCTAATGCAAACATAAATGCTTGTGAAATTGATTTGGGGCTACTGGTCTCTGGAAAATGTTCTGACTGTTTTCCTATCAGAAAGGCACAGGAAAATTTCCATGAATTCAAAACCGTAACATATTTCAAGGGGTATAATTGACCGATGAGGTAGGAACGATACATATTTGTTTCACAGGAAGGGAAGAAAATTTATTTAAGATAATCTAAGGAGATAGAAAGAGAGTAAATCATCCCATTTGAAACATTCCCTAAATAATCCAGAAAAACAAAGATCCCAGCTCGCTCAAACATAGTTTTATTGTTTCCATTGCAACTGAGCCTGACTGACCACTCAGGATTGATTATCTGTTGCCCACTTTACACGAATTCAACAAACAGGATAAAAAGTTTGCAATGTAACAAACCATTCAAATTTAAATGGAATAATTGGGGAGTGTGACCTTTGATACTGTAGCTTACCTTGTTCTTCAGGTAAAAGTATGCAAATCAGATGTTTTGGGTACTTATTGCCTCTTATCTCCAGAGTAAAAACTCATTATAAAACTCATTGCTTACAATAAATGGGATTTAAATATTTCTTTAAAATCTCTTTGAACATGCATTGTTACTTTTTAATTATTGTTATTTTTAACACACAAGGGTGAAAAAAGCAGAAAACGATAAGACATCTACAGGAAGTTTCTTTATCAAAATGAGCGTTAATTCACAACTGGTTATACACATTAGGAGCTAGATGAAACATCTAAATGACACAATGAGCAATGAGGGGATACAATTGTATTATTATAAGTAGATCCCCCTTTTCATGCTTCTAAAGCACAGGAGCCCAAGGTTATCTTAGTGCATATAAACACCTGAAGGGAGGATGCAAAGAGGACAGAGTCAGTCTCTTTTCAGTGGTGCCCAGTGACAGGACCAGAGGCAATGGCAACAAAAAGAAACACAGGACGTTCCCTCTGAACATCAGGAACCACATTTTTACTGTGAGAGTGACTGAGCACTGGCAGAAGTTGTCCCAGAGAAGCTGTGAAGTCTACATCTTTGGAGACATTAAAAAGCTGCCAGGACATAGTCTTGGGGAACCAGCTCTAGGTGGCCCTGCTTGAGCAGTGGGTGGGGTTGAAACAGGTGACCTCCAGAGATACCCACCAACCTCAACCAGTCTGTGATTCTGAGATTCTGTTCCTTTGATCTACAACATATTATTCCTCTTTGTCCCCAAAATGATCCACTCTAATCAGTGTTAATGCTCTATATATGCTAATGAATTTCAGTCATCAGAACATTAAAGTCCATCCTCTTCTGGGACAGTCCCAGAAGCTGTGATGTGGTCTGTGTCTGTTTCCCCTCACCAATGTTCCGATATCTTCCCTCTTTCCCAAATACGTGAAGCAAAAACTTCAGCGAGTTTCCCCTGGGTACTGGTAACCGCTGCCACTTGCTGACACTCCTCAACTCCCAGGGTTTTCATCACATTGGCACATCACTGCTCCTAACCAGTTCCCTCCCCTCCTCACCCTCCATCTCCAGCAGTGCTTACTCATCAGTTTCCCTGTAAAATGCCACTTCCCTCTCTCTTTCTTCTCAGGTCACTTGCACATAACAGGAAAACCCAAAATGTAATCAAAATAGTGTGCCGGTTCTCATACATGAGGTGAAATGCCAATAGAGAAGTTATTTTATACGGGATATCTGTCAAGATTTCTTGCATGCACTATTAAGTATTGCACTGTTTACTGCACTGGGGCAAGGAGGGCACAGACAAACAAGGCACTTTCTTAAAGCCTGGGAAAGCAAAGTATAATCTTTAACCTCAATGTTAGAGGTGAAACCCTAATTATGAGCTGCTTCTCCAAATTCTCCTCTTCCCCACTGACCCGATATTAAGAAACTCCAGCAAAAGGTTCCAAGAAAGAGGTATTTTTTTCAGAGTTTCAGTTTTGTTTCAAGGTATTTCCCAGGCCTTCTCAGGGATGCTACTGACTGCCCTGTACCAAACCACCAGTGAAGTGGTCATACGTTTCAATCTTTAAATATAATCCCCAATCTTTTCCATGCTTTCTGTATCCAGTTTTATTAATTTTAAATATTAAATATTTATTTTAATATTTTAAATATAGTTGTTCTATGGCTGCTACACTATGACAAAATAAGGTCAGTATACGAATAATAACCTTAAACAAGAATAGGATGGAAAGTTAAAAAGGGATCGCTTACTCACAAAATCTCCAATCCAAAAATTCCCTCTCATCCAGCTCTCGAATAATTCAC
This sequence comes from Heliornis fulica, assembly GCA_013399135.1. Lineage (NCBI taxonomy): Eukaryota > Metazoa > Chordata > Aves > Gruiformes > Heliornithidae > Heliornis > Heliornis fulica. The sequence continues at coordinate 138,101 of VXBZ01011727.1, read as the reverse complement.
AGGTTACAAATTTCACATGATCTGAAAGGAAACCTGAAACTCATTCTTTAGGCAAACTACCCTGTCTTCTAAGAGATGCTTAAGATACTTTAGCAAATACAATGCCATTAGAGCGTATAAAGCACAGGAAAAAGACCACAGGGATTTTGAGCACTAGAGAAGTCAACCATTTTCCATGTTTTCAAGATGCTTCTGTAATGACAGCCTGTAATGATACACAACATGATACCCACGGCCTCAAGCTGGTAAAGAAAAGCACAGTAGAAAAATACAATATAACTAGCACAAACAATGAAAGCTGATTGAACTGCATTGTCTGAGCATTCTATGGCTGCTTTGTAGATGTGCATTGTCACAATCCAGTAGAAGCCATTAGATGTCCTTATCTGACCTGCTGTAACCTACAGGACAGTGAGTGTAGGACAAAGCATGTGGACAGGACTCCTGCACTACAGAGCAAAAAAAGGGCAGGGTCCTGGGCTCTACCAGGAGCTTGAGAAGTCATGACAGAAGCAATTGATCAGATATACTTAGGCGACTCAGGAGGGCAATTCATATTCTGGGCTGAAGAGCACAACTATTTATCACTCCCTCAAGGCTCCTTACAGAAGATGAGGTGAAATAAAATTATTTTCGCTTTCTAGCTGTAAATCTGCTTATTAGTGTGATACTGGCTGTATAAGTCAGATACATAAAGAGAAAAATTTTCCATGCCACTTCAGACTATGGGACCAAGCCTATTCCATGTTGCATATTGAGTCTAGGATAAATTGGCGAGAGTCTGAGGGAAAATGTGTCTGTGCTCACGAAAAACATCCTTTATTTGTTATACTTTGGAAACTAACCCTGTCTGAACCTAGAAGATAATTGTGTAAGGGCCTTGGGCATTTACATGTAATTATGATGTTCTTACCTAATGAGGGCTGGAAGTGTTTCGATGAGCATGTGGAGGTAGAATGGAGTAATCCTGTTTTCAGGATTACTCCATTCACCTGGGCTTTTTAAGTATTAATAAGGTAACTCAGATATTGAGAAGTAGTAAGGCTAGAAGGATAAACTGCACTAGCCAAACCAATCAACTGCCCCATTCAATCTGACAAGCATTTTCAGGAAATTAAAAAAAAAAGGGGGGGGGGCAGGGAGGAGGAGGGAAAGCCTGGAACAAACCAATACCCACACAAATGGCAACAGGAAAAGAAAACCCAAAACACAAAAAGACAAAAAAATTATTAAAATTTCTACTTGTGATACATATTTCATCTTTATGGTGGCAATATACCTAAATAAATTTTTCCTATCTTTATTAATTAAGCTTCATTGATTATCATGACAGCTAGAATGCAGATCTTAGTAACATGGTAATTTTTGACAACTTTCAATCAAAGTATAATGTTACACTTTTGTCACAAAGGCTGAAAAAATCCTCAGTTTTCAGCTATCTTGTCTAGTGATATTGTACGCACATCTAAAGATCAGGCTGGAATAAATTGAACTCTTCAACTCTAATTTCAGAAGACTTACTTTTCTCATCTTGGATAATTCTTTTGCCTTCCTTTCAGAACTACTGCACAGCTCTCTTCACATCTTTTTTTTTTGAAATAAAACCCTCTGAGTGATACACAGTATTTTAATAGCGGTCTTTCTATGTGTGCAAAGACATAATACAACTTTTTTTCCTTTGGTGCCATTCCTAAACATTCAAGGGCCAATTCAGTGTTTTTTTTTACCATTGTAGAGTACTGAAAATTCTTTTGGTGGCAATTTTCCATGATGATTCATTAGCACTTTCCTGAAAGAGTATTTTCAGAAAAAGGTCTGCCATCATAAGGGAAAACTGGATCATAAAATAACTGAATTTTGCAGTACCCAATTTCCTTCAGAAGATAGATTAGAAGATCACTCAACAAGATGTTTCTTGCCTTCCTCATAATTTACTAAACCCAGCACATTTTTCACCTTCATTCAGTCCCAGTATTTGTTTGACCTGAAAAATACCAATACAAGACAAACCATAATTATTTAGGCTTCTAATTCTGCTAGTTTTGGCTAGGGTAAAGTTTCTTCACAGTAGCTAGTATGGGGCTGTGGTTTGGATTTGTGCTGAAAAGAGCATTAATAACAGAAGGATGTTTTTTGTTCCTGCTGAGCAGTGCTCACATAGACCCAAGGCCTTCTCTGCTTCTCACACCACCTCACCAGCCAGTAGGCTGGGGATGCACAACGGGATGGGAGGGGACATAGCTGGGACACCTGACTCCAACTGACCAAGGGGACATTCCATACCATATGATATCATGCTCAAAAATTTACAAAGTTGCCTTGATTCTTTGATAGATATTTTTCTTTTCCCTCAATTAGTCCTGAAGTCACTCCTTTAATGAAAAGCTTTTACTATTTCATTTTTGGATCTGCCTAATAGGTGACAATATCTCCATGTAAAACAGTTTCTTGTACTACAATGTTCCTTATAAAACAAATAATGTAGAGAATTGAGTATGCTGTATCAACTCACACACACATATTAATTAGAAGTTTGATGTGGTTAGCAGAAAGTCTTGCTTATGAAGACAATTCTAAAGAACTATGGTGGTTCCACACAAATTACATACAACATTTGCTAAACTGTAGTATGAAACATAAAAATATCCTGGGGTTTGCATCATACTACTTAGTCTATCAGATACTAAAAGTTTACATTTTTTGTACTCTCCCATCTTTTAAGTATTCAGTTCTGTTAAAATGTTAATACTAGGAGTTTAACAACACTCTTAAAAGATGTGACATCTCAAGTTTCTCATGGTCTCCTGCTCACTGTACCTTTAATTTTAGCTGTTAATACTGCATGTCCTTCTTCATTATAAATGAAACATTTCAGTCGTATGAGAAAGTGAAGGCCCGTGCTTCCTTTCACATGCTTCTGCCTAAAAGAACAAGGGGGATCATCTACATCTGACTACTCAGCCTTCATAACCATTATGGAATCAGAGTAGTTTCTGCGTTTCCCTTGGTTTGTCCGGTGTCAGTGTAGTAAACCAAAATTTAATCTTGGCCTTAAGGCAGGGAACAAGACCAGCTGTCAGTACACAGATGAATTAAGCATTTCTAAGTGGGAGTCAGTTCCTTTTCTGTTTGAAGAAGACTGCTATAAAAATATCCTAGTCCAGCATATTCCTGTTCCAAGAATACATGGCATAATTTTTAAAAAGAGCTATCATATGAAGTTGAGAACACAGTTTACAAGTTTAAGTAGGCAAGAAACAATATAACTATGCTAACTATACAGTTAGGACAAATTTTATGAATGATACATGTGTTTTCAAAATGTGTTGACATTTTGAATATAGACATTAAAGAACTGAAATCTCTGTATGTATAAACAAAACATTTAGGTAAGACATATCTTGATCCAGATTTCACTTTATAGACTCTTCCATAGAAGTTAGCGCAAAAGGTGTAAGAAGGGTTGTAAGAAGCTGAAATTTAATTTACTGAAGTCAAGAGACCGCCCCCATCCCCTCTAGTAACAGAAAGAAAAATGTTTTTAATAGCATGGAATCATAGAATCATTAAGGTTGGAAAAGACCTCCAAGATCATCTACTCCAACCATTCCACTACCACCTGTATTACTTACTAAACCATACCACAAAATCGTAGAATCACTAAGTGGGAAAAGACCATCAAGATCATTGATTCCAACCACACCTGTCCTCTCCTAAACCATATCCCTGAGTACTTCATCTCCCCATCTGTTAAATATATCTATGAGTGGTGACTCAACCACCTCCCTGGGCAGCCTGTTCCACAGTCATTCTCCTAAGTACCTCATTCAACATTTCTTTAAACACCACAAGGGACGGTGACTCCACCACCTCCCTGGGCAACCCGTTCCCATGCCTAACCACTCTTTCTGAGAGGAAATTTCTCCCAATTTCTAACCTGAACCTCCCCTGGCACAACTTGCAGCCTTTTCCTCTTGTCCTATTGCCAGTTATCTGTGAGAAGAGGCTGACCCTCTGCTCACCACAACTTCCTTTCAGCTAGCTGTAGCAATACGGTCTCCCCTGAGTCCCCCTCTTCTCCAGACTAAACAGTCCCAGCTCCCTGAGCTGCTCCTCACAAGACTTGTGTTCCAGTCCCTTCACCAGCTTCAATGCCCTTCTCTGGACATGCTTCAGGGTCTCAATGTCTTTCTTGGGGTGAGGGGCCCAGAACTGAACACAGCACTTGAAGTGCGGACTCACCAGAGCCAAGTACAATGAGTTCTATAATTTTTTCCAGTAATTAAGTCTTCAATCAATAAAAGATGTTCAAAGGTAGGATATGTTGTTTTTTTAAAACTGTATTTAAGTTCCACATAGTAAAGATTGTATGTACCAATTTTAAAAGAAATTAAGTATGAATATATGTACACCAGCTACAAAAATTAGCTACAAAGTGGATGTTTCTGACTGAAGTACTAGAAATTAGGGTTTCTATTCCTCCTATTCAACTTCTACAGGCCCATTTCAGCCTGCAAAATAAATCACAGTTCTGTTTTATTCCAAAGCTTCTTAAGACACATTAGTCTCATCCTGTAAATTATTTTCTTGACACTCTCTTACTTTTTGCCTTCAGTATTCTTAACTTCTTGTTTTTCTGGGTCTTGCAGGAATAAGTACTTTCAGGCCCATTTGGCTGTATTTGGTTTATTCCATATGGTGAGGTTTATGCCATCAGTTGGGGAAATGGTGTGGGTTACTAATAATAACTGTTCCGTGGCTTGTGAGATTGCTTTGGTAGATTCAACTTTGATTTTTAAGAACTGAAATGTCTTTACCTTTCACAGGTCTTCTGTACCACTCTTTTTTTTTTTTTCTTAACACAAAACACAGCTATACTAGATGACATTTAGAGCCCTTTAAACCACGTAGTTTTTCATCACACCAATCTATTATTATTATTAATGTGAAAAAGCAATAGAGGGCAGGCTAATTACCTCTCAACACAGGTAAGGGTTGTTGTTATATATTGCTAAGTACCAGATGGCATCTGGCTTTTATGTTTATAGACAAGCGAGAAGTTATTAGCAGCCCAGGCTCCCTAGACAGCATCAGGACTGTCTGTCACTGCAGTGTCTAATTTCATACAAGCAATGACACTAGGATTCAAACTTTCCCATTTAGAAGGAAAAGATAAAAATATGACAAAATCTCCATAAAGCCTTTGACTAAACTCTTCTGATCCAAGCACATAAGGATATCTTGCTGGACATTTACATCAGGATTAAGAGAACAGGAGAAGGAAAGCAAAAAAGAGAAATACTAAGTTATTTCTGGTCAAAGTAACATGCTCTCTTCAACGCTGTGCTTCCTCATTTAGAAAATATGGCTGCTGGTACTTTCTCATTTTTCCGAAATGTACCAAAGAGAAATAGATTGTAAAAAAATGTCCTGATTTCAGCTGAGATGGAGTTAATTTTCTTTCTAAATGCTGATATAGTGCTGTGTTTTGGATGCAGTATGAAAATAATGTTGGTAACACACTGATGCTTTTAGTTATTGTTGGGTAGCTGTAGTGTCTACACTAAGTTGAGGAATTTTCAATTTGTCTCACTCCCTGCCAGGTGCACAAGAAGCTGGGAGATCACAGCCAGGACAGTCAGCCTAGGCTGGCCAGGGGGATACCTCCTGACATATAGAACATCATGCTCAGGGTGTAACTGGGAAAGCTAGAAAGGAGGTGGGAAACTGCTGCTCAGAAGTAGATGGCATCAAGTTGTTTTATTTTCCTTTCACATGCAGTGAGCAATTGCATTTGTGCATCACTTTTATTATTGTTATTATTGATGCTGCTACTATTAGTGCTATTATTCTCTTGTTATCCTAACAAACTTTCCTCACCTCAACCCATAAGTGTTTTGGTTGTTGTTTGGCTTTTTTTTTTCCCATTCTCTCCATTCCCTTTTGGGGTGGAAGAGTGAGCAAGTGGCTGTGTGGTGCTTTGTTGCTGGCTGGGGTTCAACCATTACATAGGACAAGGGTCCAAATTTCATAAGATTGCATACATTACAGAATTATTATAAAACCAATGGACATCCATCATATCTCAGATGTTAATTTGTACCCCTTGAGGCCAGTTTTTCTTCCTATTGCTCCTAACCTAAGTTTATTCCTTCCACTCCTCTCCCAAATTTTTGTACACTCTTTCCTTCAGCTATCCTTGAAATGGTGAGGAAAAAGTATAATTTGCCACCTCAAAATAAAAAAACTGCTGCTAGTGAGAGAGCAGTAAACAGATACATCTGAGTTTGGAAAAGGAATTGAATGTACTAGTTTTAATTATACTACTCTGGATACATTTGGATTGTGTTTTGTGTTAAACATGCTAAAAAAAACCAACCAGGATCTTTGTTTTTCATCCGTTAGTTACTAACATGAAAAAGGAAGAGTTTTATTTGAGAAAGATTTTGATAGCTCATTACAATTACTATTCCCATTTTTCTCCTATGAAGAAAGATCTTTCTAATTTCTAACAGCTCAGCAGCTACTCCCTTGGAAACAATCAAAAGCAAAGCACAGCCAAAGTAAATATTATTTTAGAAATAAATCCAAACAGAATAATGACCATCTTTTATGCATTCATTGCATCAAAACCAATGCATTATCTAATGCTTATACTGCTTATAGGCACAGGGACTGTAAAACCTGTCTAACTTGTGGCTAAATATTCTACTGATGCAGACAACAAAAAATAAAACCTAAAGACCAAAGACTATCAAAGCACTCAAGCTCAGCTAAAAAGCAGTAGTTCCAAATTAAAGAAAACAATACACCATATAACCCCAATTATCCAGAGGTCTAGAGGGACATGAGAAAACCTCAGATAATTGGAGAAGCCAGCTGGCAGGCCTTTAAGTCCCCTGATCCCAAACACAGAGTTCACACTCGCTAACAGCCTCTCCTTCTGCCAGGTTGCCAAGGCTATGTGGAAAGAGTTGCCTTCAAACTCCAGAGTGCATGCCTTCAAAAGATCACATTCAGACAGAATGACTCGAGCACATAAATGTCTCTATGCTCGTGCCTGACTACTCCAGCCTCATGTTCTGGAGGAAGCCACGAGGAACAGATATGCTTCTTACAGCTTCTTGATATCCTGAAGAGCATAAATTTGAAGAGGTCAGCAAATGAGTGAGTTTAGGAAAGTGAGAGGAGGCCAAGGAATTACAGACAAAATTATAGTGTTATTGAAGTCAGTGTTATTTCTGACACAAACTCCAGTGGAACTGAGATTCCATTCCTGCTTATCATAGCCAAAACTGATTAGATTTTTACAAAATGTCACAGATCTGCAGAGGTGCCAAAGACTTGCTGACACTGAACACATCTATCTTCCTATGTACATGATCCCTAGTTCCACGAGTGGTCCACAGGGTCATCTTTACTGCCCTCCAGGTACCTGCATTCACACAAGACTCCTCCAGTCTGTGAAACTTTGCCTGTTCAATTTGGTGCACAGGAAGCAAAAACACAGAGGAGCACAGGAAGGTGAAGCAACTGACCGAAGGTCAAAAAGAAAACCCAAGGATAGCCTGTCCTATCAATCCCTCAGCTAGCTCACTACCTGCCAGCCATGCAGTTTTTAGCAGACACTGCTCAGAATCTCCCAAGACAGATGGATCCAGATATGTCAGCTTAGACTTTAACATTTTCTTTCAGGTATAACCAGCCCCAAGTACTGACTTCTTGCTACTTTGGGTAAATGTCCTGTTTTTCAGCAGTGCTGGGCTCCTGCTAAAGAATGGAATTCTGCAGGCAAATGTTTTTCCCCTCCTGGAGGAAAGCTGGGGCTTTAGTGTTCCTCAGGTACTATCCAGAATCAATTTAACCTTAAGCTTCTCTTGCTCTCTCTGATTGATACCTTTTGATTTTTAGGTGAGTGAAAAAACCTGACCCAATAATTAAACAAAACATGATTGAAAGCCATGCACATTATTTCATGTCACTAGATCAGGAAGTAGCTTTTAATCGTTATGAATTTATTGTGTAAAATACAAGACTGCCTATCTAAGTTGCTATATGCTCACTCAGTAAATGAAATATCAATGCATGCTGATGTGTGCAACTCAGTGATGTAGAATGTTGAGCAAAAGATTCTCCCCTTCACATGATAAAGATGCAGTCCCTACGATTTGATACAGTTATGGCACAGCTGAGGAGACAGGCTGCATATTACAGCTGGGATTGAGGATTTAGAGAAGGCTGCTGAACTGTGTTAGGAATAAATGGGTTGCTAATGTTCAGTTCTGAGGCAGAACAAGACTAAAACCCTATAGCTCTTTCCTAAATTATCTTGTACACCTGCATACAAAACCTCAAAGATGAGAAAATAAGAATGAAGTTATATTACCCAGGTCTGCTCCCAAACAGTCCTGAGATCAGCACCAGACAACTGCTGCATTCTTTCCCAACAGAGTAGCAGATTTCAGCAAATGTATAACATATAATTTAAATCTCCATTCCCTTCCCACATTTTTTTTCTCAAAGCTACTGAAAACCACAAATTATGACCAAATAATGTGATTTTGAAAAGAGCTAAAAAAATTAATGGAATTTTCTAAGAATCTGAAAAACTAAAAGAAAATTCTTCCATTCTTCCATCCTCTTGCTATTTTCTTGTGATTTTTCTAGCACTGAACTTTTTGGAAATGTCTCACTTTATATATTAATTTTAAGGCTCATACCCAGTACACTTAGCTATGACTAATATTTAGACATATCACTGCCAGAAGATAAGTGTCAGACCATAAAATATAGCCTGTAGAAGCTGTGGTGCCTCTGCTTGCAGGCTATCTTCACTGATAGCCTGTTTCTGCTATCTTTGGGGACAGCTAAAACTTAACCTGTGCCAAACACCAGAGATTACTTTAGTTTTTTTTACGGTGAACATCAAATACATTTTAAGATGCAAGCTGTCTGAATCAGACGAGAAGCAACAATCCTTTTCCTCCTGCATGACCAGGTCGCTGTCAGTGTTAAGTGAATTAAATGCATAATTTATTAAATGGTGTCTCTGAGCACTGAAATATGTCAAATTTAAACAGGTTCAGCTTGCCATCATTATTTTGGAAAGAGATTACAGAGGTAAATTCACAGAATCATAGAATCATAGAATAATTAGGGTTAGAAGCGACTCCCAGAGGTCATCTAGTCCAACCCCGCTGCAAGAAGCAGGGACACCCCCAACTAGATCAGGTTGCTCAGGGCCTCATCCAACCTGGCCTTGAACTTCTCCAGGGATGGGGCATCCACCACCTCCCTGGGCAACCTGTTCCAGTGCTCCACCACTCTTACAGTAAAGAACTTTTTTCTAATATCCAATCTAAATCTCCCTCCCTCTATTTTGAAACCATTACCCCTTGTCCTGTCACAACAAAACAATTATCATTGTTTTCTTTCTCTTTCTGTTCAGCACTGTCCACATGATCATTTTTCCAGCCACTGATCATCTGCTCTTCTATAAGGGAAACAGAAGCCTGAAATACAGGTTTCGTGGATCTGACTTCACAAGAGCTCAAGGAAGGAGTTTCCAAAACACTTTGTGGGCATTAAGTATTGATTGCCTCATTGGTAAGAAGCTACATGTTGGATTGCCTCATTGACAAGAAGTTACATGTTGAAGTCCAAGGTTCAGAATCTATCATGAATTCTTACTCAATCCAATTCTCAAAACCAAATATCAGTCCTTACTTGCACTGAGTTAAAGAAGGTGACTTCAGTGGAAGAACTCTTGGAAGCAGTAGGTTTCACACTAAGCCCTACTGACACTAACAGCAGTAAAGTCAATGCAAACAACAAACAAGCTGCAAATTATTTTGATGTAAACAACTCTTACAGGAGATAAATATTGCTCTCACCAAGGGCAAGAAAGTCAAGATGAATGTTTATCACTGGTTTTAACTTCTCTGAGATGACTTTGGTTTTGCTGTCATGTAGGTAGACCCTTGCTGATGCTTGCTCTCATGAGAGCACCTGATTTCCCAGAGAGGACTCCCTGCAGAGCTGGCACACTGGGGTCAGCAGCTGAAAAGAGGAAAAGAAAGATGGGAAACACACTAATTCAATACACTCGCTGCCTCCCTTTGAGGGGCGCCCAGGAGGGCTGACATTGCCTTCCCTTGCTGACATCCCAGTCTTTCTGCTGTTGGCCTTTCACCAACTTACCTGATAGAAAGCAAAAGTATGAGCTCAGATCAGTGATCTGTTTTTTTCATGTCTCAAAAAGGCAATAGATTTTCTACATTTAATTCAGATGGTGAAAACGGGCACCTGGGTTGAACTTAACTCTTGTTTCTTAATGCAAGCTCTGGCTTTAAAGGATATGCACACATCCATGCCCCATTCCTTTTGAAGAATAAGAGAATCACATTTAAAAATAGAACTATTCTATATAAGAAAAATGTATGTGAAGCTTCCTGCTCAAATGCAAGCTTAATACTGGGTGTAAAGCTGACTGACTGAAGAGCTCAGTTTTCATCAGCACCTTTTAAAGAAAAGGACTTAAAAGTTTATAGAAACCCAGAGCAGAAGAAGGAGGATCAAGGGTTGAGGAAGCTGCCTCCAGGTGCTGTTTCTTTCTTTCTTTGGGCTTATATACGCCCTTCTTCCATCCCCTGACAACACTCCTACCTATGCTTATTAATGGGACAGTCACCCCTGCAGGCTCAGTCAAAAAACATGTGGAGAGTACTAATGCTTGCAACATCTGCACACTCTGAACTTCAGTAAAATCCTCTCAGGCAAATCCCTCATCTTCCCAGATGAAGAAATGAATCTTGAATGCGAGTGGTTCTTACGTGTGAAAGCACATTAGCTTGCTTTGCCACATAGAAGGGCCATATATTCTGCTTCCCCTGCCTACAAAAAAAGCCTACCTTTAATAGTTTCCTTTCTTAATAAGATGAGAAAAATTCTGAAATTTCTTAACACATTGTTATCATATGGAAAATAATTCTACCAGAATTAAGGATTAAGAGGAGGCAAAAGAATTTATATTTTTTTTTTGTCCCTGAAGGATGCAAAGATACTAAAATTCATATTGGATTTGACAGTGTATTTTAAGGTCAAAAAGAATAACCAGAAGTTCATATTTACCCACTGATAGCCCAAAGCAGCATTAAAAATGTGCCAGTCAAGCAGAATGATTATAATGTTCTTATTATGCCCCAAATAAGACAAAACTTCTGTAAGTGTGATATAACTCTCCTCTTCTTGACCCCTACCCCCTTATAAACACCAAAACATTATTTTGCTGGGAGGGAGATTTTCTTTTTTCTGAGGGTGGTAGGAAAACAGGGTTCTGGTATTTCTCTTTCTGCTGTTTAAAAAACTAAATACACAAGACTTATTAAAAGGACTTTTAGAAAAAAAAAAAGCAGCCTTCACACCTGAAGATGAAAACTTCTTAGTTTTATCACAGCTTGCCCGCTATATAGAAAAAGAAAAACAATATCACAAGCTTATATTCCATTGCCTCACATATAATCAAATATATACATACAAAATCAAAATCTCTTTCTCCCACAAAACGTAACATTTATTCAGGGCCAAATTTAATCTCAACAACAGCCAAAGAGATTGTTTTTCCTTTTCTTTTTCTTTTTTTCCCTGATAAGCAATTTTATGTTGTTAGGCATGCTACTCATTACCATGATTTTCACATTTATACTCTTAGATATTTAATTAGAAGAACAGTTATAAAGGGGTGGGGAATCCAAAAGTACTATTACTTTTAGAGCTGGGGGCTACTAAACACAATAAAATTAGCATTAAGACACTGTAACTTTTAACGAAGGTTCTGATTTTTTCTGCATTTCTTTGTGAGAAACTGACTGCAGCAGGAATCACATCTTTGTATCTCTTCTCCCATTCATGCTATTTCACTGTTCTTTTCTTCTACCCCTTCCATCCCTGTAAGTATAGCCTACATTTTTAAAACACTAAGCCTATCAAAGTATTTTCAAATAATTTTAACACTCTTTCGACATGTAGCGGAACTATAATACTCTGCTGATATTACTAGGATGAAAATTCAAATAGGGTTATTCATTACTACTAAGAGCTTCTTCTTGAAACTGAGTAACTTTACAGGTATTTTCCAGTTTGAAAAAAGAACACTGATTCACCACAGGCTTTAGGTATTTGCAGTCTGTTTCCAAGATGAATGAGAATGTAAAGTTACAAATGAACACAGTCTACAAGTTTAATTAAGCAAATCACACTTGCTAACTTTGCTTTCTAGTCCAGAGAAGAGCACAGTTGTCTTACTTATTTTAACTCCTAGCAGTTATCTTTATATATCCTGAAAAGTATAACTTTAGTGAGATTCTCCACATCATGCCACACCATGCTCTGATATCAATTCTATCAAATAACTATGAACTACCTTCTCAGTCTTCTCCAGGCTCATCAGACCCAGTTCTTTCAGCCTTTCCTCACAAGAGAGATGCTTCACTCCCCTAATCCTGCTCATAGTCCTCCACTGGACTCTCCAGTAGCTCCCTGTCTTTCCTTAACTGCACACAGCACTCCAGGTGAGGCCTCAATAGGGCAGAGTAGAGGGGAAAGATAACCTCATTCCACCTGCTGGCCACACTACTCTTAGTTCACCCCAGGGTACCATTGGCCACAGGGACACACTGCTGGCTCACAGAGAACTTGCCCACCAGGACTCCCAGGCCCTTCTGTGCAGTGCTGCTTCCCAACAGGTCAACCCCTAACCTGTACTGGTGCCTGGGGTTATTCCTCCCTAGGTGCAGGACCCTTCACTTGCCCTTGTTGAACTTGGGTGGAGAGGAAGCTACCTCTCCACCCAACTCTCCAGCCTGTCCAGGTCTCACTGAATGGCAGCACAGCTTTTGGGTGTATCAGACACTTCTCCCAGTTCTGTATCATCAGCAAACCTGCTGAGGGTGCGCTCTGTCCCTTCATCCAGGTCATTCAGAAAGTTGTTGCCCAAGACTGGACCCAGTACTGACACTAGTCACAGGCCTCCAACCAGACTCTGCACTATTTCTCACAGCCCTCTGAAACTTCTTGCATTTTCCCCACCAAAGACACTGGTTAAGAACATGGGGGGATGGATCAAACAGCAAATGCACATGGCTGAGAAAGTGACAAAACTGGGGTTGCATGCAGCAGCCTTTCTTCTTAAAGTTATAAAGATTTAACAGAGCCCTGTAACAATCACAGCCTTTAAAAAATGGTCTGCCAGTGTAGTTTCCAAGATGTTCTCTTACAACTCCTGTTGCTATAATGTTCCAAAACTGTATGTCATTAACCATGTTCATACGGACAACAACATTTAGAACTGATCAGGCAGATATTTCAAGTCCCAAACACTATTCTAAGAAATCTTGTCAAGAAGCCCTCCAAAAAAATGAGTAGTAACATACCACACAATTTGTATGGTGGCTAACAAAAAAAAAAATTAAAAAATTATCAATTCAATTGTCAAATAGCAGAAACTCCAACAAATTAGCCATCAGCAATTGGAAGTGAAGAAATTATTAGCAAAAACAATTAATACATTCTCTGGAAATGATCTACTACACTTGATGTGGCATTACCATCATACATATACTGACAACCTGAAAAATCACATTAAATGAACACAAAGTAGGCTGCATGTTAAATGATAAAATTACAGAACATCTGAATTTCCATTCAATAGACCTGTTTAGTTGATTAAATCATATTTAAATAAACTTATGTGAATTTAACTATTAGTCACGTTTATATTAAGAAGGGTGAGAAAGAATTACAAGAAACAACTAAGTTCACACAATTATGTAGTTCACAATCACAGTAGATTTTGCAAAACATCAGTTTTTGAGTGTAGAGCAGTGTCCTGTAAGTTATCTGAATTCCACAATGGTTTACGAAGATACTACACAATTAATATTCCTTTGAGCTTTTTTCTCACTAGTGTGTTTATTTAACCAAAACATTTTTTATGTTTAAAACCTGCATAGTAAAAAAAAAAAAAAAAAAAGTAAAAACCAACATATACACTTTGAGTTACAGCAATAATTTTCCATAGGAAGCAAAGTAGTAACACTGGCATAAATTTTAATAGACATTGACTCTATGAACAGGAGCATTCTGAATTCTGGATGCAGCATCACAACTGCAAAATTAAGCACAAGATGTGAAATATGCTTTTAAATTTCCACATATTAAACCTATGGAGTGCTCTTCAGAGTTATCAGAATGGTGAAGCTGTGCCTAGTGAAATCTGAACTTCAAATAAGAGTTGAGCCATTTCAATTGCTTAGAGCTCTAAGGCAGCCCCACAGTCTATACATTTTCAGCTCAGAAAACGAAATGCTTGCCCTAGCATAAGGAAATATGGAAATAAAATGCAAAGCAGGAATTTTCTAATTGAGATAAAATACATAGCAAGCTGTCATTTGACAGCTTAATGCAGATGCTGAAGATACAGAAAAGTCCTTTCCTGGCAGTCCATGATCACATACAGGAATTGTTTTGCTGGCAAGGAAATTCTTGTCTTTGGGCTGTTTCTGCTAGTGTTGAGCAGTTCTCTCTCCGTTCATGTGTTAACACCCAACAGACACTATCTGAACCATGGTGACCTAGTTTGCAGAAATAATCCAGAAAAAATAAAAATTGGGGGGTGATAGGGTTTAAATTCCTTTCAGTTCAACTTTTTAAACCATTCTGGTGTGGTGCCAGAGGAATGCCAATGCCAGCAATACAGAAAGCAATGCAAGGAGTATGATGGAAGAATAGTAAATTACTCTTTTTTAGAAGCAGCCCATGTTTTACTCACAGCTGTATTGTAGAAGTACACCAGGCAATGGTCAAGTACAAAGTGATACATGAAAAGCAAGCATGAAGAAAAACTTTCTCCTGTTAACTCCCATGCTTCTACTACTTCATTTTGCTACATTTTATCATACATTTCTGTATGATAAAAGTGGTGGTACAGGAGAGCACTTTGGCACTTACAGGCCCATCCACACTAGAGACAAGGAAGCACTGGTGTGATACAGTACAGCACAACCTGCTTTCTCATCCTTTCCTGCAGGGCTTGCCAGAGACTGAATTACTCTTTAAGTGATAATTGTAAATGTTTTGAGAAGTGAAGCAGCAGAAAAAAAGAAAGCTCACTACATTTATTTTTAAGTCAAAAATAAAATGAAAGCTATTTACTGCAAAGCTGGGAGGCCAGCACAACTGCACAATGTGTCCCTGTTTGCATTCATTCAAATAATTTCCTGTCATCGTTGATTGATCAGACAGTGCTACAGGCTGATAAAGTATAGCCTAGTATAACCTCATGTTTTACACTGCAATGCCATGCTCAGAGCCAGTATTCTTTTCTACTACTGTAAAATATAATCCCAATTTATAAAATACAAACCTAGATGACCACTGCAGTTTTCAGACATAGATAATTTACTCATCTTACACTATTAATACACATTCGTGAACAGAACTACTTATTTTCTAGTGGTTTTCTACTAGACAATGACATGCTGCAATATATTTATAGGTTTACAAAATAGATTTGCCTGTTTGTAAGACTTTTTAATGGAAAATGGGTTGCATTTGGGTTTTGGGACAGCATATACTGTTATATTCCAGAGGGGGGTACTTTTAAATGGGACATAACTACCCACTACTGAATTGAAGCTCCCTTTGAAACAATTGGTTTGTTAAAACTCCCAGCTCAATTTTTAGGTTATCCTACTTGATATGAATGAAGTCTTTTCTACTTCAGTGCTTTATCCTAAGAGCAATTCAACAAGCATACAAAGGTAATGCTCAATTTCCCATCCTGATTCAAAGGCATTCTTCCAAATTCCTTTCATCTACCAACACAGAAGTGTCAAGCTTTCTTCCCAAAGAATACTTTTCTGAGTTTTCCATGAATACTCAAGAGATGTTGACGCTGTTTTTATATATTTTTTGTTGTTCTCAGAAATAAAGGTCTATATTTTCTTTCTATATTTTATTAACCAAACAATGATAAATAAAATATGAAAAGATTAAGCATTACGAGGAGAGGAGAGGAG
>VXBZ01011727.1:66715-115961 GCA_013399135.1 Heliornis fulica | reverse complement strand
TTGACCAGGACTGCTGGTAGATGATGGAGAGTGGCTTGGCAAGCTCCTCCGCCAGCTCCTGCAGTATCCTCGGGTGGATCCCGTCTGGCCCCATAGACTTGTGGGTATCCAAATGGAGGAGCAGGTCAGTGACAGCCACTTCTTCGACTGCTGGGACTTCGTTCTGTGTCCTATCTCCATCTCCCAGCTTAGGGGCATGAAAACCTTGAATCCTGCACTTACAGAGAGAAGCAACCGTTTTTTTTTTCTTCTAACTTGGTATTGGTAATATTCAGTCAGAAGAAAAAGGTTAAGAAAGTAGAAGAACTGTCAGTATGACCATGAGAAAGTAAAAGGAAAAAATTCCTTAGTCACCTCTTCCTTTAACCTCCAACCTTTTCTTTCTTTAAACCCATACTTTTCTATTGTGTTTAGAATTATTGAGGAATTTCTGAAAGATCTTTCTAATATCACCTCCAAGAATATTTGACAAGCAAAGCATGCATTGTCCTGCAAAGTTATCTTGATTTCACTAAGAAATTAACTTAGTTTTAGCACTGTGAGGCCTAGGAGTTTGTTTCAATTCCTAGTCTTCATATCTTTAGACATACCAAAATGATACTGTACTTCAGCAGTGAGCGATCAGCAAGAGTACCCGATGTTGCAAAGTCAAGCTGGCCAGTAATAGTCAGGAAAGAACTGTGTCATTACCATGAATAGTAGCTGCAATAACCCATTAATGGAAAAATTACAGAATAATTCAGTTTTAAACTTCTATCAGTCTGGAAAGTGGGACACAGTTTTCATACAACTGCTAGATGCAGAAAATCATAAAACAAGCAGGTTGGAAGGGATTCGACCAAGTCCAAACTCTAGCTCAAAACAACGTAAAATGACCACAACTACTTCTAAAGATAAGGAAAAAAACAGCATTTATACTTGTATTTTGAAAATTTTTACTTTTTTCCACAAAAAGTAAAATAAACATAAAGATGTAAAATTCATCTTGTTAATTGAATCAGGAAGTAAAACTCCTATCTTTATATCATTAAGTGGTTAACCCTGTGTAAAAACAGACCGTGCACTGCACTGTGCATCATCATCAGAACTGAACATGGAGGGTGGATCTGACTCTCCCTTGGAGTACCAGAGCCAGCTATACAAAGATAATCACAATGGAAATGAGCTTCCTGTTGCCATGTTGGTATTTATCCATGATTCCAACCTCAGATAGTTTCTGATTTCTGATGTAATATCTATTGTTAGGTAACTGAAATGAAATGAAAGCATTGTAATGATTAATGGATAATTTAGTTTTAAAAACAAAAGCTTAAATTTCTCACTAATAGACAATGCTACTTGCTATGTGACTAGCAGCATTTGAAACACACTCTAGTCTTAAGTGGATGTTTTGAGGCAGCTAATGCTTCAGTTTCATTCATTAAGTTTCTATTCATTGGAGTTCTGAAATATGGAAAGTACTAATAGTACTGGCTGTACTGCTGGTATCCTTCCAAGCTTATTTCATTTATTGAATAATTGTCTTCTGTTACTTCATAATGCACTTTAGAGCAAGATCAAAAATAACTTTGATCCAAAATTCCAATTTTTAATGCAAAGTCTTGAACAAGTTTGGGAAAAAATTATGGTATTTTAGGAAAAACACTTAAGATTATAAACATTCTTCAAGTACTATTTGCATTCCTCAGAATGATACTGTAAAACCAGAAAAAATTCAGATGCTGTTTCTTTAAAATATGTCCAATCTGACTGTATGCAATATCACAGCAAAAAAATAAGTGATTATTTTACAGTGACCATTCTATTCGTGGTGTTCACAACAGTTATTGTGAAACTAAAAGGTAAAAATTCCAAATGAAACCACTACCACAAACAAAAAAATTACCACTCAAAACTCCCCTGAAATTGTCATTGTGTGGTAGCAACAGCAGAAATTGAAACAAAAAAAGTTAAAAACTGTTAGTAATCTCTAGCAAATTAATATTACTTACACTATGAACTTGTTATTTCAAAATCATACCAAAACAATGCTTTGAAATCAGAAAAACAGAAACAAAACAAACAAAATCTTTAACCTTTTTAGTTGAACTTAGGATCTAGACAGTATCTGCACACAGTAATGGTTGAAGATTTGTTTACCATATTTCCATGCAGAACACTAACTGCAGCTATATTTTGCCATTTTTGATAAAAACTTTCAGTGAATGATAACATCAGAGGGCCACTTCTGCCATAGCACAACCATATGCATCTCTAGTTGAAGATCCCAACTGATTTTGTTATCAAGCAGTAATATCAAAATAAGATCCATCACTGACCAAGAGGTCAACATGAAGATGAGCGTAAGACTTTTAGGTATTGATATTAAATGGATAAATGATAACCAAAACTCAGAAAAAACTTGTTCCCTACCATTTTATGATATTCTTGCAGAATGCCCCTTGTCATCCGTACAAGGTCAAGGTCTATTAAATGTAGTTACCACAAGTTTCTTTTCAGCAAATGGAGTCACCTGCTTGTTGGTTGAAGCACATGGTATTTTCATACTCAAACTCCTGTATCCAGGAAACAGGAATAAACACTCGATTGTGATTATAAAGCACTCTCAGGTCTGCAAATCAGAACTGTTTTCTACAGCAATTTAGCAGGGAAAATATCTGAATGCTCAGGCCAATGCAAATTCAAAAACGTTATAAAAGGGAAACAAACAGTCAGCTTTCCATAGTTATACAACTTCATTTACAGACTACATGCTAGATCCTTAATGAAGTTCTAAGCCCTCCTGCTTGGAGGGTACAATAGCTACAAATACTGGTGACATTAGAAAGTTTAATAGAAGCAGATCACAGAGTGAAGCTGTAGGCACTATGGTCCCTATAACGATATATAATTTTCATGTAATCTACTTCTAATCTGGTCCTTTGAATGAACTGCCACATAAACATCACAGAAACCTGAGGACATGTGCTTCCAGAGTTTATTCTTCTCCAAGAGGAAATAACATTGAATTTGTTCAGTGATGCAAAACAAAAAGCAACTGCTGTTTAAAGATAGGCCTGCTTCAAGCATATTCCCATCAATATTTTGCAAACGACAAATAGGTAAAATTTCAGAGTGAACATATGTAAGACTTCTAAATCCATAAGCATGGAAGAAAAATTAAAGAGATGGAATTCTGACATCTTCTTAAGAACAAAAAAATTCATCTTTAAGCTAGAAGAAACAGTCTCAATGAAACAAATGAACTGCAAGTCTTTCTTTTTTATGGGCTTTATTCTGAATATTCTTCCATATAAACCAATTATTTGTATATATTTTTTAAAACTTTGTAATTTTAAAACGTGGTTGCAAGAGTTAATCCCACCTTTCTATGTCAAAACACCTAAGGAATTTTACCATCTCAAAAGAGCAGATCAAGGACTACCAAATTATCAGTACATGTGTACATGTCAAGACATCTGAGACTGAACATGCTGAAATGTTACTGCAATGACTTCATCTATTTGGTGAATGGCTTGTAGATTTTCCAATCAGCTCCCGAGTGCTGAATATATAAACACTGATATTTTATTTAACAAATCCTGGTAAAATATGAAGAAATATTTTAGATTATCTTCCTATGTCATAAGCACATTAACAGATGTAGCTGGGTTTTGACAAATGCTGAACCAAAGAATATTTCCTAAGGTCAGAAATGTATAGAACAGGAAAAAACCAAACCACAAAACCAACACATTTGAATCTTGGAAAATATTTTGCACACTTTCTCCAATGATTTTAATTTTATTAATAACGAATAAAAATATGTTAGACTTTAAGACCTAATTAAAAAATGAAGCTTTCTACACTACAAGAAATTCCCATGCAGTACAGTATATATCTTTTGCTCTTAGCAAGATAACCTCAAAAGTAAAGTACAGAAACATAGATGCTATGCTTACTATACATGTCAGAGGACCTCTGAGAAGATTCAGGGGAAACTACCATATTAAAGCTAAATTCAAAATTATTTGGAACTCTTAAAAGCAAAGGAGTAAGTCACACAGAATTTTAGCTCAGAACGAGTTTCCAGTTCCTCATCCATTTAATTTCATCAACAGTGATTTCGGAGGCATTTTTGCTCACCTTGGCTATGTGGTCTTACATCTATATAGTTATTGGTTTGTCTACAATAAACAAAACAAACTATGCAAATATCTTATTTTCAGTCATACAAAACCAAAATGTCCTACACTCTCGTGTCACATTTATCACAGTTATCTGTGAAAATGAGACATTCTCACCAGTGAAACAGTGCCATCTTGTGTATTACAGACTTTTTCTCTTGCCAAAGTAGGAATACTCCTCCCCGGGGACTTTCATAGATTCTGCCCCTGCCCCACACCCAGAGAATGATATGAAGTGCCACAGATAAAAGTTTTCAACTTAATAATGAAAATAGTTGTTCAGGTCATTCGCAAAGCGCTGTTAAGAAAAAAAACCCAGGTTATCTTGGTATCTTCCTTTCATAGAATGTGTTAGGTTAGAAGGGACCTTTAAAGGTCATATAGACCAATCCCTGCAGTAAGCAGGGACATCTTCACTACATCAGATTGCTCAGAGCCCCATCAAGCCTGACCTTGAATATCTCCAGGGATGGGGCCTCCACCATCTCTCTGGGCAACCTGTTCCAGTGATCCATCGCCTTCACATTGAAGTTTTTTCCTAATATCCAACCTAAATCTCCTCTTTTTTGGTTTAAGCAAGCAAAACGAAAAACGTATTTTAAATGAAACACCACAAGAATCTTTGATTTATTTGTCCACAATTTACTCATGCAATATCTTAGACAGCAGTCTCTGTATAATGGTTTAGATTCAAATTTAATTAACATCTTTAAAATTTAATTTATTTTGGCTGAATTTCCTCCTCTCATATCCCTGAGTACTTAAGTCCTCAGCATCCAGTTTTAAGTGTATTGATGGCCATCATTAAAATGAACAACACAAACTTTATTTTCAGTTTGAAGTTACTACATAAAACTATTTTTGGTTAGACAACCAGAAATATTTAAATGGTACCATAGTGTTCTAATGTCATATAAGAATGAGCAAGTAACAATTTAATAGTTCCTTTTGTATCCATTTGAATGCAAGGAAAAAACAACGAAACAAAACCACCAATAACCAATCCAAGAAAATTCTGTTTAACAAACACTAATACTGATACAGAGTAATTAATAACTCTAGAGCAGCTCTTGATAAATGCTTTTGTAACTGTAAAATTATGTGGCGACATGTACTGTCTATAATTTTGGTAGACACATACAAAAGATGCTGTTGTTTTATCAGCTGATAATTTTGCATCCATAAAATTATTAATTCCTGTTGATTGACTTTGCTCAGAAAAGCAGACTGAAAGACATAGCTGCTTGTTGTACAAGAAACAGTGATCAAATTAATATTCCTGGTGCATTTTTAATAAATGTCATCTTTTTATATATTTTTTTCAAATTCCTCTTACATTCCAGATTTTAAGTCAGCATAAATATTATAAAGCTTTTAAAACACAGATATACAATTTTTGACATCACAGATAAACACACTGAATTAATTATGCAGTCCCAAATGAAAAACCTATTAGCAGAGAAGAAGATTTCTAGGGAATAAAACACTAATCAAATGACAAGACTGAATGTCAAGAGCTGGTATGTACCAGAAAGGTAACTATGAACTGATGATGTTTACATTAGGAAATAAAAGCTATCAATCACAGGCATAATCTCAGTAGTACTCCATGTCACTCTCTCAACTTGCTGTGCCGAAAAAGATAGCTGTAATAATTCTTATTAAAAAAAAAATCTGTATTTCAAGAAGAGATATAATTTGATACACTACATAGTAATGAGTTATGCTGAGATTAAGGAATAAAGAACCTCTGTGATAGAAACCCCTATGTCTTCCATTCCCCATGCACTACATAATGTTCCATATTCAGTGGCTATTTTTGTAAGTATTCCAAACTAACGAAACTAAGTCAAGCAAGACTCATTTTCTAATCATACTTTATCTTTCAGTTGCAACCCTGAATCTTGCAGAGAATAAACCTATCATCTCAATGAGGGGAGTATTTATCACTAGTATCTAACAAATATGCACATTTTGATAATCACTTTTTACTTGGTCATCACAAACACAGAGAAAAATTAAATAATATCACTTAAAATAACAGCATCACAAAAGAACAAAAGAAGTAAACCAAGCCTTTGTATCACTTTTGTTACTAGAAAAAAAAAAAATTCTCCTTGTATCTGGAGAAGTCTGGTCAGCTCACAGAGCCTTGCCCTAAGTACAATATGAAAAGACCTGTTTTCCACCTGCACTGTGGTCCTTTCCTTCATTTGCAGCCAGTATTGAAGGTCTAAGCTAAAATATAGCTTCCAGTGTCACTTCCAATGTTATTTGCACAGGTATTAAAAACAAAATGTACAGAACATAATGAGGTATCCTCAGCAAAACAATTACCATTTAACCAGATCAACAGAGAGCAGAAGACATCTGAATCTTTACTTGAATGACTCCTGATGGTGGGAGCCCCAATCCCCAGACCTACAGAAGAGCCCCAACACTGAGACAGAATTTCAGGTATTACAGCAATTAAATTAATCTTCCCTGGGCATGGGCTGGCACTAGCGTAAAAAGATACTGAAGCAGAAGAGCACCAAAATTAAAAGCAGTTGCAGTTAATGGGGGGAGGGTACTTGCTTTAGGTAAATAAAATTGCTTTGTTTGGAGGTGGTGATGGACTTGGAGAGAAACAAAATGAAAATGTCTCCGGGGAAGGACATAAGGGACCTCATCTTTTCTCTCATTACTGCTAAATTTTTATCTCTGTGACATATCACATACCCACACGTTTATACATATGTGTAGGCATGCACATACATATATCTGTCTTCTGGGTATATTTTCCATACTGCTGCTTGGAAGTCACAGAAATATGTGTAATTCAATTATCTGATTATCTGTGATGATTAATTTGACAAATATCAGGCATGCATCTGAAATAAAAAGGGTGCTATTCCACAAGCGTGTAGTGACTGTGTTCAGATTTCAGTGAACCTAGCGTGAATGATTATAACACACCATGTTTTCTTTATGAGCTGCAAAGCAAGACCCCAATCACAATAATAGCCAGAAGACAATATTTTAAGCACAAAGAAGCGTGCACATGCAACTAGGATCTCAAAACATGGTATTCAAATATTTTCAGAGCTCATGTTCAATCTTCAACTCAGTGGTACTATATCTGGGATATTCACTACTTAAAGTGTTACATACCTGTGCGACCTGCTCTAGGGAACCTGCTCTGTTAGGGGGGGTTGGACACTATGATCTCTTGAGGTCCCTTCCAACCCCTATAATTGTGTGGCAATTCTGTGGTATTTATTACCTAATATAAAATAAGTCAAAATATTAAAATATGTGTACAAGGCCTACTAAGAAACTCAAGAGCTAGTTGTATCTTTATAATTTTATTTTCTTTTTGTTTGCCAATTATGTAGTATATACGTTTGACAGTATAACTTAATGTTGGTGTAAGAGGAATTTTTATATACATAGGCTAGCAAGAATCATTTATTAGTAATTCCTAGGTAAATCATTCACCTATCAGTCTAATATTCACAAAAATAATATGTTCTCTAGGATGTGTAATTATTTTAAAATAATTGTCGAAACATTGTTGAACATTTCTTTAGCTTGTTTTACATCTTTCAAAACACGATGAAGAGCAACCACTCTGAAATTCAGACCACTTGGAAATTACCACTTGGTAATTTCCAAGTGGTCTGAATGCAGTTTGCCGGCAAACTGCACCTATGTGGAAGCAACAATAGACCTTCTGAGCCCTTGGTATTTTAGCTACTGTAGCATTTTGTGCCATCTCATACATTTTGCATGAAAAGCTGACACAAGCTGGGATGGTGTAACAGTGAAGAAGGAAAAGATGCTCTATTAGCTAATAAAATACAACCTTTGTCTTAATTTGAGTGGCAAATTATTGGTAGAATATTTTTTCAATACAATTTAAGTATCAGAAGGATCAAGAGAAATTTTTTATCTTCAACTGATTTGCTACCTACACAAATCCACTGTGCTTATTTCTAAGGCAGATATCTACACTTTCACGGATTTTCTAGGTCTAATCTCCAGTAAAAACATATTTTTAAAAAGAGGGGTTTGGGCAGGAGGTTAGTGGGAGGGAATGGTAAAATATTTTTTCCATGTAATGGAAATGTAATCTTCTTTTAGCCACAGCATGTAAGAGCTGGGTTAGCAAAGTAGTACTGCAGATATTGGGAAAACAGATTTCCGTGCAGACTGTCAATGAGCCACACATTTCGGATGAAAAGGTACAGTAACACTGAAATCCACCAGATCTGGAGGAGAAATGTATCGCTTATACTCCTAAATAGGTATGGCATCCAGCCTCTTATATATGTTTCTTCAATATTTACTTTTCTTTTATTTTCCTCTTATAGACCATTAAGCACCAAGAAAGAAAGAAAATCCGTCATGAAATCCTTATAGGAATTAATACTGTTGATTCACTCCACAGCAGTTTAGATGAATTGGCCCCATTTTATTGCTCATCCTAAAAACATGCCACCATCATAGATGTTACATAAAATCAGCACATACCTCCTTTAAATTTAGCTCATTCATCCATAATGGAATATTTTTTAAATCAGGTAGCTCCTTTGTCAGCAATGGTTCCCACTATGAAGTGCTGTAACAGCAGCAGGAGAGGAGCAATGCCTGACATGGGAAAAGTTGTGCAGACTGTAAAAACTCACCTGTAGAATTTATGAAAAATAACCAAAACCCCAAATGAACAAACAAACAAAACCACCCCTGAAACAAAAACAAGAAATGGGTATATCCTCCTTTGAATGGAAGTTCTGTGTTGAAATTTACTAGTCACTTATTTTTATATTTTCCTGCAAGAGAAGTTAAGTTCCATTCTTAACCCCAGCATCTTTTTTTTTATCAAAACCAAAATATATAAGTGATATGTCCTCACTATAATATTTATCAATGAAGTTGAAGCATGGGAAAGTCCAGTGAACATCAGAAACCATAGAATCATAGAATCATAGAATGATTAGGGTTAGAAGCGACTCCCAGAGGTCATCTAGTCCAACCCCGCTGCAAGAAGCAGGGACACCCCCAACTAGATCAGGTTGCTCAGGGCCTCATCCAACCTGGCCTTGAACGTCTCCAGGGATGGGGCGTCCACCACCTCCCTGGGCAACCTGTTCCAGTGCTCCACCACTCTTACAGTAAAGAACTTTTTTCTAATATCCAATCTAAATCTCCCTCCCTCTATTTTAAAACCATTACCCCTTGTCCTGTCACAACAGGCCCTACTGAACAGCCTCTCCGCATCTTTCTTGTAGGCCCCCTTGAGGTACTGGAAGACCGCTATAAGGTCTCCCCGGAGCCTCCTCTTCTCCAGGCCAAACAGCCCCAACTCTCTCAGCCCACTGAGAAGACCAACTTCAAATACTGGAGTTATCACTCATTGTATCTATTAATCTCTGAGAAGGAAAACACTGGAAGCAGTTGCAGCTCTTTGTTTGCTTGGGAACAGGACCTGATCTTCTCAGCCTTCCTAAGAAAATTTCATCTAATATAGGCCCCTATGTATTGATAAGGAGCACAACACTGAGTTGATGATAAATGGCCAAGTTCTCTAATTTCTATTAGATACTTTTCCACATAAATATCTTTGAGAATGATAAAGAATCTGTATGTGAAGCTAATTTTCTTTTTTTATCTGTTTTTTCTAAGACAATTACCAGCCAATGTTATGGTACATTTGAACTGGAATTTTAAGGAGATTTTCATAAAATCAAATAGAGCTTATACACTGAAGAAGACAAACATAACTGAGCCAGTGTTTCCAATCTCCTCATCTACCATTCACTATGTATCATATGATGCAAATATGGAACATTATTACATATATAAGCGAAATACTTAGTATCAAATTAGTTCATAGAACCGGCACACATAAGATTAGAACAAAGAGGCTGATTATTTGAAGAGCATCTGGAGAAAATCCCCATGAAATAAAACTCTATGCTTTCAAAAACTTTTGGCAGAGAATTAAAAATGTACCCATAATACATCTGAGTCCAGTACTGCTGTTGACTTAAAATAAATAAATAGTACCCCAACCCAGGCTGGTGAGTTTTGTCACTGAAGAATATATTACACTGACTTTGCTTTTTCTAAGGAGATTACTGTTATGTATGTTAAGACGCTACAATGAAGATAGCCACCTAACTTATCTTAGATGCAGGATGAAGAAGAGCAAGCAACAAAATTTCTAAACACACTTATTAACACAAAATATCTTTTGTCTCAAGTAATAGACTTAAACTATCAAACAATTTCTACTTTTACTGCCCTATTTGAGGAAGATCATTCTAGTTTGTAAAACTGACATTCAAAACTTCTCTGAAAGTATATAGCTTTTGAGGTGCTTCTCACAAAGAGAAGTCATCCCTCTGATATTTCAAACCATTATTTTTAAACACAAGCCTTAACCTCAGATGAGCTGTAGAACAGTACTGATACACCAAACAGGATTTTTAATTCAAGCACTTCAAAGATTTTGTAGTATTATTTCTTGGACTCAAAGAGTGGCCTTTATCTTCTTCAGCTATGAAGCTAGACAAATTTCTTTAATCTCAGGAAGTTTGCATTTCCACAAGAGAACCCAGATTTAATTTTAGTCTTATCATACATCACAGCATGTTTCCTAAAGAATGGTGCCAGAAGACTATCTTCTAAAAAACGTTATTTAACAGAAAGACAGCACAATGAATCTTGAAACCTTAAGTGAGATGTTAGGTAAACTTAAGTAAGATGTTAGGAAAAAGAAAAAATGTAAAGTGATTTAACTTCTGTATTGCAATGGACGAGCTGCTCCAACATACAGACTGCATCTGGAAAGAATAAGCGAAGAAAACTGAAATGGAGCAAGAGAGACAAAAATCTAGGTATTCCTCACATTGATTCATTTCAATTACTGTTCTATTATACCATGATGACAGCAAGATGATGCTCTAGCTGATATCCAAGTGCACCTATTATGGTATTCATGAAATGGTGTCATTCATATTCTTGAAAATGTTCCAAATACGTCTTACTCCTAAAAGAATACTTCTGCCACTTTACCATCTCTGCACTGGATTGTTTTGTGTGTGTGTGTATTTTATGGGGATTACGTTAATTAAGCAGGCTAATAAACCATAAAGTTACGGGAAACATACTTGCACAGCTTCAATAGTACCATAAAACAGATTGTTTGTCCACTTGTTCCCAAATGGAAGGGCTTCAGCATTTTCCTTCACACTATAGCAGCTCTTGCTTTGGGGAAGTATGTCTTGGTTTTCAGTTCCAAATCTCCTATTTCTGCAGCACACCTCAGTAGTTAACACCAGCCTTATCATTCCAATACTCCAAATGACTGCTCATTAACAATCCATTATTCAAATATAGCCATTAAATTCACCCTCATTTATATCATTCCTGGTTAAGATAAGGAACTACTAGCACTGGAAACATCTAGTAGGTACAGCTGTAGTGAGATACAGCGCAACAGTTCCACCACTGGGATCACTGAAAGTCAACTTCAAAATTCCCTGAGGTCAACTGGCATGCAACAATACAAAATCTACTGCATGTAATCACCCAGTCTCCTGCAGAAGATTAAAAAAAAATAAACATGTCAGACACGTTCTGATGTACAGCAGTGGTAAAAACACCTCATGGTTCATTATATGGCTAAGTATAGTAACTAGAGGATAAGCACATCGATCTATTTTATGCACTATATTTTTGAGTTATTTCATTAAATCCTTTGTACTGATACTTTGGGATGGATTACATTTCCAAAATGCAGACATTATTGCTATTTCAGCTAGTGTTTCCTAGAACTCCCGCTCCAACAGGGACACGGTCACACACAGACTCTTTGTTGTTCCAGCTCCTCCCTCCCCCATGTGGAGGTGGACAGCTGAAGGTGCCCTGAAGGACACCCATCAAGAGCTGAAAGGAGTCTCAAGTGATCAGTGCCCCAGAATACCTGGTGGGGAGGCAATTAAAAAAGACACAGCCTGGCTTTTCTCTATGGTGCTCGGAGACGGGCCAAAAGGCAATGGACAAAAACTGAAATACAAGAAATTACATTTAAACCTAATGAATAAAAAAATGTTTCTCTGTAAAGGTGATTGAACACAGTAACAAGTTGTGGAGTATGAACATGAGTAGACAAAGCCCTGGCCAACCTGCCCTAATTGGCTGTGCTCTGCACTTTCTTTCTGATTCTCTTTATGCTTTATTGCAACACCTAAAAAGATTTAGGTACTAAAAGATGTGAGGAAAAAAAACTCAAAATGCATGTATATCAGAAGGGAATTTCTTGCATAGGGAGAACTCCTGAAGCTGTATGGGAACAGTGACCAGCTTAATTACATTACCAGAGGAGCTGGTCAAACGAGTGAAACAATGTTTTATTGCTTGTTCAATACAAAGTTCCCCAGCACTGCTACCACACAATATTCTTCAAAGCAAAGAGCTGTAAATTAGGTCTTGATGACAGAATTCTTTGAAAAATATGACAAGAGCCTGTCAGTTAATATTTGCCTTTAATCTTTCTTATCTCCTTAATATAAAAGACAGAATGTCATTGTTTTGAACCTGAGTTATGAGGTAATACATTTGGTAGCTTATTAACAAAACTGTTGCACAAAGAAGCTGAATGTAATTCTGTTCATTTTCTTTCATTCAAGACTTTTTTTTCTTTCTTTTTTTTTTTAGGATTCAATAACTTGTCCCTAATAAAGTGATATTCCACCTTTGCTCACTGCTGCTTTGAAAACTCACTAGTATTTAAAACATGGATCAGTAAAAAACAGCAATGTATCATGTCAAAAGGAAGTGTCTGGTGAATGCTGTTAGGATGAGTGCTAGGTCATGTTTTAATTAAATTCCTCATTACTGATCTGAAAAAGAGTATAAAGAGCATGCTAATGAGATTCACATATCTAAATTGGAAGGTGCCTTACAGTCCAAACAACACAGAAAAGTTTGGAATGTGGGAGAGAAAAATATCCAGTCCTTGATTTGGAAAATTTTCCATTATCTTGCCTTTTTTTTAAAAAAAAGCACAGCAATGAAATTTTAAGTAAGCTGGTTTTGTTTGGGTTTTTTTGGGGGGGTGGGAGTGGGGAAAGGTTGCTTTTTTAAAATGAGAAACGGAAGGCTACTCTAACAAAAGATAACTTGGAGACAGTAGAGATGAGCAGAAAATGACAAGATTTTTCCAGTGCTGTTACATTCAGACCTGGAAACAGCCATGGCCACAGCAGAGGGAGAAGGGAATGTTCCCCTGCTGGTCTAGCATCAAAAGTGGAGACCAGTCTCCACAGAAGTACCGAACCACTGAGACTGAAAGTAATCTCCAGAGGTATGCCTTGTCCAACGTCAACCACCCTCTTTCTTCTCCTTCTATCACCCCCAAATCTGCGTAAAAAAAACCAACCAACCAAAACCAGAAATGCAATGAGCAGTGGGCACAGGTGCAGTACTGCAGAACAGCTCAAAGTCCATCTATTTTTACCACATATACTCAAGAGCAATTTTGTATTAAATAAAAACTTACAAACAAAGCTAATGTAAAAATGACCAAGAAAAATTGTTAGCTGAAAGGGTTAGAGGAATTGAGGTAAGGAGAGCATTAAAAAGTGTCCTAGATTTAAACAGATGTCACTGAACAGAGTAAGTTTATAGAAGTTCAACTAAAATCCTATTATAGATTTTCAACATCCTTTTTCATCTTACAGGGAGAGAATCAAGTACTAATAGGAATTAATTATTTATCATAATATGTTTGAATGTGGTCACCCAAGAAATCTTACGGGAATGGTAAGAAGATATTTTCAAGGGTTAGGTGAAAACCATGTTCTCACAAAACTGTACCTAAGTATATGTTTAAAGTTGTAGAATCAAACTAAAACCATATATGACCATTTTTACATTAAAAGTGTAAACAAAGAGTCTGTGTTTCATTACCTTCATACTATATATGTATTATTAAAATTGCTGGTGAACTTCTAGTTTCACTTAAGTAAAAAAGTAAATCTTGCTGGCCCTTTGCTTTTTTATAACTTACTGAAAGGTTAACTGAAATACCAATTTGGACACTAGAAACCACCAAAGGATACCTGTTTGGATCTTGTTGTGTTGTTTGGGGTTTTTTTAAATTGCATTTATTTTCCAGAGATACTAAACATATGTCTTCTAATTCAGTTAATTTTAGCAATTTACACTTAAAAATAAATAAATAATGAAATAACCTGAAGTCCATAACAGTTTCATCAGTATTTGAAATAATAACCTTTATAGCTAGCATGACAAAAATCTCAATCACATTACAAAAGACCTGAAATCTATAATGATTATATCAACTATATTGATTTAATAAATGTATGTTTACTTTTGCTTTTGGTCTACACAGAGGATGAAAATGGATTTTGAAAATTCTTGTCAGTTACAGTTTAAGCAATATCCTTCACATTACAGGACTGGTCTTGAGCTTAATTTACCTTAAACATGAGCTAAATTTCTATAACCTTTGCAGTTCTGTTAATGCTTTTTCCTAATCAAGAATCTTAATGAATTTCTCTTTCTACCACTAAATTACATGGATCTGCGTTTAATTATGAGAGCACTTACTAAATGAAATAGAGTGTAAATGAACTCCCATTTAACCTTAACAATGCTTGAAAACTATAGATGTCAAAGGCAAATAAGTGTTCATGGCTTCAAGCTTCTTCTGATAGAACTGCTAAAGTCACTCTATTAAGAAGACACACAACGAAACACTGTTAGGATTTCAAAGACTATACATCTGTGACCAAATTATTACTTGCTCTCCTCTGAGAGATAGATCATTGATCATGTAACCTATCAAAATTTAAAATATGTACCAATTAAAAATAAGCATGTTGCAGAATTTTTAGGTTACTTGAGGAAGACCTTGTTGAAGGATAATGTTACCTTGTTCCAAGATATACCATGAAAATGGAAGCCTGGACATTATATGCTACTCAGAAAACTCTCCAATCAGAGTAATACAAAATTATTAAGAAGTGAATTCACTAAGCTGATTTAATTTCAGAAGGTTTCCTTAGTTTGTGTATATTCTCTCTTTCTCTTGTATTGAAGTAAATATAGCAAAACACCAGAACTTAAGCAATACAAAGTACCTCAGATGAGATAGAATAAAACAGTGCTGCTGAGTCAATTCATTTGATTTGTTTTATATTCTGTAAGGTGATAATTGTTTAACTCTGTATCACTTTCTTATTGAAGTTTATAGATGTTGCTGTCTTAAAAAAAAAAAAAAGATATGAAAACAGACACTGCTGGCATTTTACACAAAGGAAAAGCCAAATCTAGTTCAATGGAACATAATAGTTACTGTCACATTCCAAAATCAATGACCTTTTAAAGGAAAACTTCCTGAAATACACAAAAACTAACAAAAAGTTTTCAGTACAATAAACTCGTTTTTCTCAGTTAGAAGTTACCTATGCAAATAACATTTTAGAAACAAACATATCACGTTTCCTTCAAACTCTGGTTCCTTCCAAACTGAATACCCTTCTGCACTCTGCAGGGTGAGGACAGTAGAGACTAGGAAGGATTTTGCTGTGTGTCTGGAATACTAAAGAGCTGCAAGTTCTCAAACTAAGGAGAAAACCCAACTCAACAACAAAAACAAACGGGGATTCAAAAGACACCTTTTTCTCAACCAACGCTTCCTGGCAAGAATGTCACCTACAATAAATACTTTAAGAATGTTATCTAAATACTACTTGGAAACTAATAAATATGTTACTGAAAGATTTCTTAGATGGACACTTTTTTTTTTCCCTTCAAATGATTCATCTGCAATGTTCAGTCAGCTGTCAATTACCAGCTGTCAATTACTATTAAAAACATAAGCTAGCTTGGTTACAGAAGTGGTGTAGGTATTTTTCTACAGCAAAATTATATGTATATAATGCCTTGAGTGGCTGCTTGCTTGGGGATGTTTACATGCTACTTTCATCTGCATCACTGACCTTCTGTTCCTCAATTAAATCTTGTAAGTTGTCTACTCGTGTACTTTACCCATTGGTAAGTTATATCAATTTCATTTCTTGAATTTACTCTAAACATCCAGAGTAAAAATAATTTTGCATCACATTAGGAAAGATCCCAAGAATAATTATTTATTGTGAAATTTAGCAATTCAGATTTACACTACAGGATCATATCAGCTGCCAATGTTCAGCATAAATCTTTTTAATAGGGATTACACATGTCTATCAATGGCAGAAAAGAATATTAAACCCTTTATGCATAATGCATTAATATTATTTTTTTTAAATGTGGGTGATGTATGATACTGCTTTTGAATACAATTATTTTTATGTACCCACTTGGTCCTCTTGAAACATGAGGTCCAACTCAATTCAGTGGGATTAAGAAGAGGGGCAAGAATGTATGCCGTTGGGTCAATTGGCTTCTACCTTCCAAATACAAAGAACTCTTTACTCATTCTATGTGGAATTTTAGGAACTAAAACTCAGGAATAAAAATTCCCTATGTACTCTAAAAAAGTGTGTTACAAAAGAAAATAAGCAGCTCCTCACTGTGAATATATAAAAAAAAAGAAACAGAGACCATTAATTAATAGAACACTAATTTCATTGCATTAAAAAAATAAGTATTAAAATATTCAGTGAATATTTTGGCATGCACTTTTTACAACTTAAAAATCTTCTTTGTCATGAGGAGTGACGAATTAAGATATAGGTAGTACAGGACCTTGATAGAAGTACAGCTTGTGGGATCATATGATCATTTCAGAATTTACTCTTACATGAAAAACCTTGAAAATCAATATGGAGAATGTTCCAACCATTGCAAATTGTGCAGTCAAGGTAGGTTCAGAAAAGCTTAGAGATATTAAAGAGCTAATATTCAGAGATATTACTTGCACTCTGGAGACCTGCAATGATATTAGCCAAAGACAGCAACAAGGACACAATGAAGAAAGCTCAGTAGAAGCAAGTGAGGGTGGGGTAGCAAATAGAGTCCTCCCACAGGGAGAAGGAAGAGAGGCTGATGAGTAGCCTGGAGTTCAAGAATGGGGTAGCGAAGACCTCTTTAAAAAGAGGTTGGGAATCACTGCTGTAGATGGTAGTTAAGAAAGTGACAAGCATGTACAGATAAAGAAACTCCTGCATGAGCCTGCAGTGAACCTGAAAGTAACAGACTGCCTCGATTATTTCTGAAATACTGGTACAAGTTCTCTGGAATAAAAAGGTTTGTAACAGAAGAGTAAAATCTTGTCTAAGCAGAGCAGCAGATATTTACCGGTGGTTGTCAAAGATCAATGGTTTCTCCATTGGCCCAAAAATGTCCTTCAAAATGAAAGGAAGCTGAGAAGGGAGAGTGAGACATCTCCCCACCCATAAGTTTAAATATTTGAAAAAAAAAAAAAAATACAAGGGAGGTGTTTTTTGGTTGGTTGGTTTTGTTTAGTTCTTGTAAGGCAATTCTGTATACTGCTGAAAGCCATAGCAACTGAACTAACGGCGATATCTATCTAGCCCTTCTTGTGTAGATGACATATTAGCCAAACCCTCCACACACAGCACAGAAAAGTCCAAATATTTATATTCATCTCATTACACTGTATGAAGTTTGACGCTTATCTCAGTTTTATCTGCTCAAACTACTGCATGGTTGGAAATTCTGGGCAGCTGGTTGGAAATTCTGGGCAGCAGCTGTCTTGTCACTCACAACTCAATTTCTGCTCACACTTTTAACTCTGTAAGCAAGTAAAAGAAAACCTCTGGCTGATGACCAATAAGATGATTTGTCAATGGTTGTTAGTATCTAACTTCTTTTTTCTTTAATAATATCAGCCATTTCTAGACAAACATATTGCTCAGAAACACAGGCGGTTTTAGAAGAGACTATTTTGTGAAGCATAGCAGAGGGAGAGAAGTAGAAATTAATTTCTTCTACTTGAGGAAAATTATATCTCATGAGATTTGATACATTCAGGTCTGCTACTGAGCCACTGGCTAACACAAAATTCTGTTTGAATTGGAGAGACTTGAGAAAAAACACCAACTCCAGTTTCAACAACCAAATGGACGCAGAGACTTGTTTAAAATCTCTGAGGTATGCTTTATATCTAATTTGTTCTTCTTCCCCTGTCAGATCAGATGCCAGTAAGCCACTCTCTTTGTTCATTACCGCTTCTGTATCGCTTTGGATTAGAGCTTGCAGGCTTGGATTATGTCTATTCTTAACGCTTCTAAGTCAAACCTGTGTATTTGATTTTAATGTTGTCAGGAGCGGTACTGTAGCAGGATTTCATAGGACATTCCTACTATTTCCTACAACAAACCTGACACTAAGACCTCTTAAAAGAAATAACCTGAAAGCTAACACAGCTGTTAAAACAAACTGACAGCGCATTTCACGAAGCTCCGAAATTACAAATGGCAAATAGTTATATGAGATGAAAGCGTGTATGAAACAGAATCAAGATGTTATTACCACCACCCCTTGTAACCTGCTTGAAAGCATATATGCAGTCATCAACTGCTGCTTACTGCAGATGTATGTATGAGGATTCTCCCCACTGGCAGTAAAGAACACCAAAAAGATGACAAGCCTTTTACACCCAGCACACATGAACTAAGTTCCAACTCTCGATTGTAACAGAAATCTCTGAGGCTCAACTCTTGCACCAGTACCATCCACCACAAAACTTAATAAATTTCTTTCACCTGTTCTCATCACCAGGATTGTACTGTGCTGCTGCAGCCTGCTCCCATGATCAGGTGTGAGTTCTTACAGCCATGTCTGAGCTGGTTCCTCATAGTCCTGTCTTGTGTAAAGGTCATCTCATGCCAGCCAGCAATCTTTCTCAAGCACAGGTAAACATAACATGCAAGACCAGAAGAATGCACTTCCTCATTTTTTCATTCTATAAAGAACAAAAATCCCCAAAATTCAAATTTTAAATCATTCCATCTTATAAATCAAACCCTGGTTTGGGCAGATACATAGTATCTCTAAAAAGGAAAGGGAAGTTTTAAAAAAGAGGATAGTCTCCAAGACAACAAAATAATTAGAAGTACTACTGATGGCATCAAGCTTTCAACTGCACTACACAGCAACTCAACCACTACATTTTATTAAAATGAGTTAAAGACTACTGCTGAGTTGTACAGTTTCACACAGAAACACCTTGTATTTTCAAACTAAACAAAGCAGCTTATGTTTGAACTAAGAACCACTCTAAGCTGTGTTCTTTGGTGCATTTATGAGCGAGCTTTCTGTGTACATATAAGGCCCCCTTCTGATTATTTCTTTTTACCTGATAACGTGTCTTTGAATAGTATGCTCTTTGGGCACTCACTGCTCTCCTCTGATGCCAAGGTGCACTTGGCCATGCATTTTAACAGTTGCCTTCTTGCTTCATCTCAAAGCTTTTTGCCAGTATTGTGCCTTAATTTTTTCTGCCTAAGGATTTGAAATGCAACCATCATTTTACACATGGTTGTTCTTGACCCAGTCTAGTCCTGTCATTCTTTCTTTAAATCAAACTCCTTCACACTCACGGGCTGCAAGTTTGTCTGCTCTCTTTCCACATGCTCCCTGCGCTCTTCCTTCCTGTTAAGTCTCCGTTTCATTGTTACATTGGTAAACAATTCAGCCAATGTCAAGTCTGCAACTGGTTTAATTAATTATTTTTCTCTGTCCAGGACACAGAATTTTCTATGTGTCAACATCTTAATCCCTGTTAGGGAATGAAGGAGAGGATGATGTCACGCAGGAAGCTAAGTGCTGATATCAATCAGTCCTGTGACCTAATTACCAATCCATTAAAATTGACACAGAATACAGAACAGAGAGATGCTCTGAGTATTGCACATATTTCCTTCCTGCTTTTCCCCTTTCCCCCTTAGTTAATTGTGTGCTATCTATAGATGGCTGGCATGTTATCTCAAGAGCAGGGACTGATCAGCTTCAGCATTAGAAAACTGATCTATTGCAAATAAGTAGAAAAGATTCCACCGGGTGTGGGCAAGATCTGGACATTGTCATTTTAGAGTATTTGGAAGAAATAAAGCCAGTCCATATTCCTTTTAAGGCAACCTTACAGACTAATTTAAGCACTGTTATGTTTGAACTTGACTGCATTTAGAACTAATGTCATTTCCCTCTAAGAACCAGAAATATCAATTACTCTTCCTAGGTGAAGAGAGTTCTTTCTTAGTCCATATTTTGAAAGAGTTATACTGTACTCTTTAGCTGTTTTATGAAGTTTCTGTGTAAAAAATCCCATAACTGGAAGAAGCAGGTATCAAAAATCACGAGTATAATTGAATATTTGCTGGGAAAGGTAATTTATGTTGCTTGCAAACCTACAGAATTAACAGAAAGTGGAAATAACAAAAATTTAACTAAAACTTGACACTTGTGCATTTGCAAGGCCCAATTTTCAAGTGCAGTTAGTGAAATTTGTTAAACTGTCCTCCCATGTGGTCTGAAAGAAAAAACTAAGATTATATTTTATACTTTTATATATGCATATTTTTATATTTATATATATATTTACTTCCTGGAATTTCACTGGAGAGGGTAAAAATAATAAGCACTTCAAATTATAAAAAACTGGCAATGGAAATCTGAGTTTCAATGTCTCTGTGTACCTGTTAGAGTTTAAATAAATTCTTATAAGCATAAGCAAACACTTCACAAATGCAAACAGCAGGTTAGCAGGTGCCCGAACGAGCCAACTTTAATCACACAGAAGATGACAGACCCTCTGATCAGATCGCACCTCATGCTTTGCACACAAGAAACAAGTCCCCCTTTCACTCTGAAGTCACTCTGAAGGGATATCTTACACAGCAAAGCCCACGTCACAATCAGTGCACCAACACGAGTGCCAGAGCTGCGGTGCTGCGCCCAGCAACCCTGGCATGCAGACGCACCTCCCAGCACAGGAAGGGTGGCCACTTGGCCATTGCAATCAGGAACCTGAATTTACTTCCTTCAGCCCATTTAGGAGCAAATCGAGAAATTCTCTCTCCCTTACTTTGGTTATTATATGACATAAAGACGGAGAAAGTCAGAGTCCTCTCTGCCACCAAGGACAATGTGTATGAAAATGACCATTACCAAGTAATTTAAAGTTACTTGGGTAACCCAACCAAAACCACCCTTCTATAAAGTGTCAGAAATGAACTGCAGATTCAAAATTCATTTGGAATGACATGGTCACTTGGCCATCACATAACTCTACAAAATTACAGAAATACTAAACTCAGCAAGATTGAATAATCTGGCAGATTTAATGAAAAAATAGACATGTTTTGCTTCATTCATTTTTTCCTAATAATACATTACATTTTGCTTTGTGCTTTACAATTATCTCTCCACAACTGAGAGAAAGTGAAGATTTCATAATGGCTTAAACCTTATGTAATAACAAAAAATGCATGGGAATATTATGGGATCAGGTTCGGCAAAAATACATGAACTTCACAAATACACATAAAGCTAAGGCAGAGTGATTAAATATTCCTAAACATCTTATTTGGTGTCTTGCTTCAGCAGACCCCATAAAATGAGGTCATTTTTTCTCTAAACATTTTTTCTAATGGCTGAATATAAAGCTATTGCCTTACCATTCTTGTGAAAGCTACATGTATTTAACACCGATACTATGAGCTTCTATCCTTGGACTACAAATCAAATGCAATCTGCAAGACAGATTGTGCCTTGAGGAACAAGTATGTATCTCAGTGGGAGTCACAAAAAGGCAGTGAAGATTTTTCAATTATCAAAAAGCGTTTTCTCAGATGTTCCTGGCATATACATAGAGCCCCATCAAAAGTTCAACCAAAGTTTTAAATCCCTTCTACCACTATAAAATTTAGGTATGCTGTCAGATAAGAACTAATAGGCTAAATATGTGAAAATATACTTTCTGATTTCTCTCCTGTCATCTATTACACTACTTCAAATACTGTCTCTCCAAGGAAACAAGAGTGACATTAAAAGAGAGGTATTTGTGGTTACAAATGCTAGGAGGCAAAAAAAGGCAATCTCAATGTATTCACTGCAAACAATATACAAAGAAAGGTTACAGAACTCAACATCTCAGCCCCACAGGATGCAAACCTGTTATTAAACAGCTAAAGCAAAAAGAAAAGGAAAGAATCCTAGAGGTCAGTGGTCTTGGGCAGGCAGACAGTTTTTATAGAAAATGGAAATAAATATAGCCTTTGAGGTGTGGAGAAAACAAACGGTTTTGGGTTTTTTTCAAGTGGAAAATACACTTTTAGACAAAATGTATATACGACACTATAGGTTTCCATTATTTAACGAGCCATGAGGTGGCTGTGTCACTAGCCAAAACTTCCACGTCATCTTTCTATCAAGTCAAACTGGAACAAAATTGCACAGATCTAATAGAAATGCAGAAAAGACAACAGTCTCAGCTGGTGAGACACACCTCCCTCAGAAAGAGGAGAGCTTTAGGTGAGGACCGAAGTAATCAAAAGATAGCATTACTGTTGTGAGAAAATACTTCCTCTAAGAGAAGAAAAAAACACCACTTGTTCATAGAAAGCTAATATATCAAAGGAAAGAGAAAATGAGGAGGAGTAACAGAAAAGATAACCTAAATACAAATATTTGCAAACTGTATCAGAAATAACCCCTTCTGGGCCCCAGCATTTTTGACTGTATGAAAAACATAATTTCCTCTGTTAAAATTCCTGAACACGGTAAATGGTAACTACACCTAAAATGAAATTAACGTCAACTCCATTTGCTTAGCACCCCACAAACTTTGCTGGTACATTTACAAAAGTGGAATCCAACATACAGAGTTCAAACATTTTTTGTAACTGAGAAACAGTGTTTAATAGGCTATTTTTAAACTTGTGGAAAAGCAGTGATGAATTTCCCTAGTGTGTCCTCCATTACTCAGTCTACCTACTGATGACTTTCTTGTCTTCCCTGCTGAATTATGTGTAATTTATTTCTCCATCATGCTTTTCTTTACATCTAGATGACAGAAATGTTTCTTGTACATACTTAAGAAGTAGCAATAATACTGCATACAAAATAGAGAGTGTTTACTGCTTTTTCCAGAATGTTCTTATTTGGAAATTTTTCACAGTGACTATGGCACAGGAAGAAACTTGTAACAGGAAGAAAATAGATCCTCTAAGTGTTTTAGCTTTGCATCTCACTATGTCTAATCTTCCAGACAGAATCATGGTGCCAGGTAAAAAAAAGCAGCAGATTTATAACTAATTCTCCATGCTTATCAAAGAAGAGAGAAAATAAAAGGTATATTTTGGAGTTTCAGATCAAGATACATCTGAAGATGTGAAAAATACCCTAATGTTCAAAAGCACTCATCATTATTCTTATATATAGCAACAAGATTATTAAATAATTAACAACATTTACAAAACACACATACCTCAAAGACATCAGTGTCTTAATTCTTCCAAAGAATTACTACCTCAGCTGCCTTTTTGTCTTCTGGTCTTGAATTTGCTGTGCAGCCTAGGAAAAATAAATCTCAGCTTACTTTCAAACTGAAAGCATAAGGCCAGAACCAAGAAAAAAAAACAACAAACGAACCAAACCCCAACGTAATAGCATTGAAGTTAATTCCTCTGTAATCCTGCCTCATTATCTTAAGCAAATAAATCTCTGAAAAGGATTGCCTTATTAAAAGCGAATTAGAAAACTGAATGTCATCTGTGCAGGGAAACATTCTCTTAAAATGCAATCAGCAAAGAAGCTCATAAATAGGGCGCTATATAAAAATGTTCCTATCAGGCAATCCTAGCAGATTTTCAACAGATGTGTATATAACTACTATTTTACAAACTCCTAATATAAAATGTGTTGACATCATTTACTACAAACTTTCAAGAGTCTAAAAAGAAGTTTTTATTTGGATTCTACAGAAAGAACAATTGTATAAAGATACATAAAATTTAGCAAGGGTGGCTAATGAATTGTAATACTTTCTACTCCCACCACGTTGTCATAATGTTTGATTTACTGAGAACTCAAAAGAAAAAAATAAAATGTATGCTTTATTTCTAGAACCATAGAAAATCTAGGAGGGACAGCCACTAGGTGCATCTTAACACACATTTTTAGAAGTGCA
The DNA here is from genome assembly GCA_013399135.1 of Heliornis fulica. NCBI lineage: Eukaryota > Metazoa > Chordata > Aves > Gruiformes > Heliornithidae > Heliornis > Heliornis fulica. The sequence goes on along the minus strand of VXBZ01011727.1, from coordinate 91,622 downwards.
CATGGCATATAAGCAGTGAAGAAGTGGAGCATTTTATAAAGGGAATTGGAGACATACTACTGCAGTCACTGCTATTGCTAGAACTCAGAAAATGTTTTTAATATATTAGTTAGGAAGCATGGGTTATCAGAAACAAAATACTACTACCAAAGGTTTTTTTTAAGTGACCACTTTATAATTAACTTAAAATACCAAATATTTGTAGAAACGTATTACATTTTTAGCTTCATTAGCATTGAACTTCTCAGCTTCACTTTAAAATACTCTTATCTTAATCATGTTGTGAGTTATTCCTTACTTCAAATTACTTTGTATATCTGTACCAACATAATCAAATTATTTCAAAAGAAAAAACACAGAACACAGCTTCTTGAATACAGGGGAAAAAACCTTAAGTGATGCTAGCTCTGGGTGATTATTGTGAAATATGAAACAATACAATATGGAAAAAAATACTGAGGACAGTATTCAAGTGAAAGTAATGAAAGGCAGACAAAGCCAACAAAGAAACAAGAAACATCTAAAAATGGTTCATTGGAGCTTCTTTCACACTCACAAACCAGCAATGCAGAAAGTTGGAAAGAAGTCAGAAAACTAATTTCTGACAATATCTAGTTCTCATACCACTATGTCTCAAAATAAAAGTATATAATGAACACATGAAAGCAAATCCATGCTGCAGAAACCAAAACAATGCATCCAGCATTCACAATAAGATTCAAGAAGAGGTATATGTTACATTATTATGTAAGATTCTTTAAGGTTGAATAGACTGAATATTTCATGTTCACAAAATTAAAATAATCACACTGCTACCATTAAGGCCAAATCTAGATTTATAAATATTTATTACTCAAAGTGCCTTGACTTCAGGGCTCTGTATTACTTATTTCAAATATTTATATATATGTGTGTGTGTATAGATATGTCTGTGTAATATATTTCTGTAATATATAAATATGTAATATATAATTCAGTCTCACACAGCTTTTCGTATTACTCCTTTTGACAATTTTTGAGACTTGCAAGTTTCAAGCTGAACTAATGTCTCTTCATCCAAAGGCTGTTTTCATCTGGGTGCTATAATATTTTCATGGTCCACTGAAAATGGGATAATGGAGTGAGAGCGCTAAAAATAACTCCTGCTAGAATGACATATCTTTTAATCAAGTGACAACAAAACAGAAACTTTTTTTTCCAACGACATCTTTCTTTCTCTTATTTAGATACATTAAGTAAGAGGAAATCTCTGACTGTATTGCTTCATGGAGCAAGAGTACACATTTGAAAGCTGTAGTCTCTTACATAAATCATACATTCTATTTCTAGATTGGGATCTAAATCTAGATTTGATTCTAAAATCAAATTTATTGATTTAATGTCATTTGCTGAGACTTGAGAAAATGCCCAGTTCTGTCAGTTTGCTTTTTTTTTTTTAATTTTTCCCATTTCTTTTTCTCCTGAGTTTGGTTGATTGGCTGGTTGGTTGGGGTTTGTTGTTTGTTGTTTGTTTTAAAGGCTCATACCAAAATGGCATCTTGTCCATAATTCTGAAATCTGATGTTTTCTTCTGTACTGTACTTTAAGATCCAAAATTTGAGCACTAGATTTATCTGTATTTGTCCTACATTTTAAAAAATATTTGTTTGTTTTTCATGATATCAGATTAAAAAAACAAAACAAAAACAAAAACAAACAAAACAAAAACATGGATTTAGGGTAGTTCCTCTAGATCTGAAGATCAACAGCTATTATCCAAAGGCTTTGCTCTTAGGTTTACATTCTTCAGTCATTTTATACCTGTAGTACACAAGGTTGTAAAGAATAACTGAGCAATTAGAACCCTAACATCCAGAGAACATGAAATTTTTGTAGCATCCTAGAGCACTAGTTACTTTAAAGGAAACCCCTGCCAGAAAACCTGTACTAAGAACAATGTTTTAAACCACCCCTCCCATAAAAAAAACATGAACATAATAATTTATTCATGAAACAAAGAACTGTGTCATTTATGTTGTTTTATGAAGTATGAAATTGCAAGTTCAACTCATTGCATTGTGGTAGTAGCTGTACTCTTGGAAATCATTTGCCAGTTTAAGGCAAAAACATTTAAGAAAAAGAAAACACTTTCCTTACAGGTTTTGTTCTGCCTTGTGTCATATGAAATGCCATGTTATGGCTCATAATTTAGAATCACTACTATGAATTAAGACAGGGTGATTAAAGTCAAACTAAAAATATATGAATCTCTACAAAATAAAATTTATAAAAAAAACGCAAAACTAACAAATCAGAAGATAACAAAGTTATTCAGACTACGGAAGTACAATTGTCTACGTTTTTATATTTTGAGGAATTACTAGAGTCACTAATAACTACTTTTTCATTCAAGCTCAGTTTGTTTAAATAATGTGAATGTGGACTATTAGCTACTATTTGAGTTTGCATCATAGGATGCAGATGTAAAGGATTTCTCCAAGCTAACAACAGATAGAAAAGACAGATTTAAACATCTAGAATTCCTCTTGGTTTTTCTTCCAGAGAGATCAAGGATATTTTTTTCCCCATCATAAACATCTTGGCATATATTTACATACAGTGACAATGACTAGCAGGTTTAAGCTTTAAGCTTATAGATGAAGTATTCAGCTATGTCTTACCTATAATCTAAAATCAATCACTTGGTATCAAACAATTCAAGCTACAGTTAGAAATAATTTGCTTTCTACAGACAAGGAACTAAATAATTTTGCTCCTAAATATTTTATTTGCAACCACCTGGCAAAGGAAGAAGAAAAAATGGCTTAAGTACCAACACAGAGGAACGGTGTTTGTATGAGTGGCACTAATCATCTTAATCATCTATGTAACAAAGAAAAAAGTAAATCACCTGAAAAACATAAAGGTCAAGTGGATTAAAAAGAAGACAAAATAATAAAAGGGAATAAAAATCCCCTCAAACACCTGCTGATTGGAGCCATGAGCTATCCAAAGAAAGGACAGGTAGAGTTATCTATCACATTTTGGAAGCGTAAATGTATTTCAGGGACTGCATCCTAAACTATACTCCATGTTCAAAACACTGGCCTCACAGATTTCTGGAGGATTTTAAGATGAAGTGATGCAAAGAAAACACTGATTGACTATACATGCACTTTTTCTTAGTTACCCACTTTTCCAATTATTTCTTCCTTTACATTTCTTAAATAGACATTCTTAAGTAGAATGTTCCGTGTGAAAATAAGATTCAAGGTATCTCACATCCATATTTTTTCTGCTATTAGCATAATTTTCCTTCCTCTTATTTTCCATTATTAATTGCTTGTTGTTAAACACAAAGCTGAACTAGACAAAAAGGAGTATAATGGCACTTACAATCCTTCAGTTCCTGAAATTCAGGGTTGCTGCAATTGATTTTTCCTTTTCTGTTTCTACTTAGCACAGGAGTACCTTGATGTTGTTCATAGAACATCTTGGGTTTCTTAGAAGAAATTAAAGAATATTTCAGTTTGCACTGGAGAAACATATTTTCAGCAAATCTAAGAAATACTTTCTTACACACGTATGCACAGCGAGGCACTGGGAACCTGAGATCCCAAACAGCAATGCTTTCAGGATTTCACTTTGCCTGTTACTTTTTATCCCATACTTTCAATTAAATTCCCATTATAATGAGATTGTGATTGCAGAATAAAAAATGTAGGGTAAAAAAAAGTTAAAACTTAAAATGGACTTTACTTCTCTAGTTCTCATGACAAGGAGAAAACTAATGAACACAGCGAAACCTTGGAACACGTTTACAATTATTTCTTATAGTTCTAGTTTCATAGAGCGTAAGGTACTGTAAAATGTAACCATATTTGATATCTATCATTCCTGAGCAAAAGGTCTGCAAGGTAAACAACCTGTGATTCATCTTTTCTTTCCTCCTGTCATTTTAGATTGAAAGACATAGAGGTGTTAGAGGGAGTCCAGATGAGGGCCATGAAGATGACTGGGGGCTGGAGAACCTCACCTATGAAGACAGGCTGGGAGAGTTGGGCTTGTTCAGCCTGGAGAAGAGAAGGCTCGATGGAGACCTAATTACAACCCGCAAATACCTAAAGGGGTCCTACAGAAAAGTGGGAGAGGGACTGTTCAGCAGGGGGTGTAGTGACAGGATGAGGGGTAATGGCTTCAAGAAAAAAAAAATTAAAAAAGGGAAGGAAAAAAAAAAGAAAGATAGGCTCAGATTAGATGTTAGGGAGAAAATCTTCCATGTGAGGGTGGTGAGGCACTGGAACAGGCTGCCCAGAGAAGTTGTGGATGCCCCATCCCTGGAAATGTTTAAGAGCTTTGGGCAACCTGGTCTAGTGAAGTGTTTGGAACTAGATGATCTTTGAAATTCCTTCCAACCCAAAGCATTCTACGATTGTATATCTAAGGGCTTTCACTATATAGGGGAAATCCACTTGTCTCTCATTTGATCTTTATAAATGTATTAACTTCTGTATGGGTATGGAATACTCCAAGACAGAGAACTGCAAGCACACCCACTTCTTGACTGAAAACGAATGCAGCATACAAGGTTATTACCTGTGCCTATATAATCAATCCTTAAACATTTAGTAGAGCTTCTCTTCACTGTGAAGAGCAATTCAAGAGGAACTACTGTTCCACTCAATCTAGTATTTGTAACTCACTTTTAAACAGGCATTTTTAGAAGCTTTTTCTCATATNGTCACTGTAACAATGAAGCGTATACATGATGCAAAAAGGTTCTTGGAAACCACACACAGAACATTCAAGACAAAAGCAATCTACAAATCAAGAGGACTAATACGGTAAAAACCACTTTTGGTAGCAATTTAAACTATAAACGTATTTATAAATACATTTAATTTAAACTATAATTTAAACTATACATGTATTNCAGCCTGGAGAAGAGAAGGCTCGATGGAGACCTAATTACAACCCGCAAATACCTAAAGGGGTCCTACAGAAAAGTGGGAGAGGGACTGTTCAGCAGGGGGTGTAGTGACAGGATGAGGGGTAATGGCTTCAAGAAAAAAAAAATTAAAAAAGGGAAGGAAAAAAAAAAGAAAGATAGGCTCAGATTAGATGTTAGGGAGAAAATCTTCCATGTGAGGGTGGTGAGGCACTGGAACAGGCTGCCCAGAGAAGTTGTGGATGCCCCATCCCTGGAAATGTTTAAGAGCTTTGGGCAACCTGGTCTAGTGAAGTGTTTGGAACTAGATGATCTTTGAAATTCCTTCCAACCCAAAGCATTCTACGATTGTATATCTAAGGGCTTTCACTATATAGGGGAAATCCACTTGTCTCTCATTTGATCTTTATAAATGTATTAACTTCTGTATGGGTATGGAATACTCCAAGACAGAGAACTGCAAGCACACCCACTTCTTGACTGAAAACGAATGCAGCATACAAGGTTATTACCTGTGCCTATATAATCAATCCTTAAACATTTAGTAGAGCTTCTCTTCACTGTGAAGAGCAATTCAAGAGGAACTACTGTTCCACTCAATCTAGTATTTGTAACTCACTTTTAAACAGGCATTTTTAGAAGCTTTTTCTCATATACCTGCTTCTGTAAACATCCATAGAAATACTCAGAAAATATTAACTACACAACTATACCAATTAAGCTTTAAGTATACGAGGTCATGGCCAAAATTTTCATATATATATATATATATTTATATATTTATATTTATGTCACTGTAACAATGAAGCGTATACATGATGCAAAAAGGTTCTTGGAAACCACACACAGAACATTCAAGACAAAAGCAATCTACAAATCAAGAGGACTAATACGGTAAAAACCACTTTTGGTAGCAATTTAAACTATAAACGTATTTATAAATACATTTAATTTAAACTATAATTTAAACTATACATGTATTTATAGTTTAAATGTATAAATGTATAGTTTAAATGTATAAATGTATTTATACAAATGTCTTATACAAGACATTTGTACTCTATGGCATCAATTACTTATGACATAATGCATCTCAGAGATTAGTTAAGGAAGTGCTATGCTTTTTCTAGAACATTCTTTTTACCTGAATTATGTCCATTATAATCCTTTATTTTTTTGTTGAAAAACACATAGCCTTGCTTTCTTCCAATTTCTGATATAGATTTTTTTCCCTATACTGGATTAAAAGAAGATCTCCATTTTTTAAGAATCAGTGTATCACCACACAATCTTCTCTGAGTAAAGAGCAATGCAGATGTTCTTCACCGACAGAAGAACAAAACACAGTCAGAATTCTGCCTTGGATTGGAGCCATGATTCTCTCTCTGTACTACTCCTATATGTGGAGAGGGAAGATGTAGAATTTTTTTTTTACCCATACTCAGGCTCAAGTTACATTTGGAGGTATGCAAAGGAGAAAGGAATTGGGAGGACAAAAGAAGGACATGCAAATAAATCATTAATAACAATTAAACATGATTGCTATTACTTTTTTTTTTCCTTACTCAACAAAAGCAGGAAAGACCTGACATCAGTCTTAGAAATTTAGACTTAAAAGTCTAAAATAGTATTAAAATAGAATTTTACTGCTTATAAGGTAAATTCTAAATACTGTGTCTAGTTTTACAGAAATCTCTATTTTACTTTACGCATCATTTAAATTGTTTATGACTTCAGGACCAGAATGAAGTTTGCCAAATCCTACTGAGAGATACTTTGCTTAAAAGAAATTCCACAACCACTTAAGTCCATAATATCAAAACTTAATAGATACTAATATTTAAAAGTTACTAATAGTCTATCCAAAGAACCCTTGAGAGTGAAGATCTGGAAGCATCTGGACACAGACAACAGTGTTCTGGTGTCTGTAACAATGACATATTTTACTGTAACAGTCCTAAGGTCATTTACACTAGTACTTCCTCATGTACGTATATCAGCAAACATTTGGAAATTACACTACAGGGCCACTGGAAAAAGTGACCCTTCACTTACTAAAGCATTACATTTAATTTACAAGGAAGACATAATAAATTAGTTAAATCTCTGGCTGAAATAAATCCTAGTTGTGCCTTACCAATTAACCTTTCTATGCACAAAACCCCAAATGATTTCTAATGATTTTGTGTTCAACTCGTAAACGGAAAGCATTTCATTACATGCAACTCAATCACTGATCCAAATTTATTTAAGCTTTAATTAAGCAATTTATTTAAGTTTTTCACAAAAAGAGGTGAAGAGAAAAAAACCCAAAACAACAGATTTTTTTTTTTTTAAATTTACTCTAATTTAGTAAGAGCTCCCAGTAAAAAGCATCTTTGATGGAGGGTATAATCAAACTATTAGCAATACAAACTTCTGAATAAATGGGAAGTTTATTGGGGTGTTTCATTTCACTTTACACCTTGTGTATGCTATAGGTACAAGCACACACACTGTATGGATAGCTACTAAATATTTTAACCTACCTTATGCGATTGATAAAAAAAGTCAGAAAAAGCAAGAACATTTAGTAGTGCTATTTCAGAATGATGCACATCTTCCCAAAATAAAATTTGATCAGTGCAGCTTGCCTTAGCAAAGTTATGTGTACTGACACAAATAAATTCTGTTTTTAAAATTCCAGAAAAGTCTAACCATGACTTACACTCAATTCAGACAAGTCTCAGACTTCTCGCTGCAGTGACATTTTAATTTATAGTTCCAAAAGGACAAAACTAAATGTCTAACACTAAGTGAAAAACAGACTTACTAAAAAACAAATATGCAAGAAAGAGGAATACAGTTGTATTAAGCAGGAACAGGGCAAAGCAGAAAGCAGAGGAAAAGCTTTAGATTCACCATAGCACTATCATAAATCTTCTCCAGAGAATGATAGTGAAAACAAATACCGGTATGAACTTACTGACAAACAATCAAGACTGACAGCAGATAGCTCCCTTCGGATATACAGAACTAAAGGCTCCGCTTTCCTTCAGACTGCTTGAAGTCTGGTGGTGTTCCTCATATAAAAAGATGCACCCCAAGGTAAAGAAGGCAAACAATATTTTTAAGCCACTGCTTAGAAGACCATTTTTGAGCTCAAAGAAGGTCCCACAGCATATTCTAAATTGCACACTGGTATGCAATCTTTTCTTCATAAAGTATTATCAGATCTCAATCTGTTCAGTCAGGTTACAAACCAATTTTCTGTTTCCCACAAATTGACTCCATACTCAAAACAATCATGACTTGCGGGAGAGGACTTGAACTGACAGAAGGCTTTTTTGAATGTACAGTGCTGACTGCAGTTCTCTGTGTATCAGGAGAGAAGAGCAGGTAGCTAGGCTGGCTTAGGAGCAAACAGAAAGAGATGGGGATACAACAGTGCCTGCAGTAGGAGAATATCAGAGAAATGATTTATTTTCTTTAGCCACATTTTAGCTGTGACTACAATGTCCTTTAAATGCCAAAAAAACCCAGTAAGTAAAATATAAAAAAATAAAAGACTTCTCTGTCAACTAGAACACAATTTGAGGTGAGAGAACTTGCCAATTAATAGTCTGATAAATCACTTAGTGCTGTAAAAATCATGAGCAGTTTAGGCAGATTTCAATTCCATTTTGTAACCTATCAAATGTAAGATTATTATTTTGCTTGCTTTTTATTCCTTTTTATTTAATTTTATTTCTTTTTTATTATTTTTATTCCTTTTTATTACCTTTTATTGTTTTACTATTTTTATTTAAGAGTGAGTCAATGAATTGCAAATCCCTGAGCAGGGTGACACTAAAGAACTACCTTTGGAGTTTCAGCATACCACAATCAGAACTTTATTACCATCAAAGTATGACTACCTGTTGTTACAGATAAAAAGACTGCAATCAAGGCTTGAATGATTATTAAGTCACATCCCAAAGTTTAATAAAATTGATTAAAAATAATTTCACCAAGGGGAGGTGCTCCAGAGCCAAACTGACCTGCAGAAAGTGGGGGTGGTGGGGGTGGTGTGGGTGCAATAATGCAGAAAAACATTGGGATGGCAAAGACCAGCAAGACGAAGAGACCTCCCCCAAAGCCTGAGGTGCCCTTGCAGAACTGTTACACTGATCTGCAAACTGATGAGTAATTCAGCTTCACCTGGGGCCCAACATAAATGCCTCTATGCAAATGGACGTAACATGGGGAGCAGAAGAAGTTGGGCATGTGTGCATCCCTGTTGGGTTGTGATCCCATTGGCATAATGGTGAAATGGTGGCATGGCTATTATGACTCGAATGGATGGATACAGGCTCTTTAGGAAGGACAGGCAGGGAAGAAAAGGAGGAGGTATCACCCACAGTGTCAGCGACTATTTGGAATGCATGGAGCTCTGCATGGGAAAGGATGACAGATTATGGGTCAGAATTAAAAGTAGGGAAGTGACAGGGGACATTATAGTGGAGGTCTGCTACAGGCCACCTGACCAGGAAGACCAAGCAGGTCACAGAATCAGAGAACATAAGGAGTTGGAAGGGACCTAAAAGGATCATCTAGTCCAACCCCCCGCTGCCTGAGCAGGATCACCTAGATTAAACCAAACAGGAACACATAAAGATTGGTCTTGAATGTCTCCAGAAAAGGACACTCCATAACCTCTCTGGGCAGCCTGTGCCAATGATCTGTCACCCTCATAATCAAAATGTTTCTCCTTACATTCACATGGAACTTTCTATGTTCCAGATTGGACCCATTGCCCCTTGTCCTATCACTGACCATCACTGAGAAAAGCCTGGTTTCATCCTCCTGACACTCATGCTTAACATATTTACAGACATTAATGAGGTCACCCCTCAGTCTCCTCCAAGCCAAAGAGAACCAGCTCCCTCAGCCTGTGTTCAGAAGGAAGATGTTCCACTCCATTATCTTGGTGTCTCTGCACAGGACTCTTTCAAGTGGTTGCATGTCCTTCTGGAACTGAGGGGCCCAGAACTGGACACAATACTCCAGGTGAGGTCTCACCAGGGCAGACTAGAGGGGGAGAAGGACCTCTCTCGATCTACCAGTCACTCCCCTTCTAATACACCCCAGGATGTCATTTGCCTTCTTGGCCATGAGGGCACATTGCTGGCTCATTGCCAACAGGCCAGTCCCCAACCTAGAATGGTACCTGGGGTTGTGTCTCCCCAGATGCAAGACCCTACACTTGCCCTTGTTCAATCTCATTCAGTGTCTCCCTGCCCAGCTCTCCAGACTGTCTAAATCCTGTTGAATGGCAGCACAACCTTCTGGGGTGTCAGCAACCCCTCCCAGCTTTGTGTCATCAGCAGACTTGCTGACTGTGCACTCTATTCTCTCATCCAGGTCATCAGTGAATTCAATGAACAATACTGGTCCCAGTACCGACCCCTGAGGGACTCCACTAGTTACAGGCCTCCAGTCAAACTGTGCCCCATTAATGACAACTCTCTGGCTTCTTCCCTTCAACCAGCTGTCAATGAGAGCCCTCTAAAGAAAGCTGGGAACAGCCTGACCTTCACAAGCCGTGATCCTCATCAGGGACTATCAACCACCCAGTATCTGTTGAAGGGACAACGCAGCAGGGCATAAGCAATCCAGGAGGTGACTGGAATGCGTCAATTATAAATTCCTTCTCAAGTCATACAGGATTCAGTGAGGAGAGGTTCTATGCTGGACTGTTCTCACCATCAGCAAGGAGAGGCTAGTGAAGAATGTGAAGCTCAAGGGCAGTCCTGGCTGCAGTGAGCACTAAATTTTGGGGTTCAAGGTCTTCAGGACTTGCACAGCAAGCTCACTACCCCTGAATCCAGGAGAGCAGACTGGTCTCTGCAAGAAACTGCTCAGTAGAGTAACATGACACAAAGTCCTAGAGGGGGGAAGAGGGACTGAAGAAAGCTGGTTAGTATTCAAGGAACACCTCCTCCAACTCAGAAGCAATGCATCCCAACAAAAAGGAAATCAAAGAAAAACACCCGAAAAGGCAGGTTGCAAGGGAGGAATTCAGAGAAATTGTCTGAGCAGCCAAGGATCAGGTTAGGAAAGCTAAAGTCCTGATAAAATTAAATCTACTTTCTATTTCACATTTGAAAATGTCCTGCATGATATCCTTGTATCTAAACTGGAGAGACATGGATTTGACAGATAGACAACTTGGTCTAAGGAATTGGCTGGACAGTCACACTCAAATAGTTGTGGTCAACGGTTCAATGTCCAAATCAAAACCAGTGACAAGTGGTGTTTCACAGGGGTCAGTACTGGGACCAACACTGCTTAACATCTTTGTCGGTGACACAGAGAGTTGGTTTGAATGCACCCTCAGGAAGTTTGCCAACACCACCAAGCTGTGTAATATAGTCAACACACTGAAAGTAAGGGATGCTCATCCAAAGAGACCTTGACAGGCTTGAGAGCTCAGTCTGTGTGAAGAACTGCACAAAGTTCAGAAAGGCCAAATACAAGGTCCTGTACATGTGTTGGTGCAATCCCAAGCAAAATAACAAATGAGGCATGACCAGCAGGTCAAGGGAGGTGATTCTGTCCCTCTACTCCACTTGTGAGATCCCCACTTTGAGTATTGCTTCCAGCTCTGGGGTCTCCAACACAAGAATTACATGGATGTGCTGGAGTGAGTCCAGAGGGGAGTGATAAGAATTATCAGAGGGATCGAGCCTCTCTCTCCTATGAGAGAGTTGGGTTTATTCAGCCTGAAGATGAGAAGGTTCTGGAGAAACCTTACTGCAGCCACCAAATACATAAAGGAGGCCCACAAGAAATCTGGAAACGGGCCTTTTTAGGAAGACATATAATGATAGGACAAGGGACAATGGTTTTAAGCTGAAGAAAGACAGATTTAAATTAGATATTAGGAAAAAATTCTTGGAAATTCTTGGAAAAACTTGGGAAAAATTTTAAGGCAAACACAGAAAGCAGAAAGAGTTGCGACTAGAAAACACAGTCCTGCTGCCAACTGCTTCACAATCAAGAAGCTGCAAGCCTTAAGCGGTACAGCATTCCATTATGGACATCAGAACAAATTCACTTGCTTCACTTGTTTTGTTTGAATTTTCCTTTCTCTTCAGTCTAGCAAAGTAGTTTAACACTAATCAGAAGATCTAAAAAAAACTGATTTGGAATTTCTGAAGTTTACATATGTCTTTTTCAAATTTGGACTACAACACTTATTAAAGAAAACAGACTTCTGGGAAGAATGATATCCCCAATCTTCCCTAATATTATTGGTCAAATAAATGTACACACTGTTACATTTTCAGTGAAGAATAATAACCGAGTCTCTACCTCTTCTAGCCTACCTTTTCTCTTTTCAATTTGGAACAATATACACCAGAGTCTGTAGGCACAAAGTCAGTCTTTATTCTGACTTGCTTTCCAAGAAAATCACAGTAATTTTCACAGAAGCATTCTCTGTACCACTACAAAAATTTTAGAACAGACTAAGAAAGGTGAGAAGAAACATTGAACTTTTAGGACACTACTAGTTTTACACCAAAAGAAAAAACTGTGTCCATTTAGAAAAAATTAAAATGAAAAATACTAAAACGCAGCAACCACTATTTTAGATTATTTTTTTCAAAGAAAATCTTATACTTCTTTCAATTTAAGATAGTTTTGATTTTATTCCTGGAGAAACACTGCATTATTCCATGCCAGATATATCCAGTCAATTCTGTGACCAACAGAATCTTCTGTGTGTTCCTTTCTCACAGATAAGCTTTACCTGTTAGCCCTGCATCCTTTAATCTGTTGTGTTTATATTGGCTTGTATCTGTCTGTACACATACTTCTTTTATTGATCTGTTTATTTTGGTTGTCCCAGTCTGTTGTGCAGGGTAAAAAATTCAGTTGTAACAACACTCCTGACAGCCCAGGACACCATTAGCCACCTTTGTCTTTCACTTTGTTTTCCCTCAGGACCTCCGGGTCTGTTTCTGCCAAACTGCTTTCCAACTGGTCAGCCTCCATCATATACTGGTACCTGGGTCTGCTCTTCCCTAGGTGCAGGACATTTCCCCTCGATTAATTTCATGGCATTCCTGTCGGACCATTTCTCCAACCAACCTGTGCACATCCCCCTGGGTGGCAGCGCAACCTTTGGCTTGTCAAACACTCCTTCCAGCTTTGTGTCATCTGCAGACTTGCTGAGGGTACACTCTGCCCCATCATCTAGATCATTAACAAAATGTTAAGCAGGACTGGAAACACTGTCTACTCTGCGGTAAATATCTAGTTATTGGTCTTTAACTGGAATTCATGACACTGACCACCATGCTCTGGGCCTAGCAGTTCAGCCAATCCATACTTTATCAGCTTCTTTATGAGGATCTTATGGGAGAGTGTCAAGAGTCTTGCTGAAGCCTAGCTAGGCTTGCTGATGCCTAGGCAGCCTTGCTGGAATTCACTGCTCTACTGTGATCTACCAAGATGGCCATTTCCTCGTAGAAAGTTACCAGTCTGGACAAACATGACTTCCCATCAGGGTCCATGGGCTTCTGTATGTCCAGTTTGCTTAAGTATTCCCTCATTTGGTCCTCTTCCAACACATGGACACCTTTCTACTCATCCATGTAGTGCTCTTTGTATTTTTGCCTGACCTTCTACTTGTAGGGATGAATGAACAACAATAAAAGATAAAACTGTTAAAGTATTTATCAAATGGTTTTCTCAGTAGTCTAACCCATGGGAGAAAAAATAATTAATTTATGCATAGAAAGATTGCATTTAATTTTTAAGTAAAACTTGTAGGAATTCAACATAGGCAGGAAGTAGACGCTATGCTGACAGCATTGTTCCCATTTTATTCTAAAGTCACCGTCAGAGACAAAACAGTGTAACTGCTAAGCAGATTAGGGGAACGTGATTAATCAGTGAAATGATGTTGATGTGTTGCCTTTTCCATCTTCGAAAGCCCTTGTTTTGGTATTTCTGAGTCATGTATTTGAGACATCTTAAAAAAGGATTCAAGGACTAGCCAGCTTCAACATTTTAAGCCTCAACAGCTGCTGCCACCACCCTTCTACACAAACATCTAAGAGCTTTCAGAGAGCCCATATAGGAGAAAAAACTTTTGCTCTTTATTAGTAATTCACCTTTGCTTAAGTGCCCAACTTATTCCTTTCCAGACTGCAGGTAGTTAGTTCAATTTCCAATAAAGTAAGGCTTTATGTACATTTAAGAAGTACTTAAACTAAAGCAACTGATTTAATGCTGCTGTCTGGATCATTAGTGTGCTAGCAGGGGACTCCCAAATCACTAGTTTAAGAACTGCTACTCAGGTCATTAAGGCATTTTTCAAAGTGCTGCACCAGCAGTCAGGGAACTTCAAAACATAAAGAGCTTGTTCTGTACCCAGCTAGTTACTGACTCTTCTCAATTACTCTGATGTTTTACACACGTTTTGAAAAAGTGCAAGAACTGCACAATGTGAAGAAGGAGGGAAACATCAAGCCTTCAGTACTCATCAAGTACCGTAATTGCAACAACTGCAGTTACGCAGATTGTTCTGCTGTGAGCCAATTATGTGACTGCTTCTGAGGGATGCCCCATATTACAGCAAAGTAATGAATTAGCACCTAGCCAGACTGAGTCTGTTTTGTGAAGGGCTAAACGCATGTACAAGAGGGACAATGAATACACACAGTGACTGTCCTCTAGCAGACATCATTTTTTTCCATTTTAAGATTGTGTTTCTCGGTGCCCATGTGAAATCACATAACAAACAAATCCTTATCTGAGCAAATGCATCCACACACACCTTACACCATGTACTACCACACTCGCATGGACAGGTCTTAAACTGAAATTTTGACTGAAACTGCTGCATTTTTAGCATAAGAAGAAAACTTTGTGTATTTGTTTAGGTAGGTAACATAGGTTAGGCAGCCAGTTTTGGTAAAAATGGAAAGTATAAAAACTTGGGAAAAAGCATGGCAGAAGTCATTATCACTGCCACCTTCTACACTGAACAGACTCTCCATTTTAAAAACTGATGGCTTGAAACTGGTATTTAAATTAGTATTTACGTTAGTTAAGTAACTTACACTTTCTCTTATAGTTCCAAATTTATCTAATGTTGCCAACATCCAAAATTCCACTTTTGCACAGCCTCCATAAAACTGCTTTGTGCATCCTGGAAGTAGATCCTATCTTCTCTAGACTAAGAGCTCTCAACTTCCACTCACAATAGTTACAAATAATTCTGCAGGGATGATGACCATAGACAGTTAACATATATGATTTTGCCTTTCAATTAGCAGTTGGAGAGACTGCTTAGGACAGGTCCCGTCTCTCTCCTCATGTGCTCCTGGAACACCATCAACTGACAGCAACAGAAATTAGGTTAGAAATATCTAAGCACAACTTTCTTGTTGAAGTATTTCTTCACTTTGAAGAACATAGTAATTATGGGCTGAGACTTGCTACTATTTTACTCTTTCATTTTTCATAATGGAGTAAAAACTTATTTGAGAAGAATACAGCAACATAGAGCAATTTCCACATGCAGAGGATGCTGAAAAGACAGCAAACAACAAATGAAAAAAAAAAATTAGAAATCCCCTTCTCCCCTCAAAAACCTGAAAGAGAACAAAAAGTAAAATTCCAAGTATGTAGAAAATGTAAACAAAACATATGAAGACTCAGTAAAATACTGCATGCCTGCTAAAAAAGACGAAACTCTAGGTTAATTCTCCTTTTGCTAAAGATGTCGATCCCTCAGGCTACATTACATTGCTCTTTGTGATTTAGCTTTGCTCTTTGCATACCACAAACCACAAAGACTTGTTAGAGGCAGTGCAGTTATCTCAAAGTTCACATTGAAGCAACAGAAAGGTTCTGCATGAATCTTAACTGAAAATACTTAATTTAACAGTTTCTTCTAATGAATTGTTTCCTGTCATTGCTGCTCCTACATTTTGTAGTACATTTATCTTGGTTTGGAAATTTTTAATATAATCATATCAAGTGACCTGAACTTATAACATTATTAGCATAAGGACATTCAAAGGGTTTTGAAAATAGAACCTGATAAGAGTATGTTTACACACACACTTTCAGTCTCCATGAACTGTCTTAACAGACTGTGAATTAGTCTGCCAAAATTTCAACCTTTAAAATGTCTTCATCAGCTAGTCAAAAGAAAGGTAGACTTTCTTTAGGGTCAGTGGAGGGGTATCTGTGCAACACATCCTTATCTCTAAATCTGACCTAAGTAGGTCAGACAAGTCACCTACTTTCCATCAGTTATAAACCTATGATCAGACTCGACAGTAAAAATTATTTTTAGGTAAATATTTGTGGTCCTTATGCTAGACCCTGGAGACCTTTTTACACATGAAGCTGAAGTTATATCTCTGCCTCTCAGAAGCTCCAGAAGAGTTCCAGTTGCAGTACTCTATACTGCCTCACAACAGATGAAATGTTTCCAGAACCATGTAGCTGAATGTGCTTTACTGCAGCTGAAGTCAGTCTTGCAAGCGAAACCTATTCCACCAATATCTCACACCTTGACCTGCCACTAAATAGCACAGAATCCTAAGGTTTCCATGACTGCTGATCCCCTTCCCCAATCTGTCTCTCTCTTGCCTTATACTGTTACCTACTTTTTTGTGATCTGCAAAGTATAACTAGAACAACAGACAATATATCTCATTCTAAAAAGCCTGCATGCATACTTAGTCTTTCAGAAGGAAAAGTAGTTCATCAATCTGTTATTTTAACATGGGCACGCAAATCTGCTACGGCAAACCAATTCTACAAGCCTGTTAGCTTCAAACATTACTTGGTGTGCCCAATGGAAAGCACAGTGGGCTTTTTGATACCTGCATATTACCAGTTATCACTAAAAACACAGTATGAGCAAGTTGTCCACAAAGAGAAAAATATCTAAATTATTCTTCCTACAGATTTGTGTTTGTTCTTATTTTTATGGCAATGACATCAGCTCCCCAACAACCCTATCACACTTCTACTTAACAAAAGATTGCACGTGCTGTGCCTGCAGCTATTTGCCGGCTGAAAGGATTGTTAAAACAAATAGGAGGACTGGCAGATCGGCTGCTACAAACCGAACCCATGTGTGATGCTTAAGTCCTGTCCTGTCTGTCCTCTCCTAAAGGGAACAACTATTGCTGACCTCTCATTAGAGTCATTAACCACTTTTCAAATAAATAATGCAAAAACATAATGACTTTGAGACTTCTTCCTTATTTTCACCTTCAGTGGGAACTGGCAAATGAACTCAGAAGTCAGGGAGGAGTAGCAGATAGAAGCAGGCAGCATCATTAAACCACGTTTAAAAAGGAAAACAGGCTAAGAACAACCTAAGCATGTAATGAAAATACAGATGAACTCATTTTATGTAGAAGCAGAGAAAAAGTCATCATAAATTAAATTGTAGGACAGTATGCACTGATGGACTATAATAGCTATGCAGATTCTGTACTGCCTCTCTGCCAAGACAGGGTTGATTGACAGGGCTCAGCACAGAACTGTGCATGAGAACTAGCAACAAAATTTTTCTTTGCCATATGTGTAGGCCTTTTGCTTAAATAAGCTATATGAGGTGCCAATACAATTTTAGCACACCTGAAAGCAGAATGCAAATTTAAAGTCTGTAACTGCATTCATATGTCCATATGGTCATAACCGTGGAATGTATAAGGAGCAAATGTAATAGGTAGTCCAAATTTTTTCCAGAACTCCAGCATTATCTTGAAAAATAAACTAAATCATCTATCATTTGAATTTTAATCAGTCAGCATTACTTTCTATAAATTGTTATGGACATAATATAGTAAACCAATACAATTTCCTAAGTAAAAGTACAAAATCTCAAAGAATAAGTACAAACCTAAGTGTCTTTCAAAGAAAATATCCTAAACCTCAATGCTTTAAGAAATATATTTGCTTTTCTAATTTGGAACTCATCAGGATTCTTCCTAATATTTCTTAAGCCAACTATTTCATATTTCTTTTTACTCCTCACCAACTTAAGCAGAATTTTATTCCTTCGTAAGAAAAATTTTTTTCCAAATAACACAAGATGAATGTTGCAGGACTGCATTCACATTTTATATTTCAATGTACAAGGTAACAAAGATGTATTCATTAAAAAAAAAAAATCCAACAAAAAAAACAAAACAAAAGGAAAGATGGAATGATTCTTTCATTTGAACATTTTCCAAGTAATTGTCTTAATTTAAACTGATATCAAGTTCACAGTCTTAAGAGACTATAGCTTTACCTGGTCTGCATTCTTCAAGAATAAATACAACATTTTTTTTTTTTTCTCTTGCAGTGTGGAGGAAGATGGAACAAACACAGCCTTACTCAAAACAATAAAAGTTTAAACTAAAGAGTTCACTGATCTGAAACTATGACTGAACTAAAATAGAAATCCAGCAGGAAAAAACTTGATCAATGAAAAGCACATGAGAAATTTTCAAGAAATAAGATTTAAAAAAAAAAACAAAACAATAACCACCCTTTCCTTCTCTTTACAAATAAAAGTACTTTTGAGACAACATAAATATTTTAGTTTATACTAGTGAAAGAAGCGCTACATAATTGTCAACTTCATTTGTAGACTGTAGGCAAAGAACACCCTGGTAAATTGCTGGAAAAAGTTGCACACAATTGTTATGCTTATTTCCTTAAAAATACTATCTTATTAATAACAAATAATGAGAATTATCCTTCACAACCACTGAACAGCCAGCTTATTTCAGAAACCACTAAGATCAACAAGATGTCATTTCTATATGATGACAGGAGCCCTACCCTGGAAAAATAAGGCAGCTCTTCATTCTCTTGTTCCTGCTCATGACTTATAAAAGCAAAAATTTCTCGCTAAACCCTTTCCATCTGCCTCTCATTAGACCAAACATGAAATACTGACTTGTTTTCTTCTTATTCCAGTTCACAGCTCTTCCAAGATTCTGAAACTTGTTTTCCTCCCTGGACTGATTAGTCAATTCACTGAAAACAAACAAAACATCCTATACATAGTATTTTGATGCCATCATAAATAATTACAGTTTGCCAAACAATCTTGATTTGCTTGACCTTATCACTTATGCAAAATTTCTCTTCTAGTTTCAAACATTTGAATATCAACTTGCTTAGTGTCAGTATTGCAGCATTCCTCACACTACAATTATCTTCAGCTGCTTCTTAGTCAGTCAATAGTAATAATTGTCTTTACTGTTGCAAGGAATATTTCCTATGCCATTACCTCACAAACTCATAAAAAATCCTATGCATTGACATTTGGTCCTAAAATTGGATTCTTCAGATAGCTTATGCCAAAACAAATACACAAGATTTAATAATAATAATAACAATATACCAAATAAAGTTCCTTATAAGATATAGAAAATTAATATTTTAAGAATACAGTAGTTAAAGAAGTGTTACATAATTATCAATTTCATCTATAAACTCTATGCAAATTTTTAAATTTTTAAGAAATATTCTTCAATAGAAAAGGCCACTTAAAAAAGCCCCCAACAAACCTCTAAAAAAAATTAATGGACTGTCATTGCTTTTTGAGGGTAGCAGCAAACTCCTCCTCTTTCTCTAATAGTTCTAATCTGGAGTATTGCTCAAACAACAACAAAAAATTGCCATTGTGTTCATTGCTTCTGCTTTGCACAGTTCAGATCGTGATTCAATTTTGTGATTTATCACTAATGAACATTTGTTGAAACTAGCAATTAACACATATTTTAACATTTTATTCCCAATTTTGAGGCAAAAAAACCCCAAACCCAACCAAAAAGCCAAGTTCTGACAAGTGTGACTATTCTTAATTTCCAATTATCAGGTTTCAATGGCAGTTCTCAGCTCTTCAGCTGGTTAACTGCAAACAGTTAGTTTCTACAAACAGCTGAGTATTATTTCTCCAAAGCCCATTAGACAGAAGATTCAAATGCGTAAAAGTGCTTCATACAGTCTTGTGTGATGAGTCCGGGCTACCGAACAATTCAATTAATTCTAACTTTTACTAAATTATTTATCTTATTTAAAAATTACAAGTATCTTACTGAAATGATTAATACCTAAAATGGGTTTATTTTTAAAAAATATAACCTCAAACTAGCTTTTGGAGCTACTAGCTCCATTTTTTAACACCTAATGCAATTTTTATTTAAAGCTTTCTTTAATGTGTCCTCTACTTACCTAAGAAGATGCTTACCCTTCCAGCCAAAATCTCAAGTTTGTCAGAAAAAAACATGCTTTACACTGTCCCAAATTTGTATCTTTAGTATCATCATTTTTTCTTTAACTGAATAAATTGGATATTTTAAGAAATACTGCATTCATATAACTGTCCTGTTGCATATTGCTATTTCTTATATACTTTCAAAGATAATAGGAACCTACACCTGCAAAAGGTTAATCTGAATCCAAGTATTTTTTATCTGTTCATCCAAACCAAAATCCAAACAACTTTCTGAACCTAAATTTATCCCCTGACAAACACACGAATAAAAATCTAAAATATCCATAGACACTTGAAGATGACTACATTATGAAATAAATATTCTCTCTATAACCAAAATGAGTGTGACTTAATTTCTCCCATTTTTCAAGTGACACACATCTAAAGCTCTTTTTATAATCTTGTAGGGACAGAAATTTTCAGTCTCTATCCTTGTGAACCAGAACAGGATATAGAGTTGCTGTAACTTCATTAGGAGAATTTTCAAATAATTTCTTTAGATAATACTTTAAGATTTTTGAACATGTCCCAAGCAATCTTTTGGAGACCTAAGCAATGTACTTGATTGGTCTCAATTTCTCATCAAATATATTTTTGTTTATTGCAGATGCTTTGTTTTCTGAAAGAAGTGATACTGAAATTATTTTAAATCAACATTGTTATACAGCAGTCTTGTAGAGTAACGTATTCCTCCACCTACATTTTTATCTACCTTATTACAAAAAACAATTAAGTATTCACAACTAAGTGATATCAATTTCAAACGTTCCTGACTCTGCTCATAGAAGAGAATGATACAGTTTCCAAAAGTTCTCTTAAAACAGGAAAGGTTACTATGGAACAAGAAGGAAAGTTCCAAATCTAATTCTAAGAATCTCAAAACCGACAAATCAAAAGAAAACATAACTAGCAGGACCAAGACTTTGAGTAAGGTTATCATTCAGTTATGCAAAAAAAAAAAAATCTCAAAAGACGTAATTTTTGAATGACTCTCCTCAACCAAATACAGCCTTTTATAGCCTACATAGATCAAAAGCCTAGGAATTCCTAAATAAAAGAGCAAGACTAAAGAAAACAGAACTTAAAGCTTTCCACTTCCTCCTATATGCCATCAACAGGAGTTTCAGAAGTAATTATACACTACTGAATATTCACATGCCTTCATAAAGTAGCATAGTGCTCTGACTGTGGAGAGCAGACAATATGTCAAAATTTTCCTGAATCATTAATTTTATCCTAAGCCAACATATATTATTTTGAAGCACTACAAACTGTCTCTTGATATCTACAAGTAAACTCTTGAGATCCACCTAGGCAAAACTGTTGGCTGTGATGGCATCACACCATTATATAGCAGCAGAGAATTAATTCAGTAATTGTATTTTACTTGTTCTGATACTTAATCAGAAATTCTGCAGAAATTAGATGGGTAGACAAAAGCAGAGAGACAGAGTCAAATCATTCAGCAGAAACAACTACCCCAGTGAAGGTCATTCTTCACTTTATTCTTCTGATGTGAACTGGCTAAAAAGCTATTGAGTTGCATAGGTGTTTTAAGTCACATTTTAGATATGATTTGGGACAGAAATATAAGTGTCATTTGCTCTGCGTACAAAGGAATACCAGATTATTCTACCCGAGCGGGTCCTCAGGGTACTCTGAACAGTCCCACATTTGCAGTTTCCTTCTGCTATGCTCACTATCAGTTTTCATCTTATCTACAGTTTTTATTAGAGACTTTACCTTAAAGAAAGAAAAGTGTAGCCCAGCAAAGAAATAAAAATGAAAACCTAAAAAAAAAAAAGCACCAATGCCCTCATACAAAACATTGCTGATCTTTCACCAGTTTTGTTTAGAATATTTTGTACAGTTTTGGTCAACCTGCTCAATAAAGGTGCATTTAAACTAAGAGGCCAGCAAAGCTAGTACTATATTAATGGAATTGCTGGGCTTTCTCATGCAAGGAAACTATAGGAGCTTAACAAAATCAAGGCCAAGAGGAAAATGACTCCTCTCTCAAAATTCATTTAGGGCTACAGATTTGGAACAGAAGCATTTAAGTAAAAGGCAGTAAGGATCATTACAGGCAGTTTTAAAAATAAGTTAGAAAACTCCCAGACTCTCACATGCAGAATATCTGGGAGTTACACATAGACAGGTACTGGTCAGAAACCACAGTTCTTAAACAATGTCAGGTATACTACCATAGTAGGACTCTTCAAGTAATCCACAGGCCACATAAACCTAGAAACATGCCAGTGTTCTTGATCAAACTGAGGTGTTCTCATATCCACCCTAAGCCACATCCAATTCAGACAGAATGAGGCAAGACTGCCTTCACACAGTTTTGTCCGTGTGTTTAACTGCACATGTCATCCACCCGTTGGTTGGTTCAGTCCAGCACAACAGTGAAACACTCTCCTTGGTGGAGAACTCAAGCCTTGGTGGGCAGGCTTTGCTGCATGATGACTCTCCACTCTGCAGCCAAACTGTTCCCTGTCCTGCAGCACCTGAAATGCACCAGGGTAACTGCAGGAAGTGGAGTCTGCCCAGTGTGCTCCAAGCAAGGGAGCTGTCCCTGGAGCTGACTGCAAAAGCTAGGGACACAGGTCCATAGAAAGGATGAGAGAAAGGCAAGTGCCACAACTATCTTGAAAAAGGGCTAAAAGAACAGTTTGTGAAACCTGTAGGCTGAGGAGCATCACTTTTGTCCCTCAGAAAAAGTACAAAGCCAGTCGTCTCAGTCTGCAGCACTTCGTCAGCTCTCCACACTGAGCCCTGGGAGCCCAGAAGGCTGCGGTTGGGTGAGAAAAAGGGATAGATCCTTGGAAATATTATATTTATTTCAATTTAACTGATTATACTGAACTGAACTACAAGTGTTAGCATTATTGTAACTGGATTAATAAAAAATTGCTAGTTAAGAGTGGAAAGTAGACTGTAGCTCAACAAGATTTTGCTCCTCATAAATTGATGGGAATTTAGGCAAGCTAACCTGTAACTTGGAAGTAATAAATCAGTAATAATTTTATACTTATAATTTTCACTTCCTGCTCCACTGTCTTCTTTCAGCGATAAAAAAATGATTTAAGTAATAACACAACAATATTGAAATGCTTTATCTATATCTGATAACTCCTCCTTCTACTTTCCTAAATCAATGCTATTCTAATGAAGACCCTTCCTTCTGATAAACTAAGGACGTATTTGGTTTGTGATAGCTTGAAATAGGCAAGTTAACTACTTTTAAAGTGTAGATCATTAATAACTGTCTTATCATACAGTCACTCCTAGATATTTGTTCCAAAGCTGCTCCAACTGCTTAGGGAACAAATACGTGTTTACACTTGGGAAAGCCAGAATTTGGTTTCAAAACTGACTTGAGGACAACTGAGGTCAGCTGAAGAAGCTGCCTTTCCTATGTGCCAGGCAACCTGCAAGAAGGTTTTGGTTCTATAGTTTCTCACTGTCAATCATTACCAAACATTACAGTTCACACACTTTGCTTTGGGCAAGACTCTTCAGAGTTTTCAGGAACTTGGAGGAAGCATCAATTCCTGTTGAGTTCCAACAGAACTCATTACTAAGCTATTTTCCTCACAGGAAATAATAAAAAGACATACAGAATTTCACTTATGTTTAAAATTAAGATAATGATGTGGCCACAGTTCAAAGATATATATATATATATGCACACATATACACTACATGTACAGTTAAATTTCATTTAGTCCCTTCTGCCTATATATTACAAAGACTAGTATCAGTGTTCACTGAAGTCAAACTTCTTATTTGGCAACTTGTGTATCTTATTTAGTGTAGCTCATGACTACACATAAGAAGAAAATCTCTTTTTCTTTCAGAACCAATCAGACTACCACAATAAAGATAATTTATCTCAGCAATTACCAACATTTTTCACTGGGGAAGATTCTTATATCTTTACTCTAATTAAGAAAACCAAATCAAAACAAAACCACCACAGGACCAACTCTGCAATGTCTAACTGCAAAACCACCAAATTTACTGCTCAAATGAAATGATGAAATTACTCATGAATATTACAGGCAAATTTCAGTGCCAAGGGAAAAAAGTTTGTAAAACTTCACAGTCTGAAGATGTGATTAACTTTTAGAAATAGTTCCCCTTTACTAAAAGACAAATCATTAACTCAATGCCACACAGTGATGAGTATTAATGTGAGAACAGGGCTCTTGAAATTACATGATACCAACCCTTTGAGATCTCTAACACAAGTGGTTAAGTCAAAGGATGTGTGATGTCACAAGTTAATCCATCATAAGTGGCAACTATTGCAGAACCTTACTGGGGTTTCAGGTTATCCAGACTCACTCTTCATCTTCGTGGAGAGAAGTCCTGATGTTAAGTAGATGTTTATCTATATTCCTCTAAAACTGTGTTTACAGTTAAACAGGGAAAACATTTAAGCAACAGAAAATCGTCATGCCAAGCCAACATTGTGCTTCAGATTCACAAGGCAGTATTACACGTTATCTGCTTCAAACAGAATTTGGAATGGTCATGCCGACAGAAACGAGGGCATAATAAAGTTCTTGCTACCTTTTTTTGTGATACACCAACATTGCAGTTCCTTGAAATCACTACATGTTAAGGAATTTTCTAATTTTCTTTGTATGTCTTTAACTCAGAATATCAGACATTTTCATTGCAGAACAAAATTT